>OZ025293.1:196172283-196603276 GCA_964019185.1 Maratus speculifer | reverse complement strand
GCCCTATTGGAAATAGCGCCAAGTTGACGCCACTTTTGGCAAGTAACACAAAGTTGACTAGAAATTTGGCGGCATTTTGTTTAGTAGAAGAGATAATCAAGTAATACCAAAATGCATAAAAAACCCATCCTTATGTCTTCAAAAATGATAATCATATTAACTAGCAATTTACTGCGTCGGATTAAGCGTCTCATTTCCAGCTAAAATATATATTTGAATAAAATACAGGATCATGAAAAATCGAAGAGTCCAGAAAACAGGGTTAAAAAATATCTCGGCAATTAATTATCCGATCAACTTCATTCTTTATGCAGAATTTATGTTTTTTTTAAATTATATAATACATTATATCCTTAAATTAAAAAAAAAATCGAAAAATTTTATATACCTGTCATCAGAACGAATTTTTTGAGAGTCCGAAAAAAAATAGTTTCAGATAATCGAGGTTACTGATATTCAATAAGCTTCATCACATTATTACACGCAAAATTTCAAGTCTCTATCTCAATTTGTTGGGGAGATAGTGTGTTTACAGACATGGAGACAGACGGACGGCATTTTTTTCTAAGAATATGTTTATTGGAATCTCCATTCTCTGAAATGTGTAAATCCGTCAAAAAATTTCAAAAGGATTGCAAGACTTACCCTATACAACGTATGATGGGTACGTAAAAACAAGTAAGTAAGGACAATTCGTTTGTTCTGTCTGTCTGAACAATAAACGTACAAAATACTTAATTTTAAAAAGTCGAAGAAATTAAATTATTTTTAAAAAGTACCAAATAATTAAGTTATTTTAAAATTTCTTTGTTTTATAAAACCTGCTGCACGAAGAAACCTACTTGTGCATGGACAGCCCGATTTGCTAATTTACATACCCTCAAGCTTTGGACAGCCTTGGCGAAACTGAAATGTAGCCAAATAATTTGGCGAGATAAGCGTATTACGCGCATGCGTTCTGTTTGGTCGAATGGCAGAACTAGCTGTAGAAGAGAACAAGAGCAAGAGAGTAAGATGGCCTAAACAAATGGTGAATGTTTGGTATTACCAAAAAAAAAATTGCTTAATCTGGAAACCTTTGCTGAGTTCAGCTCCGCGCTCTTAGAATGGTAAATATTTTATTTATGTTTAATTTATATTATTGAATGTAACTCTTTTCAACTTACAGGGATTTTTCGAAAATAATGTGCATTTTAATCTCAGGGCTCAGCACAGGTCACTATTTTCACTAAAAGTCACTATTTTTCGCATTGGTCACTTTTTGTTACTATTTTTGATCTCAAGTCACTTTTTCCACTATTTTCGGAGAAAACTTCAAAAATCTCCGACCGATGAAAGAATTTCGCAACAAAATGGTGGTGAATCGGCTCTTGCAACAGATTCGCCGTTTTTGCACATCCATTTTGTTGCGAAATCTTCTTCCGTCTCCTGCTAAAAGGAAGAACCAATGCTTCTGTCTACTTTCCACCCCTTTCTCCCTAAATAAAACTGTCCCCATATGGGATTGCACATGATTTGTTACCAGTGGCGTAGCTACGTGTTTTGGCGCCCGGGGCAGGATTAATTTTTGCCGCTGCCCCCCCCCCCCCCAAAAAAAAAAAAAAAATTTTTTTTGAAAGAAGAAACAAAATAGTCTTTTTGACTTGTACTGGGAGGAAAAAACATCTTTACTTTTTCATGTTTAAGGATTCGGCTAATTTTATTCAAATACATTAAACTAAAATACATAGAACTGGATTACTGAAGATTTCCAATTTTCATCAATATTGAATTTGAATGGGAATTTCAAAAACTTAGCGGTACGTCCACGGATAGGTTTATGTTGTTATAAGCGTATGGAATGTAGAGCCTGATTAGGGTTGTGGGGGCTCATGGCCCAGCACCTGTTTGAGGGTACCTTGCAATTCCTATACATTTTTTTTGGGAGGGGTGGGGGGTTGTAGAGGATAAGGAATGGATTATTATTCGATATTACGATACGATTTCAAAATTTTTCAAATATTTCATCACAATAAAAAACTAGTTGGATCTGTCAATCCCAAAACTTTCTTCTATCATATTTACATTTCATATATACGTACATTTTAATATTTAAAAAAAAAACATGGTGGCCCCATAAAGGTTAAAATTCAATATTTGTATTAGTAGCCAGTGGCCACTAGAGGCTGAATGTTTAGTAGCCACTATTGTCAAGTAGTGGCCGCTAATTAGTATCATAGATGTCATTGAGAAGAAAATATCGCATAAATTCTAATCAGAATATTAAATAGTTAATAATTATTTTATATGTAAAGAAAAGCATAACTTCATTCAAACTTAGATTTTTTCCCCATTACAGATAATGAAAATGGGGATTTTTTTCAACCACTTGATGAATTTAGTAATATTTTCCGCTTGGCAATGGATTTTGCAATTATTTAAAGAAATTTGCTGTTTTTTCGCAATTTTTTTGACGAAATTTATCGTATCTTCACAATTTTTGTACAAAATTTGTTTTTCCGCGATTTTTAAACTAAATTTGCTTTTTTTTTTGATGGAATTTGCAGTTTTTTCGCAATTTTTTGAGATCTGCCTTTTTTCGCGATCTTTTGACGAAATATGCCGTTTTTCCGTGATCTTTTGACAAAATCTACCATTTTTTTGTGATCTTTTGATGAAATTAGCTTTTTTTCTTTTTTTGAATTATTGACAAAGATTACAGTTTTTTTACGAAATCTGTCGTTTTTTCGCGATCTTTTGGCGAAATATTCCGATTTTTAGTGATCTTTTGACGAAATCTGCCGGTTTTATGCGATCTTATGATGAAATTTGCCCTTTTTTCAATTATTGACAAAGATTACCGTTTTTTCGAGATTTTTTGCCGTAATCTGCCATTTTTCGCGATTTTTCTTTTGACGAAATCTGCCGGTTTTATGCGATCTTTTGATGAAATTTGCCCTTTTTTCAATTATTGACAAAGATTACCATTTTTTCGAGATTTTTTCACGTAATCTGCCGTTTTTCGTGATTTTTCTTTTGACGAAATCTGGCGTTTCTTTGCGATATTTTGACAATCTACCGTTTTTTCGCCCTATTTTGAAGAAATTTGTCTTATTTTTTATCATTTTTTGACGAAATTTACTTTTTTCTTCTATTTTTAACCAATATTTGTCGAAATCCTTTGATTAAATTCGCATTTTTCTGCGATCCTATGACGAAATTAGCGATTATTCTTCAAACGATTGACGAAATTGAATTTTTTCGGCGATCTTTTGTCAAATTTCGCGATATATTTTGCCTTAATTTTCAGATTTATGACCGATTTTTTTTTCTGAAATGATTGATCGCCATTTTGGCGATCAGATGCATAACATAAAGTCGCCAATTTTTTACATTTAGTCGCCATGTGGCCGGTGGCGACCACGAATTTTAACCTTTATGACCCCAAAGTTACCCACTACCAAATTTCCTCGAACATTTGACCTAGCCTAATGAGATTCTGGTATCCGAAAAGCCTAAAACGCAAAATTTAATTAATATTTTGAGAAAATGAGCTTAGTAGTGCCTCATGTTGGGTAATTTATACTAAAACCTAATAAGCATCTATTTATGTCAAGACCTAACAGAATCTGAAATTTGATGGAATTTCGTCCATTAGTTCTTGAGATATAGTTATAACAAAAAATTTGCAAAACGTAGCACAGCAACACCATATCTTGGATAATTTATGCCAAAACGTAAAAAAGCGTCTAATTATGTTATGGTGTAAAAGAATCTGAAGTTTGATGAAATTCTGTGTATTAGTTCTTGAGATATAGCTAGTTTTTTAAAAAAAAGTAAAATATAGCACAGCAGCACCATTAGTTGAAGGATTTATAACAAAATGTAATCATCGTGTAATTATGTTATACGTCATTTTGTAACTAAATCTGAAGTTTGATGAAATTCTGTGCGTTGGTTGTTGAGGTATAGCTATCGGAAAAATCGTGCAAAATGCAGCATAGCTGCACCACCTGTTGCAAGGTTAATACCAAAATGTAATCAGCGTCTAATTATGTTATATATTCTAGTGTAACAGAATCTAAAATTTGATGAAGTTCTCTGCATTAGTTCTTGAGATATAGCTATCGCAAAAATCGTGCAAAATGTAGCATAGCAGCGCCACCTATAGGACAGTTCACACCAAAACCTTATCAGTGGCTATGTATCTCAAGGTATCACAGAATCTGAAGTTTGGTGAAATTCTGTGCATTAGTTCTTGAGATATAGCTATCATGAAAATCATGAAAAACGTGGCATAGCAGAGCCACCTGCTGGCCAATGTACACCAAAACCTAATCAGCGTCTATGTATATCAAGGGGTCACAGAATCTGAAGTTTGGTGAAATTCCGTGCATTAGTTCTTGAGATATAGCAATCTTGAAAATCATGAAAAACGTAGTATAGCAGCGCCACCTGCAGGCCAATTTTCACCAAAAACCAATAGGCACTAATTCATATCAAGGTCTAACTGAATATAAAATTTTATTAAATTTCTAGCATTAGTTCTTGAGATAGAGCGCCTACAAATTTTTTGTCACATACAGACAGACTCAGACAGACATTTTCTAAAAATAGTCAAAACGTGTTCAGGATCTTCTAAAACGTATAAATTTGTTGAAAACTGGAAGTTGAAAATTTTCATGAATCCAATACTTTCTTGTAAAGATAGAAGAAAGTAAAAATTTCCAGTAAAATGGATTCCTGCTCATTCCGTATGTTTGAAAATAATTATTTTCTTGTTGAATTTGTTATCTCCTTTAGCTAAATAAAATGTGAAAGATTAATTAAGGAAAAGAAGAAATAAAATGTAACCTTTTGAAAAAAAAATTGTAAAATCTAGTTAAAACGATTATTATATTATGAAGTTTTCAGCTACAATTGAGTAATTAAGACAACTATTACTGCTTAGTAATCAATTAATCTATATAACTTTGATGGTTAAAAATCTATTATTACTCAAGCAATTTTTCTAAAATTATATTTTATTCAGGCATCGGAGTAGGCAGTATTTTTTTCTGGAATGGGCCTAAGATGTGCCAATTTGATTTTTAGATTATATACGGTTAATTTTTATTGAATCAATTTTATTCTGAGGAGGGCCTAGCCCACCCATACTAGCTACGCACATGTATTCAGGTCTTTTCTAATGAAGAATTTCCCTTTAAAATTCCCTAATGGCCACAATGGTAAGTTGCTGTCTAATTAAATTTATTTACATAGTTATATATGCAGTATTTTTATATCAGTTATAGTTGATTGATTTAGATGATAAAAGTCCCTCTTACATTTGACGAGCGAGACAGTCTTTAACATGTACAATTATTAATTTATTTTTGTTTTGCTAATTTTTTGAAATCTACTATGAATGCCACTGATATTTTTAAAATGAATTTTTTACTTCTTTCACATACTTCAAAATTCCTCCCCCCCCCCTCCAAAAAAAAAGCTTCATATGCAGTTTTTTTCTTTTTGACGTGACAACGTCTTGTAAATTGGTTTGCCGGGAGACACTTCAAGAAACTGCGTTACGTTACATTACGCTCCGCTCATGATACGCGCTCACTTTTCTCTTAACTTTTTCCGGTCACTTGTGGGACCATTTTCTGAACGTGAATGTGAATTCGCTGCAAGGAAGGGGCAGTGCTTAATAGGAATTTTAGATAGTATCAAACTAAGACGAAATACGTTATGTATTAGTTATTAGTATAAAGTACAAAGAAAATAAGTGTAGTTTATTTCGTAATTCGGTGGTATATTATGGAAAACTAATGATATGTGATTAGTGAAAGCCATTTTACTTTAGTTATATTCTGCTCATTGAAAAATTCTTTAATATGCTGTTTACAAAATTCAACATTTGACATCAATAAACATGAAGTAAAATGTGTTTAACAAACACAGTGTATTGCAAGTTATTGTATGTATATTTGTATATAAATACGTATGTATGTGTAAAGGTAAAAATAAAATTTTGTTAATATGAAATTCAGTGCGAGATTCTTTGTATAAATTAATGTTTTAAATATAATTCTTTGTATAAATAAATGTTTTAAATTGTTACTATTATTTCATCCTTCTTCCTACTATACGAATGAATATTCACATTAAAATTATTTTACAACTCAAAGTCGTTGTCACGTAAAACTTTCGCCCGTATACCGACTTTACAGGCAACCAATTTTTTTTAAGTAAATCAATATTTAAAGGGTTCAAATACATTTTAAAAAATTGTCAGGCATCATTTATACTGTATTTAATTATCAAAATTAATTTTTTGTTTAGTCACTGTTTGGTCACTTTTTTGAAGGAACTTCAGTCACTATTTCCACTATTTTTGAACACTCATTTCACTATATCTGGGGAACTATATAGATGTCTGTTAAAGCAATATTTTCTTTTGATACTATCAAGTCCAGCCAAATGTTTTTTCATTTGTATCCTTACTTTTAAAACTATAGTATTTTAAGTACTCAGTTGTTATATTTAAATATGAAATGTAATGCTTAGTAGTATAATTTAAACTTTAATTGAACTGGCAGAAATCATCACAACTTATATGAAATGGCCTGGGAGATTTCTTAATCGAAACGCAACTAAAAGGTACCATTAACTCATAATGATGTATTCTTTATTAAACTTTTAATACAGGACTGTCAAAATTGGAATCAATCTATTCAAAAGTATCTGCCGATAGTATTAAAATTCCAAATAAAACAAGTGTTTGCTAGTGTTGTTGTTAAACTGTAAAAATAAATTTAAAAAGAAAGTGAACAGAGACTGGTAACATCAGTTAAATGTTAAGCAAAAGATTAAAAATTAATGTTTTTGTCATTTTCCACCATGAAAAGGGTACTAAATTTAAGGTACTTACATATTAACGCCACCGCAGTGGATGTTGCGCTAATGTGCCAATAAAGAACAATCTTGTCGTTCGCATGTGCACTCAGTTATCTTTGGATTCCTTGTTGTTTGCTAATTTTTTATGCCATTTTCTTGTCTGTCTGCGTATAGTAAGATTGCTCTTTATTGGTGCAATAGCACAACTTCTGCTGCAGTGGCGTTAATATGTATAAATACTAAATTTAACTAGGACTTCCCTCAGAGGGATTAGTCTGAGCGATATTGCTGAGAATACACATTTAATAACTTGCGATAAGTAAAGAAAATAAGATGTTAGCTTTAATTGGTCATTCATTGTGATAAAATATAATGATGAAAATAAGCATATCGAATCGTAGAACTACAAAATCTTGTTGCATATACTATTTTTATAAAAGAAAAGCAAACCATGCATGGATATAAAATTGGAAATATGCAAAATGTTAAAAGTAATACAGAAAATAAAACACCAATTTTTTTTATGTTGGAAATATAGCTCTTTGAAATGATGTCATGAGCACAAACAGAAGCTTCGCACCGATTTGAGAAACTATAAATAACATAAACTATTATGTTTGAAGAGAAATGGAGTGTATTTTATATGGTGTGAAATCCGTCCGAATAGTTTATAATGTTGAATATCTGTTTTCCACGGATGCAATGAGGTTGTCGATAAGAGTTAAAGAATCCTTTTTTAAAAATTTGTCCTAAACGAGCATTTACATCTTATAAGTTACTGTGATGCCAAAGTTACAGTTTCTGACCCCAAGAGTATCCTAGAAATTGCAATATTCTCAATAAATTGGGTTTAAAACTTTTTCTAGAAAAAAAATGTTTAATATGTGAAATTAAATTGTCGAATGTTTTAGAAATTGTTCATAACGAGAATATTATATCTTAAAAGTTGCCACCGAAAAAAAAAAAAGATTTTAAATATTTAGTCATATCAACATCAAAGAATTCTCAATTTTAGAACTTTTTTGCTTGTGCATTGATGGTGATTATTGTTCCTATGCAAAATATAGTATATTTTGCAGCAAAGATGGTTACCAACATTTTTTGCCCACATTATTTTTAAAATCAGGTAGGTACTCCCAATGCTAACGAAAAACACAAACGTTAATGCTTTATAGCATAGAAATACAGAATCAAAAGCTATTCATCTCCTATTATATACACATAAACAGGGGTTGGGAAATACATCATTTTGCTCGCCAGTAGCGAGTGGATTTTCTCATAAGGCAAGTGCATTTTTAGTTTTTGAATAACTGTAGGCAATAGGCACATTATAAGAAACACTTTTTTAATCTAGATATTTTAATTTTCCAAATTATTACAGTGTAAGTATGGTACTAAGTTCTATCTAATATTAATCTTACCTTTGTTACATATATTTCTTAATATTATACAAAAAAGAATTATGAAAATGCATTGTAGTAATAGCAATTTTGTCTGTAATCGCGTGCGATTTTGTCCTAACTATTTTCAACTGCGTGTGTTACATCTTGCTGGCTGGCGAAATAAATCCTTGGCTGGTAAGAATTTAAAAAATTTCCCCACCCCTGCACATAAATTATCTAATTAGTGCTAGCAGATGAATTTTTAAATATACATAGATCAATATAATGCTTCAATTTTCTTTTATTAGTATTTCTTAGTATTCATTTTTCATTTATTTGTATTATTCAGTAAAAAACTTACTTTCTTAAGCTCGAATTAAGTCAAACTTTTTATAAAAGCGCCTAAGTCCATATAACAGCGAAGTATTATGAAGAGTATTAAATACAAGGTAGTAAGACACTTAGCCAAACGCAGGTAATAAATCGCCAAATATTGTCCTTTTCGCCCTCTCTCGAAATGCATTTTTTTTCGTATATTTAAAAAACACGATTTTGAGTCATCTTATTTAAAATTCAAATAAATAAATGAGAGGAAGCAATAATAGCATAAGTCAAAACATTCATAAGTCAACATCAAGCAATTGTATCGTAGTTACACATGTGGAAAAAAGCTGCTTTCGGCCAAAAAAACGTTGTCTTCACTAAATTTGAATCCGATTTAAAAAAGTACCGTGATTAATTAAAATGTTATAGGCAGAGCTGCCAAGTCTCCGGCATTTTGGGTACCGGTATTTTAATACAGAAAATGTTTTATTAAATTGGAACATTCTGTGGATTTAAAAAATAACTTTTCCTATAAGAAAATTCTGCTATGCAATAAGCGAGGGTTTGGCATCTCTATATAGGAATATTTCGTAATCTACTTTTTAACCTTAAAAAAAGCAACGACCATTTTTTGGGTACAAAAAGTATTGCTAATTGTTCCATTTTGCATACAAGGTACTGATTGTAATATTGATACATCTATGGTGATAAATTTCCAATAATTTTTCAAATCCCATTTATTTCATTAAAAATATAAATCTTTTATTCATTTAGTTTAAAATAAATGGTTTTTAACTAATTTCATTTACTTTTGAAATATCACTTTTCATTGAAATATTCATACTTAATCCATAACGTACATAATATATGCCTCTGTTATTACATAAGTCACCTTTTTATTATCATAAAAATTGTGTTTTTACTGATTTTTATTAACTCAATAGGAAAAATTTTGTGTTTTGAGCAATAGATGTCCGCATTTCCTATTATTTATTTATTTATTTTAACAAAATTCTTTGTATTTTGAAGAATTTTTATTTAAATAGGAAATCCAGATGTCGCTGTTAATAAAGAAAGAAAGTTACAAAAAAGGGTACAAAACGAATAGACACATACTATCAAATATGGGAAAACGACAAATCCCAAAAAGACGTCGTATGAAATATCATCTTTTAAAGCAAAAAAACGAGGTCTGATTATCGAGCCTACTGATTACAAAATGTGCATTACATTAAAAAAAAATGCTGCAAATATTGATTATTTTTTCTTTTGTGCAGTTTTGGCTTCGAAAGGTGCGCTATGTTGCAAAAAGATATAAGCGCCTATGAAAACACACCTGGTAAACTTTCATGCTCAGTTTTACAAATAAATATGGCACATATATGCCCTATATACACCGAGGTACCTAATTGGTGCCAAAATGGCGTTTAGTTGCCTAACATGCTGGTTATCATATAAATGTTATAATAAACTTTGTTCTAAAAATATTATCATTTATTGATTGTTATATCTTTTTTAATAACTGGAAATGTTTCATTTATTCCTTTTTTTTTTCATTTTGAAATAAATAAATAACGTGTTGTTATAGCATGCTATATGCATCTGGTAATCAAAACGACGTTTTCGCCTAATTGGCATAAAAAATCTCGCCAAACCCGGTGCTTATATCTCTAGTATATTATCTCAAGTATTTTATTTATGTATACTATAATTGTTTTTACATACCACTTACTTCTTCTGGTATATAGAAATAGGTAAGTTCAATATCTAAATTAACCTGCATTGGTGGAAAGACTGACATGGTAGATAAATCAGGAGGCGGCAACGCAGACAATCATCTCATCCAGTTCGCGGATGAAAATCTAGGATTAGTTAAGTATCGACTCATAGCAACCAATTAAAATGGATTCATCGTCTCTTTTCTTAAACACCTCTTTTTAAACAAGAGACCAAAGACCCAAGAAATGTAGTAAGAGAAGACAGTGAAGTAGAAATTAGAAGTAAGCGTACAAAACTTTACGTATACAATTTTTAAAAAATAAATTTATTTTATATCAAAGAAAAATCCCTGATTTTTTTCTCTTTAAAATCTAATATTTTCTTATCGTTAGATACTTTGATAACAGGAGAAGTTTTTCTCAAGATCATCAATACTTATTTCGAATAGTAAAGATTGGAATAAACCGTATACTTATATTTTTTTACAATAGTTATTTTTTTTTTCTAAAAAAAGGTCCCTTTAAAAAAAAAAAAGTTTTTAAATTATGAATAATTTTAATATTTATTTTTTAATTGAAAAAAAAGCCATAAATATCTTTGAGTTTACTCATTGTATCTCGTTATAAGTAGGGCTCCTATAACTCAGGCTGAATCATCAAGCATCTTGTTTCCCAGTTACCGTCTGTTTCCCATTGATTCCTATGAGGCGAGAAATGTTTGAATGATTTTAAAGTTACAAAATCATGAAAAATGGACGGTTGTTGAGCAGAAAATTATTCTGACCTTTTCAAGAATGGGTTTGAAGTATTTAAAATCCATATAAATGTAAAAAAGTGGAATAATTTGTCTATAAATGCTTAAAAGATTAGATCTGGATTGGAGAACTTCGCCAAATATCGCGCCAACCTAATCACTTGTATACAACAAACCGGTTCTTCGAATGTTCTATTCTTATATTTTCCCGTGAAATGAGTAACTAAATTTACTCGCCTCACCATCTACGCGATAAGACGCCAAGTCCGGCAACCATTTTGGAAACTTAATGGAGGCGCGATTCAGCCCGTATTGTAGGAGCCTTAGTTATAAGGAAAGGGCAGCTGACGTCACTGTGGTCAAATTACTGTGGATCAGCGAGAAAAACCTGTCCGTTCTGTACGGATGAGCTCTGGGAATTTGATTGGTCTCAGTTTGCCAATGTATAATTAAGTATGATATGATTGGGCTACGTCATCAAGATGATTCCTGCAATGATCGCTATGACAAAAAATGTAGCGGTAGATTGGTAGACAGAAGTGTTTGTAAACATGCCCTTTCCTTATAAGAAAAAATCTATCGGGGGAGGGGGGGGGGGCTTTTTGAGACGATATATATAAAAATATAAATTACATTAGTATCCTCAAACTTTGAACTCACTATGCCTATTAAAATTAAGAAAAAGTATACATGTAATCCTTTTTCTGGGGTACCTTAATTAAAGGAATTAAAAGTGTTGTCAAATGTGTGTGTTGTCATTGGAAAAGTCAATGTAGATACAGTTTTAACATGCAAATCGCCCCTATTTAAAAAATTTCTATTTCGAAGTGTTTCAATAATTAAAATTTATAAAGTAGATACCATTACTATTTACAACTCGAAATTTTACCATCTGTCTGCACCAATTTATCAATTAAAAAGTATGGAGATATTCTTTCTCTCTTTCTTTTTCACTGCACAATATCGCTATTTTTGAATAAAAAGCATTGTTCCGGTCTGGTGATCAATTCGAGTTTTGGAAAGCAAATTGTCCCGAATCTCTATAAATCTCTATTAAAATATACTATCCTCCACCCCCCCTACTTCAACCCCCAAACATAGAAATGCTCAATCTGGTTGTGCCGCTCTGTATGTCATGTAAGCTTTCTAAACGTGATTTTGTGTGGCTATTTTAGAGAATTTTTTTAATTTTAAATTACTACCAGAATTTTCGAATACATTCGTATTACTTAATCTCAGAATTCCAAACAAGCAGAAATTACTATTCTAAATTTCTGGTAGATGAATTTTTAAAAACCAGCTAATTGGTGTAGCATTGGGATGAATAAGGAAAGAGCAGCATGTTTATAAACAAACGCTACCTTCAACCAATCTACCAATTGCATTTTTGCTTTAGCGATCATTACAGAAATCATCATGGCGACGTTGACCAATCATACAACAAAGCTTTTAATCGCAGACCAATCAGATCGCCTAGACTTCGGCAGGAAATTACTGTGGATCCACAGTAATTTTGCCCACAGTGAGGTCAGCTGCCCTTTCCTTATGGGATATGATTGAGTAATCTGAAAGGCAAGGGCCTCGCATTCGCTAAGGATGGCTCTAATTTTCAACGTACTTTAAGGCTGGGATTACGGTGTCTCACTTAAGATCGACGTAGAGGCTTACGATGTAAACAAAGCATAAACGGCATTATGGTACTTCACGTAAATTACGACAACTTGAAAGCAATCGTAAGTTTAAACACAAATGGATGCGTGCACATTCACAACAAATGTAAACACGGCCTCTGATTGACTGAGAGCAAGAGGCCTTACGTTGAGGCACTGTAATAAGGAAAGGGTATGTTTGCAAACAAATGCTTCCTTCAACCAATCTACCAATTGCATTTTGCTTTAGCAGCCATTACAGGAATCATCATGGTGACATTGACCAATCATACAACAGAGCTTTTAGCCGCAGACAAATCAGACCAATCGTAGACCAATCAGATCACCTTGACTTCTTGTGTACAGTAGTAGTCTTAAAGACAGGCAGGAAATTACTGTGGAGCTGGATCAACAGTAATTTTGCCCACAGTGACATCAGCTGCCCTTTCCTTATACCAAGTTACGTTCGATCTCAGTACCGCCCATCCTACGATCGAGCTTAAGAATTAAGATAGTGAGGTGCCGCACAGTACGGCAGGAAGCCTCCAAAGTTGGCAAAAAATAAAATTTACTTTGAACAAAAAAAGCACATCATGGATTCTTTTGCAGACTAAAAGTAGTAAAACTTTAAACTTTTACATAAGCTATAGAGTAATTTATTAATTAATTTACGAACCTTTTTCAATATATTTTGTAGAAAAATGAGCTAAAAACAAGAATTTAAGATAGTTTGATACAAATTAAATATTTATAAATCATCCATAATATCGCATTTAAAATTAAAAAAAAAATTGAAGATAATTATTTTAATGATTTATAAGCAAACCTTAAAGTGAATATTAGTGACTCGTTTTGAAGGAAAGAATCAACCTTTCTCAGGCAAAATGCACACTTTATTATAAAGACAGCAGAAGCAAAACTGTTTCTGGTGTTTTAATGCTACACTTTTTCTTTTCCTGTCTTTCAGATCTTAAACTCATACTTGTCATGTACACTAACGAAGATGTAGAACTAGTATCGTGTAACAGTTTTGCTCTTGATCTTTTTTGATCGTCCAGAACAAAATCAAACGGAATATGAAGACAAAGACGTTTGCTTTTCATTGACGCTACAGTTTGCTTTTCAAATCGTGGAAATGAAAGCGATTTGCCAAGCCAACTCATTATTAATATTAAAGCAATTATTTCCCTTGTCTCGCCAGGCTTTTGTCCATCGGAATTTGTATTAAAATTTAAAACATTTAATTTTATTTTCATTTAAACTACTTGTTTGTAGTTTCTCCAGTTATGAAGCTCTTATATAAAAAAAAATATTACTTTTCAAAAGTTTTTTGTTAAAACGTTTCATGATAGTCAGTATCATTTAAATATATTATTTTGTTATAAATAATGTATTTAAATTCGTCTTTAACAAAGAAACAATATATATTCATATTTGGCACACCCGTATACTAACAAAAATTTAAGGATGATTAACTATACAGATGATCATACAATTTAAAAAGTAGCAAGATTTTCCGACATATTTACCCTTCTAAAACTCAAACTTAGTAGAAAAAATTATAGGTAAAACTTAATTCGCCTTAATTCATAACTAAAACCTTCAATGTTTGTAGACACTGTTAATTTTTTTAAATAAATTTCACAACTATATATTCTAAGTATCTGTATATCTATAAAAATCATATTAAAACAACTTGAAAGCTAATGAATTATTGTTACATACTTATAGTTAAAGGTTCCGTAGTCAAAAAAATTATTTTTTAATTATTACAGCGAAATTAACAAACTAATGTTGAAACAAAATTATTGATTTTTTTTCATTTATTATGAAAGTACAATATGCAGTTTCACTTCCTTCTTTAGTGACGACCAAAATAACTTTGTGCAAAGTTTAATACTAGGCAAATGTGTACTGACATCTGCTCTATTAAAGTGACGTATGCCGGTAGTTCAAAATAAAATTTCATTTTTTCAATTTTTTGCCAGATTTTAAGGCTTTTTGCCCCACTGTGCGCCTTTAAAAATATTGTTTTTAAATCAAGGCTGGGATCACCCAGCCTTGATTTAAAAACAATATTTTTAAATACAATAAAAGTATGATTACAAAACTTTCCAGGAGTCGAATTCATCAATGTTACTATAAAATATAAAGTAAATTTAGGTCTGTTCTGTGGCTGCATGAAAAAATAATGTTCCGCGCGAAATGCTATACCATAAATCAAAAGAAGCTAGGGCTTGTGCAACAGATCTGCGAAAAATAGCTTTGTAGCTACTCACTACTAATGCTAAAACATTTCATAATTAATATTTATTTTTAAAGAAAACAACCAAAGTCTATTTTGAGAAATGTATTCAGATTTTTATGGATTCTTTAAAGAAACAATCGCGATGGCTCCGGTAAACCGTGAGAATGCAGGATTCTAGAGGATATTTCTCGAATGTCTCTTAACTTTTTAATTCAAAATTCAAATATATATCAGAATAAAAAATATTGTTAAAATCATACTGTTATGAAATTATAATTTAAAATTCTTATCACTTAAAAATTATTTTTATAATTTTTATTATATATTTATTTTTATTATATAATTATTTTTAATAATAATATAATAATTAAAATGAATATTTATTACAATCTTAATTGTAATATCTTCTAAAGTTTTATAAAAAAAATATTTTTATGCAAGGACTTTAATAACATGTAAATAGTAATTAGCAGAATGAATTTATCAAAATATTTATTTTTAAAAATTAGGCTGTGTCTATTCTTACGGCAGCCGTAAGAATATTATTCTCACGGCAGTCTACTGCACATGCGCAGTCAAGACTGCCGTAACAACTGCCGGAGATTCTGAAGAACGAACCTTTTGAATGAAACTTCTGTCCAGCAATTGACTGCTGTAACTTGTAAACAAAAAAAATCAAAACAATAATTATAGTGAATTCTTTAAGAAAGTTTTTAGTGCTACAATTTTTTTTTTCATGGTTGTATGTTGTTTAACGAAGTTTGCTCTAGAAATAGGAAATGATTTCAAAGGACTTTGATGTTATCAAAAAACACAGATATTTTAAAAATCTAATTTTAATACAGATGCCAGCTGATACCACTTTTAGAAGCATATAATTATATTTATTGTGTGCTTTTGGGTGTGTATCTGCTAGTATTTAGGTGTGTGGATATTCCAAGTGCAAGCAAGTGAATCATGATGTTTTTATGCGGTATGTTTGAAAGTTTTCCTAAAGTAAACTTTATGCAGGTAAGGAATGAAAAATATTATTTGCTTATTTATTTTGATCCCACAACTTTCAATACTAACTTTTGTATTATATTCACTGTAAATCTATTTCTTTTCTTTTCTTTTTTAAATTTAAACAGAGTTTAAAATTTCATAAATTTATAAACATAGCACTCATTGATAAGCCTAAAAATTGACATTTTATACAATTATTATTCATTACAATAATATTCTGTACAAGTTTAATTATATTTTATTTTAATGTTGTTGTTTTAAATCTGTCAGTTTGTCCAGTCATTTTTGGGTTAGAAATATAATCCAACAGTACTTAATTATACATATTTATAAGTAGTGTTTATATATTATTTAATTAAATGTATGGCTAGTTTTTAAAATGTTTGCCTGTTTGATACCATAATGTTAGAATCTATATTTCATATCAAATGAATAATCTATTGATGCTGTTAGAAATCCCCTATAGTATGTCAGGTATATTCTAGTTAATAAAATATATACCTAAATTTTCAAACGTTTTGTTATCATACTCTGCAGTTAAAATAGTTGTATCTCCTAAATAATAGCTAATTTAACAAAGACCTTTTCAAAGCATTTTAACTAGGCTGTTTTTGCATATGAATTAAAAAGTATGGCAATGTATTGTTAAATTTAAATATTTCTTCCAAACCATTTTGTTCATAAATGTTAAAAATTTAATTATACTAATTTGCTATTTCTATATTCCATGCATTGCATTTCACCAGAATAATAGCAATATAGCTATTTTACACAGGTTTTGAGCACTTGACAACAAATCTAAGGGAAATTATATTGCCTTTTTTATGTAATGTAAACAAAGAGGAAATATTTCTTTCCACCATTGAACATTTGTTTTGTGTCCATCTATGAAAAAATGTACATCAACATGCTAAGTATTTTTAATTACCCCTTATGAGTATTATTTATATACTATATTATTATTTATTTGTTCAGTTATAAGTATTTGTTATGTAAAAATTGCTTTTTTTTTTTTTCATTTCATTTTCATTTGTTAGGATCATTAGGCCTAACTAAAGTTATGTATATAAAAATCATCAATATGAATTTTTCCCCCTCAATGTATGAAAAAAAAAATAATAATAATTTATCATATTTTTACTTGTTTATTAAATTATAAACACAATAAGAGAATTCTTTTTACAATAAATAAAAAACAAATCAATCTTGTAAGTTGTATGTAATGTTAACTGTTCATTTGTAAGTGATCCATATAATTATTTTCTTTAAAATTAATAAGGTTTAAAATATTCTAATTTTTTCAATAGTTGCCTCAGAGTGAAAGGTTTGAAATACACAATTTTCTTTTTCTAAAAACCTTTCTACTTTTCTGTTGAAAATAAAGTGTTATTTTGGAGCAGTCAATATTATTTAAAAAAAAAAAAAATCAATAATATAATTTTTGTATTAATAGAGCAAAACACCATTGTACTGTTGCATTTTAAACCTATATTGACAAAAGTGCTTGTTATTTTACTGTTTTCCTTTCAAAATCTTTGTGAATTAAAAAATATTTCAAGAATCTTTGATTATAAAACTATGGATGATGAAAATATTTGTTTTTCAAAGTTCAACATTTCTATAAGGATTAATTTTAAAACAATTTAAATCAAAATATCTTAATTACTCTGAAAGTTATTATAGTGCAGACATAGAGCATACAAAGAGCTTTGTAAATTTAATTACAGTAAAACCCCAGTTACTTGAAAAGCATGGAACCGCAGTATTTTCGGTTAACCAGGGTTCCATAGGAATTTTCGAGTAACCGGGGTTCTGTAGGAATTTTTTAATAAACGGGAGGCATAGGTAAAACTTGTTTGATGAAAAGCTGTGAGTGCATTTTAGAATATCATTATAATAAAAATTCTTGGTATCATAATATAAGAACTCTGAGTGATAATCCAAAATTACAAGTCGTTCCAATAGCAAGACGATAATTTATTAGTTAAAATCAAAGTTCAGTACCAATAGTGACATGGAAAGAGTTTGCTTTTTAAACATTCGAAGAGAGAATTTCTTGCTTCAAAGAAAGAGAGATGCATGTGCAACACAGAGCCACAGAAATCAAATACAAATCGCAGATTTTATAAGTAATGGAGAAGAGATGCATGTTCCGGTAAAACAAAATTGTACATTGCAAACATAATTGAAATAATGCCCATTCTAAAGGCTATAAAAAATTAAGAAGTTGACTCAGTTTATTTCATAAAGTTCATGCTTTTTAATACTATTTCTACCAGTGTCCACTAACACATTTCAAAGTTTTGATTTTTACTTATTTTGTTTCTAATTTTTTAAGCTAATAAGTATTAAAACAATTCTTTGATATATTTAAAAGGATTTAGAATTGTTTTGATCTAAAACATACAAATAAAATAGCAATCATAAATCAAAACTAGCAGGGGTGACCGAGCTAAGCTCGGTCAAAATTAAATTTATATTCAACTCGATATAGTATTTTCACTGCATCATTCACTCCGTATTATTACTGTAAAACATGTTATTACAAAAACAATCAATAAGAAAACTATGTTTGTATGCACATGTCCATAAATTTTACTTTATTTTAAAATTTACAACAAAAGGACATCGATCCAAATCACAGGGCTGCCAGCAACTTTGGTACAAAATAGTAGGGACTTAGGGACCTAATGATTAAAAAATAGGGACTTTTTAGGGACCAAAAGTCTGAAATAGGGACCTTTTAGGGACCTGAAAAGAAAAACATAGTATTTATACAAATAAAATACAATTTTTAACAAATAAAAGCCAATTTTATTTTTAACTTTTTTAAATCACAAATATAATATTTACAAATTTCTTAAATTAACCTTTTTTAGGTTTCTTACTCATAAAATTTGTAATTAAACTATTTTTTCTTTTATTTATAACAGTCGACAAGCTATCAGCTTTATCCTTTTTTACTTTCAGCTCTTTGTTAGCTGTTATACCAGCTGCAATAAAATTTTGTGCCACTTTAGCTTCAGTTAAATTTTCTTTTTCTAAAGCAATTTTTAACCTTTCATTGCCTTCATCGATCAATCTGTCCAATACAGTTGCTTCTTCATTCACAGCTTTGTTTAAATCTTCCAACTTTTTTTCAAGAACTACAATTGTACTTTTATCACTCCGTTTACCACTTTGATCTTTTTCAGCTTCTTTTTTTCTGATTTCTTCCTCTTCTGCAGCTTTTTCCATTTCAAGTTGTACTTTCCTTTTTTGTTCTTTTTCTCTCTTTTCATTTTCTAGGTAACTTTGATAATCTTGATATGCAATATTAGCCTTTTTTATCATTTTACTGGTTACTGATACTAGAGCTGCATGGTTTTCATAATGATGTCTTAAAGCATCTGCTATCTTTAACCTAGCATTTAGCATCCGTTCTTTCATAGAGGCCCGGTCTTCGGAAAGAATTTGATGTGAAAGCGAAAATCCTCGTTCTACGTCTGCACTGCCATGGTACAAACTGAGGCTACTCTTCAAAAAAAAAGAGAGATTCGGATATTTTAATCCTCCCTTTTCCTCTTTTGCATTAATAGAAGTAGCCCAAAATGAATCAATCCTAGTTACTTCCGATTCTTCTTGACTGAGTTTGTTTTTCTCACAATCTTTAGACAAAAATAGTGCTTTTTTCGCAATCTTTGGACGAAAACCGCATTTTTCTTGCAATGTTTCGAAAAGAATCGTGTTTTTCTCGCAATCTTTTGATAAAAATCCTGTTTCTTTTCAATCTTAAGACGAAAATCGCAGTTTTTCCCTGGTCATTTGGCGAAAATTCCTTATGAAAATAGCATTTATTCACGATCCCTTGACGAAAATCATGCTTTTCTCACGATCTTAAGCAAAAATCGCATTTTTCTAGCAATCTTTTGATAAAAATCACATTTTTCTCGCGAAATTTTGCTGATAAAGGTGTTTTCTCGAGATTTTTTGAACAAAATTGCGGGGTTTTTTCAGGACTCTTTGACCAAAATTGCAGGGTTTTTTCACTACAATTTTTTCATTTCTTCCACTATGATCAGTTATATGCTATCATCTACAATATTAAATTTTTAAAAAAAGTAAATTTTCTTGATAAATTTTGGAAAAATGTAAGGAAAAAATTAATTTGGACAAAATATTGATAAAAATAGGGACTTTTAGGGACCTCTTAGTGAAAATTGGGACTTTTAGGGACCAAGCTCAAAAATAGGTACCATTTAGGAAAATAGGGACCAACTGGCAGCCCTGAAATCACTTTTTTCGCTTGACTCTGGTTAATTTAACCATGCATCTCGAATCCTATTAAGAATGTATTGAAAAATTCACTGCATTCTGAAAGACAACATTTTTTGCCAGGTATAGCCAAATTAGAAGACATTCTTTCATTTCGCACCAAATATGTGTTGTGGCTTTCGTAATCTTAATAGTCAATTTTTTGGCCAAATGTTGCCAATATTTTGTCAAATATCGTGAACTTATTGGTTGCTGTCATTTTCTTGTTACCCTGACCCATATTACCCAAAATGACCCACTAATCAAATTTGATCGAACATGTGACTTAGCTCAATGGTCTTCAGGTAATCAAAAACAGTAGAATATAAAATTGAATCAAAATCGTTTAAGCCATTTCTTAGATAAAATTAGCTTGACAGCATTCAGCAATGAAACAAAATGGCCCATTAATATAATTTTGTTTAACATGCGACTCAGCCCAATAATCTTTTTAAAAGACGTTTCGTTACAAAATTTAAGTAAAATTGATTGTATCGTTGTTATATATAATTAGAATAACCCTAATCCATTAAGATCCATTAATCGAATTTTCGCGAGCATGTGTCCTGGTCTAATGGTTTTCTCTTGCCCAAAAACATCATAATACAAAATATAGTCAAAATGGTGCGAGCCATTTTTTACATAAAATTAGCAGGACTCACAAATGACCCTTATAATCAAAATATCTCGAACGTGTGACCTAGCTCATTTTTTTGTGTGCTGAAAAATGTTAGATACAAAATTTAGGTAAAATCGATTGAGCTGTTTTTTAGATATAATTAGTTTGACCCTGACCCATTATGACCCAAAATGACCCATTAATCGAATTTTTGCAAACATAAACATCTGACCTAACCCAATGATTTTCTTGTGACTGAAAATGATAGAATACAAAATTTAGTCAAAATTGCACAAGACATTGTCTAGATAAAATTAGAATGACCTAAAAGTGACCCACTAATCGAAATTTCTCAAACACGTGACCTAGCCCAATGATTTTCTTATGCCCAAAACATGTTATACACAAAATTTCGTTAAAATCAATCCACTCGTTCTTTAGATATAGCTTGACCATGACCCACAAATGACACTTAAAATTGAAATCTCTCAAACATGTGACTTAGCCCATTAGTTTTCTTGTGTCTAAAAACTGTTCATATAAAATTTCATTAAATCGATCCTGCTGTTCTTTAAATATAAACAGCTTGACCCGGACCCTTTATGACCCATTAATTGAAATTTCTCGAACATGTGACCTAGCCCAATGTTTTTCTTGTGCCAAAAAAAAAATGTGGTATACAAAATTTCATTAAAATGAATCCACCTGTTCTTTAGTAATAGCTTGACATGATTCATCATGACCCACAAATTACCCCTATAATTGAAATCTCTCAAACTTGTGACTTAACCTATTAATTTTCTCAAGTCAAAAAACTGTTATATACAGAATTTCGTTAAAATCAATTAGGGCCGTACCGAATACTCGGCCAATTTGCCGAGTACTCGGTATTCAGCCAATTTTGGGCCGAGTACCGAGTACATTACCGAGTAGTTGTATTGTAAGGATTTCATTTATAAGCATTTATTATCATTACAATGAGAAATTATTTGGAACAATACATTATCAATGAATAAATCAAAGTTTAAAGCACTAACATAGTTCATTTCTTCTTGCAAGCTAGTTTTGGTCGCCATAGTATACAATCATCATCATATTTTGCACTGATGATGGTATGCTATGGCTACTGAAACTAGTTTGCAAGAAGAAATAAAATATTTTGGTGCTTTAAATGTTTTGATTTATTTATAACATTACTGAAGACAAAGGAATTTTAATAACTGATCTGTAAAATTTTCTGTGTTGTTTGAATATAAATATATAATATTTGCAATTATTCAAAAAATATTTTATTTAATATCTAAGAATGTGCCTACAAAATACGGAAAACTTAAAAAAAGACACAAATGCAAATTCTTCCCCCCAGTTCACTTCTTAATCCACTTTTCATTGTATCACAATTAAAATGGCTGAAACTTTCTTTTTCCAAATTATGTAGTAATGTTTTAATTGGTAGTATTACTCCTAACATGGGGATCTATTCATTTGAGCTCATCAATGTTATGATTACTCTGAATAAAAGTAACAATTTCATTACACTTCCCAGTGATTGCTACTGAACTGTGGTTAAATTTATCTTACTTTCAGCAGCATAAAAGCAAAGAGGCTGTTTTAATTCATGCAACATTTTCAATATATTATATTTTGAGCTCCATCTTATGGTTTATTACAGTTAATTACTCTAATAATTAATCTTTTTGAATCCAGGCAAGGAAACTGAACTTTTTCGAAATTTGAGCATGCAACTATATGGAACAGTCAAAATCCTCCTACAATGTTTTTAGCTTCTAAGATGTCTAAAACAGCCTGTTAGGCAATAAAACGGATTTTATTGTAGGTTGCATATTGTGAATAATGCAAGCTTACATCATTACTTTTAACAACAGTTATTTGAATTATTCAAAATTACAGCTACCAATAATCATTCTTGATATAGATTTCATTTGTAAATTGAAGAATCAGTTAATTTACATTGGTTGAATTTAAATTTTATGTATCACTTTTTTCCATTTTTTAAAAGTAATGCTACTGTTTTACACTGTTTGAAATTTTAAAAATTATCTTTAAAGGGTATATCTAGACACACGGCAGTGTGTCAGCCAAGTTCACAAAGTAAAAGGCGACACACTGGCCGTGGGTTATATTACCCGAACCATTTCAGGCCCCTTTTGACCCCTTAACAACTTAAATTCTATTTGACCTACACACTTACAATTTTTCATGTCGTGTTAGACCATCTTCTAATTTCCAAATCCTTTAATTTTTTTAAAAAATCTTTTACCGTTCACGAGAAATTAACGTCTGAAAATCACTGTTTTTACCACTGACTCACTCATAGAAATGTTTGACTACTTCCACATGACTTAGGAAGTTGAAATTTGGTGTGGAGGTAGGTTATTGGATCTATAAATAGGAAAAAATCAGAAATCACCATTAATTAAACATTAATGGTTGGTTAGAAGATAAATATTGGATTATAATGGGAGTTTATGAGAATTTCACAAAATACCAGAAATAGTGCTAAGTTGGCGTCACTTTTGGCGAGTATCGGGGCTAATCGCTTAAACTACCAAACCGATTTCAAAACTAATGGTACAAAAATGATGGTATTCGCCCCGGTTCAAACATAGACTATATCTTATGTCTGTGCCACTAACCAAAAGAGAGTTTAGAAGTAAAAAACATTATAAAATGTGATTTTTGTTTTATTGAAGGGCCTAGAAGCACAAAATTTGGCATGTTAATTATTTATAAGATATAAATGTTCACTAATGGCATTTTCTAAAAAATACCAAATTTAAAAGGGGTGGAAATCCGCGAAGAGCATTCTGAAAACGTTCTAAATAGCGATTTTAAAACAATCTCAGCAAACAACAAACCTATCTTAAAAGTAATGATATCAAAATAATGATGACAGTCCTTGCTCCAACATAGGCTATATCTTATGTCGATGCCGCCAACCCAAAGGGGGTAAGAGAGAAAAAAGTTCTAAAAATGTGATGTCTGTATGTTAAGGGACTGGAATTATAAAGTTTGGCATTTTAGAGTTGGGAATTTCGTAAAATATCAGAAATAGTGCTAAGTTGGCGTCACTTTTAGTGAGTATTGGGACTAATCTCTGAAACTATGAACCGATTTCAAAATTAATGGTACCAAAATGATGGTATTCACCCCGGTTCAAATATAGGCTATATTTTATGTGTACACTGAGAAAAAAAAATATACCTCCTTCACCTAGAATGAATAGTCAGTCACTTTCTGAACACTCAAACTAGAACTACAGATGACCAAACTATGCGAATAGATTAAACAACTATGTTGAATAGACGCAATGACATGACATTTCTAGTCTAGAGTTTTTTAGGTGACGAAACGCTATTGAATCGTTTCAGTAACGAGAAATTATCGCTTGATTTTGGGAATGGTTTCATACACTAGAATTCTAGTTACTAAATTAAACCTCTTGTGTTCGCATCTATTTGCAGAGATTTTTAAATAGATTTGATAACGAGAATACAAGAAAATGCTCTTGAATTCTAATAGGGAACTCCAGAACTCTCTGGCATAGGGAACTAGAATTTATAAGGATGACATGGAACTATTTTTTCAAGAGCCACAATTTAGATTCTAGATGCTGGAACTATATTTTTTTCTCAGTGTATACCATTAACCATAAGAGGGTGAAGAATCAAAAAACATTCTAAAAATGCCACTTTTGTATTACTGAAGGATCTAGAAATATAAAATTTGGCATGTTAATTATTTATAAGATATAAATTATCTCTAAGGGCATTTGCTAAAAAATACGGAATTCAAAAAGGGTGAAAATGCACGAAAAGCGTTCTAAATTGGGATTTTTAAGCAATCTCAGCAAACAACAAGCCGATCTTAAAAGTAATGATATCAAAATGATGGTGACAGTCCTTGCTCCAATATAGGCTGTATCTTATGTCGATGCCACTAATCCAAAGAAGTTAAAAGAGCCAAAATAATTCTAAAAATGTGATGTCTGTATGTTAAAGGCCTAGAAACATCAAATTTGGCATGTTTATTGCTTATAAGATGAAAATGATCAATAAGAACATTTGTTAACAAATACAAAATTTAAAAGGGTAAAAATGCGCGAAAAGCATTCTAAAAACTTTCTAAATAGCAATATTGGGAAGTTAGCGAACTGATTTTTAAAAAAAAAAAAAAAGATGTCAAAATGATGGCGACAGTCCTTGCTCTAACAAAAGTATTGGAAAAATTGCCAGATTACAATGGGAGTCTATGGGAATTTGGCGAAATACCAGAAATAGCGCCAAGTTAGCATCTCTTTTGGCGGGTATTTTTTGTCGTCAATTTGGCGATATATCACCAAGTTGGCAACAAACTTTTTTGATCGACGAGATAATCAAGTAGTACACAATCACATAAAAGAAACATTCTTATTAGTGGAATTTAAAGGAACATAAGCAGTCTTAATGTTAAAATTTTTAAATTTGACTGAAAAAAAAAACAGTGAATAAACGCAGGAAAAAGCTGTAAGATTAATTAATATTAAATAAAATTAATTTAATGTTAAGCCTATTTATTTCAAAAAGGAAACAAATACCTACTTATTTGACAAAAAATGATATCCTATCAAAAACATGAATGTGAAAAAATGCCAAGTTCGTTACAGGTTTCGCTAATAAAAGAAGTGATCTGACAAAAAATAATAATATCCTATCAAAAACATGAATGTAAAAGAATGCCAAGTTCGTTAAAGGTTTTGCTAATAAAAGAAATGAGATCTAACTGCAAACCAAGTTCTTTCGAAGCCCCTTAAATCATAGCTCCTGTCATGCATAACATTCTTCAATTGCTTAAAATGATTTGGTATGTTACTTGTTATTCAATAGAGCAACTTGGCAAGTTTTCAGCCACCAACTTTAATGTTTGAGTCAGAGTACAATTTAATCTAGAATCTGATTGTCAATCGAGTGTTCGAATAAGTACATTGATGTTAAGGTATTGATAAATTAAGTGATCAATTTTAAGTTCTGATCAATTAAATAGAGAGATTTTAATAAGAGAAAACTTATTTAAAAGCTAACTAGGAAATATATGATTATATGTTAAAGAAGTATCTTTATTATATTTACACTGTTTGTTACTCTTAAAGCTCACTTTGTGTGACTTGAAAGCTCATTCGTATATACAACTACTCGGCCTTGGTAGCTCGGTACTCGGCTGAGTAGTAAAAGGCTTGGTACTCAGCTTCTCAGCCAAAGTACTACTCGGTGCAGCCCTAAAATCAATCATGTCGTTGTTTAAATAGCTTGACCCAGACCCATTAAAATTTTTTCTCGAACATGTAACCTAGCCAAATGTTTTTCTCATGCCCAAAAACCATAGAATGCAATTTTTAGTGAAAATTTCGTGAGAAAATCTCTAGATAAAAATAGCATGACCCACAATGACCCACTAACCAAATTTTCTCGAACATGTTACCTAATCCAATGGTCTTCTTGTAATCCAAAATGATAAAATATAAAATTTGGTCAAAATCATAAGAGCCATTTTTTAGATAAAAATGTCTTCACCCATAATGACCCACTAATCGAAATTTTTTGAACATGTGACCCAGCCCAATAGTTTTCTCGTGCCAAAAAACGATGCAAAGAGAAAATTGTGTCCAGGGCAAAGTTAGAATTTGGCACTCGCTACCCCCAACTTTTTCTTGTGACAAGCGAGAAATGATGTTTAAATTTGGCATCCCCTAAATTTACACGCCTGGGGTGCCATTTGCCCCCCCCCCCCTCCTTTCATATGGCGCTGTTTTGTATATCTATTTGCATCAAGCAATACTAGCAGAATCTGCATTTATTTGATAATAGAAGGTTGGTAAGTATGTAGAGTCAAATCCACTTAAGACATGCTTATAGGGATTAGGCAAAAGTTGCATATTGAACGGGTTCACATATTAAATGTGATTTGCATAATGTTGCAGAAACAGAACTTATTTATGCATCTAATCATTTAAAAGACTTTTAGAGCTTTTGTTTATTGTTGAAAAATGTTTTTCATACCAGGCCCTGATTATCACATGGGCAAATCGAGACTTAAACCCTGGGATGCAGACTTTAAGGAGCCCCCAATTCCATACATTAAATTATATAACATTTACTTTCTTTTTCCAATTCCAACACTTCCATATGTTGAAATTATTAAATTCATTTTAAAGTAATATAACATTGCTAAAGTTATTTAAAAAAGTTTTGTTTCATACTAAGAAAAAAAGTGTACTTTTATTGATTAAAGTATTTAATTTAGAATTGACGGAATTATGAATTTTTATTTATGTCCAGAGTGCCAAAATATGTTTATATATTACACATAGACATATGAATGGCCATCATTGAACAATGATTCAAAAGGGGTCCCCTAATTTATCTTTGCTCAATTGGTCT
The DNA here is from genome assembly GCA_964019185.1 of Maratus speculifer. NCBI lineage: Eukaryota > Metazoa > Arthropoda > Arachnida > Araneae > Salticidae > Maratus > Maratus speculifer. The sequence continues at coordinate 196,575,989 of OZ025293.1, read as the reverse complement.
GTTTTACACATATTTAGAGGAAACTTTAACTATTCCTGTTTAATTCACTGGGTTTTTATAAAACTGATTGAAATAAGTAAAAAAAACATATGGATTCAAATATGACTTAATTGTAGATTATAAAAAACATTACAATCAAAATATTTTTCCTGCCTGCTTAATTCAACCTTCTTTCTCTACTTAAGTAACAAAAATCAGTGTTGAATTCAGAAACTTTTTACCAGGAGGAAATAAAACCAATGAAAATGGAAACTGTTTATGATTAAAACCTGTTTTAAAAAGAAAAATTATATTTTTGCCTTATAAATATCATGCAATTATAGAAGTTAAGATGAAAATTAACTAAAAAAATGGTTTATTTTTTCTTTTTGATTTTGTTTTATAGGTTTTACTCTGGTATTTTGTGAAAAAGTCAGTAATTGTTTTCATAATTTACTTTTAGTATACAGAAATTTGTGAAGTTTAGGAGTGGGGATATTGTTAAATTGAAATAATTTTAAGTTCATGAAGTTTGTTTGATAAAATATGAATAAAACAAAAATATTGAAAAAATGTATTTTTTTCGGGCAGGTTTTACTTATTATTATTTTTTAATGCAATGTAGCCAAATGAGAAAAGTTTAATTTAAAAAAACCCACATAATCGAGAGAGATTAACTGAAACTAAAGTGTAGTACATCTTTTTTTTTTTTTTTTTTTTTTTTTACTCAGTACTATTGTAAATTTGTAACTTTTAAAAAAATCTGCAATATTACTATGTATAATTTCTCTATGTATTACTATGTATAATTTCTCTATGTATTACTATGTATAATTTCTCGTAAAAAAAGAAAAAATCACTTTATTAAAACTTTTGCATAAACTCAAAGATTCATCTGAACATTTTCATGAAACTTGATTCACCTTCTCATTGTGTAGAAGACTTCCCCCTCCCCCCAATCTCGCACTCTCAATGCCAAAATGTCTTTGTGATGGTATAGCAGTTGTAAGTGTTTATCTAAGTGTGAAAAAAATTGTTTTGTTCAGCAGAAAGAATAGAAATGATTAAATAAAGAAATAATTTCACTTTCATACAATCTGCCATTATAAATTCATACATGTATTGCAACAGAAGCTCTCCGTTTGAAAGTTGTACAGGCACAAAATGATAACTTTGTGCTTTAACCCATTGTTACCAAACTTTGTTATAGTGAATATATTTTTCACAGTATAGAAATTAATTTACATCTGAATGGTGTCCAAAGTCAAGGTTCAGCAGAAAATTTCATTAAATAAGGAATTCGTTAAGAAAAGTTCCACTGTATATGGTGCTATATAATCAATGAAAAATGATTGCAAGTACGTGAATATTTGAAAATGTACTTGTTGATTATTTTTGTTTCAAGCAGATGAATGATTTTGTAAACTACTTTGCATAATAATGCATGTCTTTGATTAAGATAAAAGGAATAGATGTTCTCAGTACTGTAAGTGTGTAATGATAAAATAAGTTTATGAGAAGTTGGTACACTTATTTAATGATAATCATTCAGATTGGCCTCCCATCATCATATCGAGAGTTTATAAGGTCGTTATTCGGTATTAAGACAAGGGTTCTATCAGAGTACATTTGTTACTAATGACATAATGTATCCATTGGTTTTGTATGTAAGTGTGTAATGTGATAACTCTTGATAGAAATGTCAAATTTGTTTCATTTTTTTCCAGGTTCATTCTGATAAGGTACTTCCCTGATTACTTTTTGGAATTCATTAGTTAAGTATAAAAAAAGGGGGGGAGGTAACAAAGATCCAATCCTGCCCTTAATTTAAATAAATGGTTTTTATCATGCAGAAATATTCGCTTTGCTTTATATTTTACATACCAGTTTATTCTGAAAAGGAGCTTACCTGATTAGATTTGAAGTTCATTAGTTTTGTACCTATAAAGCAGGACCAGTCCTCCCCACTAGCAGTTTATTATGTTAAGGATGATTAAATTTGGAGGTTCATTAGTTAAGTATATATAAAGGAGGACTAGTCCCTTTATACTTATAGACAGGGATTCTATCATAGTACATTTGTTACTAATGACATAATGTGTCCACTGGTTTTGTATGTACATATGTAAGCACGTAATGTGATAATTCTTGATAGAACTATCAGATTTGCTTCTTTTTTTTTTCCAGGTTCATTCGGACAAGATTATCCCAGATTAAATTGAATAATACCTTACATACAATATTTCAAGTGAAAATCAAATTTTTATTGCTTAAGAGGCGCAAATGCTGATGTAGCGAAAAGGTTTTTAAGTCAGTAGAACATAGGAAACCTTTTCGCTAGGTTGGCATTTGTGCCTCTTAAGTAATGAAAATTTGATTTTCATTTGAAATAGGAAATTTATTTATTGCATTTTTTTCTCATCTGAGTTCTCTAGCAATTCGGTTTCTAAGCTGTCATTGAAGATGAAATTATTTAATTGGTGCCGGAACATCAGCATTGCCAATTCACTTAAACAGCCTTTTATTTAAGAACCTACATACACAACTCTGACAGAGAAATTTGAATAAACAATCCTATGAGAGTGTTGTTTACAGATTTCTCGCTTGCAGATAATATTTTTAAAAAAATTTTCGTCTGAACACCAAAGGTCGATATGTTTTTTTGCAATTTTGGTTAGTTATTTTATGTTGAGATAGTTTCATTTTTTGAACTGGTTACAACTTGTTCCAAAAGTAAAAATATCCACATATTAAAAAAAAAAAAACTGGAAATAAAATTGAAAAATTACTGATGCAATATAAAAGGTGTCAACTTCAAGTGTCTTATGCAGAAAAAAAAATAATAAAATAAAAATAATGAAATGCAAGTGAAAAATCTGCAAATGCTCTTGTAGGATTTATATTAGCTTGAGGTTTACTTCCTGTGATTAGTGTAGGTTCTTAATGATTATAAATATGGATGTAGTAAAGAGTTTGTGATGATATACACTGCATAACTTCTGGATTTTAAAAACTAGATGTTGTGAATATCCTCTGTTTTTAGTAAACTTATAAGCATATTATGTAGTGTATATTCATAGTGTTATGACTATGCTAGTGATCAGGGCTATACTCAGCTATATGTGATCAGGGGTCGGGAAATACATCATTTTACATGTACAGGCAAGTGGATTTTCTGACAAAGTGAGTAAATGTTTAGGATTTTGCAAAATTGAAGGATATATATATATATATTACACTAGTTAGATATATTTCTCAACTTTCCTTTGTTATAAATGCTATTTTTAAAATTTACAGAAAAAATATGAAAAATATGAGTGATATTCAAAAATATGCATTGAGTAATTAATAATTTACGCAGTCACTTGCATTTTTTAATAACAATTTTCAACTGCATGTTGCATCATACAGGATGGTAAGTTTTTCTTAAAATTTCGCTTTTGCACACTTATTAGTGATTATAAACCGAAGAAAATAATGTATAGGTAGTAGTACTTTAAATAAAAAAAATCCAGACAGAATATTAATAAGAAGCAAAAAGTAACAATTCAACTCACAATTTAGGTATACCAGTCAGTGTTTTCGACAAAATTCACTTTTTTCCTGCAATCCTTTGAAATTTTTTTTTTTTTTTTTTTGTAAACCTTTGACAAAATTTCTGTTTTACATCCTTTAATAAAATTTGCATTTTTCCTGCAATCTTTTGATAAAATTGTTTTTATTATTATTTTATGTTTTGTGAACTATTTATGAGATTTTTTTTCAGAGAATATTTGAAAAAAAAAAAATTGTCTAAATATTGAGACAGATTATTTAAAATTTTTGGAAACTAATACTTTATACTTTCAGAAAATTAAAAACAGAATTATCCTTACACTGTTAATCTAAATTTGTCATCTTAAATACTGTTAATTGTCTAGTACAAGGTGATCAAAAAGACACACAACACCAGAGATATAGTGTATATATTAAAGTACAAACGATTCAAATTACAAACATAATCTAAATTGAAAGTAACAATACTGATCAAAATTAAATATTTTTGCAGAAGACAGTGACAATGTGGCCCTTTCTCTTGAGTAGTTTTGGATCTCTATGTTTGAGGAGTTCATTGGATAAGTCTAAGAGGGGGATGGGGGGCTAACCTCCCACCCTTAATTTAGATAAATGGGTTTTTCATGCAGATTTCATTTAAATTTTAAATATAGGATCATTCTGTTGAGGCACCTTCATGATTAGTATTGAGTGCTCATTGGATAAGAATAAAGAGGGAGAACAAATGGCTAATTCCCCACCCTTACTGTATTTACTTGTGTATAACGAGCAATTTTTCTCCCCAAATTATAGGGCAAAAACACTGTGTGCGCATTATACATGGAATATTTTTTATTGCTTTACGTGATCACACGATATATCTATGAATCAAGAAATGTATTCATAGAAAAAATTAAAACTGGAATCTTACTGAATAGAAGTATTTCTGCATTTTTATTTCGCTCCTTGTACTTTTTTATACAAAAGTGGTAGTAACATTATTTAAACACTACTTAGCAATCCTCATTACAGCTACTGCTTTTTATGTAACAATAACAGCAAAAATTCATGTAATATATATACAGATTTGCACTATAAATAAAAAAAATCTGTAAGGTTAAAAAATTCTTAAAATTTTTTTTAGGAAACTGGGAAACCTAGAGCTTTTTATCTAACTATGACCCAAGTAACAGATAAAATTTTAGAAAGATTAGTACAATTTTACTAGATTCATTTGTAGAGCAACAGATTTCTATAGTCTCACAAAAACTAGTTTTGTAAATTTCTCTCTTGCTTTTTTTTTTTTAATTTATTTATTTATTTATTTATTTATTTATTTTTTTTGTAGTACAGTGTAAACATAAAATTTTAGCAAGAATACAGATTTCTGCGACTTTACATTTGTAGAATTAGATTTAAAAAAACAAAAACAAAAAAAAACAATGTAGACGTTTTTATGTATTTCGTTTGCAAGTGATGTCACCATATCATGGCACTCACTTCCTACACAAAGTCTAAAAAACGAATTTCGACTTCTTATCTAACCTGATTGATATTTGTTTTGAATTTTCAATGATTAGTTTTAGAAGTTCATTAGACAAGTGTAATAAAAAGGAGAAAGGCTATCTCCCCCTGGCCTTATTTTAGATAAATGGGTTTTTTATGCAGAACTATCAATTTCTTACAAATTTTGGATACTGGAACATTTTGACGAGGCGCCTCTGATTAATATTGGGTATTCATTGGAAAAGTAGAAAATAACATCCCCCCCCCCCCCTAAATTTAGGTTAATGGGTTTTTCAAGCAGAATTTACCAATTTGCTTTAAATTTTGTGTATAGGTTCATTCTGATAAAACGTTTCTCTGATTTGTTTTGGGAATGCATTGGATAAGTATGCATGGAGGATTGGGAGGACTACCTTTCTTAATTCAGGTAAATGATTTTTCAAGTTTAATTAACCAATTTGTTTCAGTTTTTGGATGCAGGTTCATAGTTATTAGATGCTTCCCTGATTAATTGTGTGGTTCCTTTGTTAAGTATAAAGGAAGGAGGGGTTCGGACAATTACCCCTCCCAGTGGCGTAGCTAGCGGGGGGGCAGAGGGGGCGGTCCGCCCCAGGTGTCACCCTCTAAGGAGTGACACCCAACCTTTATTTGCAAATAAAAATATAATCTTATGGCATAGTCCATGTCAATTCAGGAACCCAACCAGGGGCGTGCTAGCAGTATTCGGCACCTGTGTGCAGAACTGCATTTGGCGCCCTACCCCCCCCCCCCAAAAAAAACTATGAATATTTAAAAATGTATAGTTGCCATTCTTTTGGAGTTTTTTGAACCAGAAAATTTATTTAATAAAATATGTCTTGTTTCTTTAAAATTCGTACTTTATTTCATTAAATAAATAAATTTCTGTTTCCAAACATGCTTACCAAAGACCATTTGCCCCATTACCATTGCTCCCAAAGATTATTTGCCATGTTAAAACAAAATAATTTAAATAATAAAGTATTCTTTAAATATAGCTTCATTTAAATTATATTACTTGAAACTATAAGAAATAATAATTAAAATAGTTGGACTTAGCTATTTATACTTAAATATTTACAAAATATATTATAGCATAAAATAAATCACACATACATATACTATATAATATAAAAATAGATAGATTATTTCTAATGCTTTGCATTTCCTGCATATAGATGGATTTTAGAAAATGTTATTTACAGTGCTAAAACAAAATATTTTTGGTAAGGATTGTTTCTCTAAAAGTAGTTATATTTATTATGTAAATTATTTAAATAAAAATGAACAAATTAAAAATAAAACTATATAATATTTTAATAAATGCATCAAATCGTCTGTTATTTTTTTAAAATAAATTATATATAAAATATTCCCAGTTAAATATTAATACTATTTAAAACAATCTTAATTATTAATGCACTTTTAATTAAAAAATATTATATACATTTTAGTAACATACATACTCTTTGTAAACATGGATTTTATCAAGTATTGTTTACCATGCTAAAACAAAATAATTAAAATAGTAACAAAGCATTATTTAAATGCAGCTTTATTTAAATTATTATACTTGAAATAGGAAATAATAATTAAAATAGTTGCATTTATCTATTTATACTTAAATATTGAATCTAATAACTAAAATGATTTATTCACTTTGTTCGAATAAAAATATACATTTTCTGAAAATAATTCTATAACAAAAATCATGATTAAATGTAAATACATGCATACATTATTTTTCAAACTTTACATGTTCTGTGCAAATATGGATATTATAATAAAGTTATTTAGTATGCTAAAACAAAACGCTTTTTATAATTAATTTTTAATGCGATCACAGGATAAAAACGAATAAATGAAAAATTGAATAGATATGAAAATTTTTAACAATAAATAACAATATATTTTCTTACCTTACTATACTTTGTTGGCTTATAATTCTTTCTGTGAATTGCTTGAATCCATCTTTGACATTTATCCTCATCAGAAGGGAAAAAATAGGCCTTGTGTTTTGGTCCATTCTTGTAATTCGACTTGCAACCAGGAACAACACAAGGAGGCGGCATTTTTAACACTTGATAACGTTTTAATTTATAAAAAAAAAAGACTTATAATCGTAATAAAAGCACGTGGTCATCCATGTGGGATAATGCAATGCCAGGCGACTGCCCGTACCTGCTCGCTGTAACTGGGGTAGCGAGGGAGAAAAGAGATCCCCTTCAAGAAATATAGTAGATCCCTCTGCAGTGACGTAGGCAATTTATTTGACCCCAGTCTTCGGGCCGATCATTATCGAAGATCACGCTATAGCATGTCCGCGGCATCCCTGGCGGATTATAGAACAGATTGGCACAATTATTTGGCGAAATATCTTTTCTTTGCTATTCATTTCTCTATGTCAAAGAAAAGGAAATTTTTGATGGTGAATATTTTTTACGATTGGTGTTTGTAAATACGAGGTTTCTACGTCGCAATCGGGAAACAAAAGAGGCAGCTTTAATGTCCAATTAGAAATAAGAGAATTGTAACAAAGAAACTTGATTTTTTTTTTTTCAGCTGCCATATTTGGCAGATTATGAATGTTTCAGGGGTGATTCTGGGTGAAATTTTTTTTTTTCTTCAGAAATTCACATCGCATTTTCGGAAATCGGGTTTTCACGATCTTTTAACGAAATCGACGTTTTCTCACGGTCTTCAGACGAAATCAGTGTTTTATCTGCGATATTTTGTGAAATTGCTGTTTTTCCTGTAATCCGCACAGGAAATTCGCGTTTTTCAGGATCTTTTGACAAAGTTCGTTGACAAAAACATCTACGAAATCGTCGTTTTCCCACGAAATATTGACGAAACGTGTGCTTTTTCGGCGATCCTTTCATGAAATTTGCATTTCTCCGCGATTATTTTTTTTGCGCACACCATACAAGTTGGCAACTATGCGGAACTGATAACCCAATTTCAAATTTTCGGAAGAGGATGCCTTAAATTTTTGGAAATTTCAGACGAGAATCACTCCTGGAATGTTTGGCGATTTTTTTAAGACATTTTACGGATCGCGTTAATATTAAGCTCGCGTTAAAAAATAAGGACTTTAAGGATCCTTATTAAGGACTATCGAAATATAAGGAGTTTATAAGGACTTTTAAGGTCCGTGCGAACCCTGTACTATGTTTCTTATTAAACTGTTGTAATAACTTCATTTCATACTAAGAAAAGTATAGGACGATGAAAATTTAGAGTGTATAACTGGTGCAAAATTAAACTTCATGTTAGCGTCATACGTACAAATAGGATGATGGAATGTTGAATTACTTATTTTAGATACAATATAATAATTCTGCAAAACTGTAAAAGAATCTCAAAACTAAATTAGATTTTTGAACAGAATTTCATTTGAATTTTCGGAAGAGAAATTCATTTAGTGACCTTGGAATTTTTTCCAGGGGGGGGGGGAAGGACTCAAAATATTTTAGGGGCAGCTGAGCCGCCCATAGCGCGGTTAGTTACGGCCCTGATTGGAGGATATACACCATATACCTTCTCAATTAAAAAAAAAACACCATATACCCTCTAGTTATTTTATGACTATACCCCTGTATCTATATTCCATATAATTTTAACAGGTTTCTCAAAGACATCTCATCCTCTCACCCCTATTTTATCCTTTCATTGTCATTGGAAAATGTTAAACCATGGGGGTCTGGATATTTATTTTAATTGTGCTTATAAAAAGTGTGTGTCCATGTGGCCTAAGTCAGTCTGTGGTTCTTTATTTCAGAACCTTGTGAATTCAACAAACTTTATTTTAAAAACAATAAAAAGCACAAAAATTACAAACTACAACACATAAAATGTGTTGGGGTTTAGAACACCAAGTTAAAAAATGTAAACTATCTTGCTGAACAATCTGTACGGCCATCTTTAACAATCTTCTGAAATCCCGAGGAGTTCATCTTGTATATTCAAAATAGATGTCCTGTGATAAAAAGATAGTTTGGAAACATTTTTAATTCAAAATGCTGGCACATCCTTTGAAGAGGTGTCACAACATCTGCCATGTTGACGCATGAACTTTTATGCAAAGAGCAAGATTTTCCTCCATCGTTACAAAAAATTACAAAAGGTAAATCATCTAAAAGGTTGATGGAATATTGGATACAGTTTAATATGTATGCTGTCATAAACAGGAAGTGACTTAGTGAACCAGAATCAATCAACTGCTAAAAATTACTTTTTATTGTAAGTTATTTTCTAATTTTTTTTTTATAATCGGTTAAATTAATATTTAATTACAATTAAGTTAAAGTTAAATTATAATTAAGATACATAAAATTTAAATTTAATAAGAAATTTAAATTTATTTTTTAGAAAATAAAATGTAATTTTAAATAAATTTCACTAACTATTATTATTTTTGACAAAAAGTATAAATTAATAATTATTGTTTATAAATTACAATAAAGAATAAAATTTTATAAATAAACTTTACACAATTCTCCTATATAATTGGTATTTGGTAATAAATTACATGAAAAAATACATTAAGTGCATTTTTGATTTTAAAAATATTTATTAGTATTATACATTTATTTTACTCCAAAATTTACTATTTACTTTATAAAATTCACTCTAGTTACTAGAAGAATAATTAAGCTTAATTGTATTTTATAATATTAAACATAGAGTATGACACCATTAAAGGTTTTGAGACTATTAAAAAATGCTACACTATGTTTTCAAATCTGTTTTTGAAATAATTTTTTGACTGGCCATATTTATTATAGAGTTCTAATTGTATAGATAAAGCTAGAAAGCTGATAGATTAATCTGCAAGGTCTAAAATAACTGGCAGCGCTGCTGCCATGCTGCAAATATTTTGCTATGGGCTTTAACATTTTAAAATTACCTAATGTACTACAATACAAATTTTCAAATTAATTTTGCGCATTTAGTTTGCACAATATTATAATCTAGTTTTATTGATTTATGCTATTAAACTTTTGAAACATGTTTAACTTCATGAACACAAGATTTAACACCATAAAAGAAAATACAAAAAACAATGCAAAATGATATCATTAAAGGGAGAAAAAATACAAAGTGATATATTTGATCAATTTGAAAATAAAAAGATTATATAAAGCTGAAAATAAAAATAGTGCATAACATGTTAATTGTATACTTACTTTCTAACTATTTTTAAAATACAGCAGGTTTTAAGCAGACTTACTAAAGCATAAAGAAAATAATTATTAAATGATTCAATCTAATTTAAGATATTATATAATGGATGAGGAGAACTGGTCTGGAACAAGTAAGAACAATTTCAGCAGATGGATACTCAATGATTGAGCAGATTAAAAAAGTATAAAAACATCAGATTTCCATGTTCACCCTGGAGGTACTGATGATGAACTCGTTTCATTTGTTATTGTGGATGATCACCGAGATAAGATAAGTTTTAATCCTTTGTATATCTGCAACATATCCAAAATCAATCTTATGTATACAGTTGGCTGAAAAACATTGTTTATTGCTCCTATTTTACAAATCTTGAACATAAAGTTCATAGAGTTAATTCTTTTTATATATAGCTACACTAAATTGCTAAAATAAACTTAATAAATTTTGTAAAAAAAAAACTTGGTACCTAAAAATAGATATTTAATAAAGTTTGTATATTTTCACTTATCTCAGTCCTATGAAAACCACACTTTATATGACCTAAAAATTTTCATAACTATTGAAAAATCTATAACATTTTTAAATATGATCCAACTTTTATGTAACAAACAAATAAGGTTTTAAAAAGTAAATAGATAAATTTTGTTCAATAATGTAATAGTGACAAATATATTTTGAAATGAAAAACACTAACTCATTAAGAAATCAATTTTACAAACTTTGTCTTATTTAAATTTTGTTTTGGAATGAAAATTAAAGATTTATTATGATGCTATTTCAACAATAAAAACTAAACATATTCTTCTAGTAATTTTAAATATCCCCTTAACCAAACGTTAGTAATAACCTCCTTAAGCATCTAAAGTTTAAGGGGTAGGGGACAGCATTTGGAGAAAATTCCACAGCTAAAGTACAAAAATTGGAAAGTATGCACATAAAATTGCTTTCATTTTATACATAGACATTGATTAACAATACAGGTATCTCCCAAACTCTGCAATTCCTCATTGGGAGTACATAAAAACTTCTTGAAGAACTATATTTGTATGACCCATAGTTAACAAGAAAAATACGAAAAGCAAAATATGACATCATAGTCTGTGCAAGGAAAAAACATTGCATTGGACATATTGACATCAGTACTTACATGTCTTTTCAGACAATAATGCTCATAATGTTCATTGTGCATATCATGCCCTGCAATGAAGCAATACATGCAGATGCAGTCTTTTAAATGCGAGTTCAATGGCAGATGGCAGCTTAATGTCTTTTAATGAAGTGCGTATGCATGACATGGTACACACAGCAAACATTTTGAATGTTATCATCTGGAAAGATATGTAAATACTGCTGTTGAAGCATCAAATAATGTGCCTTTTTTCTTGAACCAACTGCCATGTCAGATTTTGTTTTTTGTATTTTTCTCATGAACTATGGATCATACAACTACATTTCTTCGCACTTTTTTTTAATGTACTTCCAACAAAGAATCCAGCTGTGTAAAGTTTGGAACACACTATATAAAATGTATATATAAGATAACAAATGAATAACTAGTTATAAAACCAAAGTACTTTTAAATGATATCTACTTAGTATTTAATTGTTAGTTTTTAGAAATGTAACATTAGATTTTCAAAAATAAATTTTCTAAAATTGTTAGGGCCAAAAAGATAATCTAAATTAAGTTTCTGTACTTTTTGATAAGCATAATAGCATATGAAACCCCCACAACTCATATGTTTGTAAAACAGGTGGAGGGTAATATATTGGCCATTTATCAAATGAATTAATATTTAAGACACAGCACCAGTCACTAATAACATTATTATACGAATAATTACTGAAATTTGAACTTAATGGATCATAAAATTCAAATTTATGCACTTTTAAATTAACTACAAGCAATATCCAGTGAGAATCAAGATTAAATGGAATATTTTGACCTTATATTATCCAAGTATATTTTACTGAGATCTTTAGATCTATGAATTGAAAGTGTAACAGCAGAATTAACAAGCAAGTAACTATCACGACCATGGAAATTTTTATGCAAAAATGCTTCTTATACAGTATAATTTAGCCAACCTCGTTTAAATATCATTGAATATGATCTTAATAACTTTTCCTCTTCACTACTTATCAAGAGGATTTAAAGATTTTAACAGGCGCTAGTACATCATCATTAATTTTAATGCAATGTGATGTCATTGTTTGATATGTAAAATCTTTAAATTTAGGTAATAAAATAATGTTTGTCTACATTTATATAAAGGAAAAATCACAAATTCATTAATGACAATAATATATATGTTTTCGAAAAAGTATAGTACTGAATGGTTGAATCATACTACCTTTAGTTACTATCATGTGAGCATAAAAGCATGTAAAAACACCACAATTACTATTATCTATCTGTAATAGAAGATGAGGATATTCAATCTGTCAAGAATAGCTCTTTTGTAAGATTGTATTAAGTACATCTGTCCAGTTTTTAAAGTTATATTTATTTGGGACATCATTAGGAGATGAATCATACATAGATAATTTTTGTTTCTTTAGGTTGGCTACACAAAGAATCCTGAGGGCGCACAGTAAAAAGGCAGCATTCAGGGGCGTACTGGCATGACAAAAAGGGCAGTGGCAACTTGTATTAAAAGGGCACCAACTTCTAATCAAAAGGGCACCAATTACTATTTTATAGTATTTTAAACTTTTTTTTTTGAAGTGTTGACATAACGACTACCGGCTTATATTGAATGAAATAATTTGTTTTATTTAATGATGTGTCCTTTATTTTTAGATTAAATGGATTGTAAAAAAATCCAACTTAAACAGACTGGGATTTATGAAATTGTCAGAAGTTGCCATGTGTGTTTCTGAAACGTCCTTTACCCTCTTCCCTTCTCTCATATGTAATTTGCGTCCCAAGAAGTTTGGCAATAAACTTCCTTTTAAGAGACATATTTAATTTTTATAATCTGCCAAATACAACTTTGTACTGTACTAATAGCCATGTGTATAGCATAACTGCCCCCCCCCCCCCAAAAAAAAAAATTGCTTTTTTTTTTTGAAAAATATCTATATTAATAACAGGAAAAGCATTTATCTCTCTCAATGTATGTATGCAAGGGGGGAAAAATGGCAAAGAAAATTTGCAGGATGAAAATTTGAATGAGGAAAGTCCAATGCAGGTCTTAATGCATCTGAATTTTGCTATTTTTTGATAATTGGATTAGATATTAATTAAACTCCGCAGTAAAAAAAAAAAAAAAAAAAAAGGTTAATCAATAAAATGTTGCACCACTGAATACCAGAAATCACATTCCGAAACGTGATGGCAAATGTTTTTTAGCTTTAACAGCAGATTAAAATTTTATGAAGATTAGTCTATCTCAATTTTTACGAAAATGAAAGTCTAATTTAAAGAAATGTAAAGCGAGAGACAGAAAGACATGAAAAAACAGAAACGAAAAACAGAGTAACTTAATGATACTGAAACAGGGCCTTTTACAAAGATAGAACTCCTCTCGTGCCCGAAAAAAAAGGATCAAACCATCTTTTCATGAGCTAAAGTAAACAATGTACTTGTTTTCGGTGCTTTTTTTTTTCCATATATATATATGAATATATACAACTGTATAATTGTGGGGGAAAACATTTCACGAAAATCAATTATATCAAAAGCGATTTCAAACAATTACTCTATTCTGAGAATAATAATACAATTAGATCCTTTTGTGTATCCCTGAAAATAAACAATAAATTTTTTTCAATTCGTACTCTATGTAGTATACCACAGTAATATATATATATATCGATTTAATTGTATTTGAAGCAATGGGACACATTAAAATACACTACAAACATTTTTTTCTCATCTGACATAATCTAACAATTTCCATTCCAATTTTTGTGTATTCCTGTAAAAGAACTACGAGTACTAGATGTAGACACTCCATTTTCATTAACAGGCTACTTCAGTCAGCTTGCTAATACTATTCCCAAGGAAGAAATTTATAAAGATATCTCGGTTGCATTTCAACCGGTTCCAAAAATGAAACTGTCCCTTAAGAAATTCCGTGTATTAGTTCTTTGACATGACTCACAGAAATCGTGTAAATCCAGTAAAATGCACCATAACAGTTCACCTATTGGATAATTTACACCAAAACCTAATTAAAAGCAACGTCTAAATGAATTTGAAGTTTGGTGAAAATCCATGCATTAGTTTTTGAGATTGAGTCATTGCAAAAATCGGAAAAAAAATCCAGCATAGCAGCATCACCTGTTGAGAGATATACACCAAAGCATAATCAGTAGCAATTCATATGAAGGACTAACTGAATTGAACGTTTGATGAAAATCTGTGCATTAGCTCTTGAGATAGAGCTATAGCAGAAATTGTGAAAAATGCAATATAGCAGCGCCACCTGTTGGGCAATTTACATCAAAAATTAATCAGCCCTAATTTACATCTGAGACCACCTGACTAACTTTTTATTAAATTCCGCGCATAAGTTCTTGAAATAGAGTGCACACAATATTTTTACTACATACATACAGACAGTCAGAGGACACAGGCAGACATTTTGTAAAAATATGTTTTTCGATATCTTATCCTTAAAACGTGGAATTCCGTCGAAAATCGGAAGTTGGAAATTTTCTCTAATCCAATACTTTCTTCTTGTAAAATAGGAGAAAGAAAATCATTTTAAACTATTGAAATGCAACCGAGATATCTTTATAAATTTCTGCCATAGCAGCATTCGAAATCCTCGGTGGTCCGCTGGTCTGAGACCACCGACAATTCAATCGGACCACTAATTTGAAAAATTTAGTGGTCCGCAGGACCAGTGCTTTTTTTTTTCAGGCCCTGAGAGAAACGCAACCGATCGCACATAAGATTTTTTTTTATTAATCAGCGATGCCACGGACGTGCTATAATGCATAAATTACGAAAAAATCGGCGATAAGGACGCAAAAAAAAAATAGCTCTTACACGTCCCACAAGATGCGTAATTTCGTTAAAGGATCACGAAAAAACGGCAAATTTCGTTTAAAAAAAACGCGAAATAACGACCAATTTCCGGCAAATTTTGTCAAACAATTCTAAAAAAAAAAAAAATGGCTAATTTCATTCCAAAACCCGAAAAAAAGGGCAGATTTCTTCAAAAGATCGCGAAAAAACGGCAAATTTCACCCAAAATAGCGATAAAATTGCAAATTTTGTCAAAAAAATCATGAAAAACGGCAGATTTTTTTCAAAAAATTGTGAAAAAAAAAGAGATTTCTTCAAAAAATCGTGAAAAAACTAAAAATATTGTCCGAAAATCGTGATAAAACGGCAAAATGTCAAAAAATCGCAAAAAAGCGACAAATTTTGTTAAAAAAATCGCTAAATAACGGCTGATTCCCGGCAAATATCGTCAAAAAATTCGGAAAAAATGGATAATTTCATCCTGAAACCTGAAAAAACGACAGATTTCTTCAAAAGATCGCGAAAAAACGGCAAATTTCGTCCAAAAATCGCGATAAAACGGCAAATTTTGTCAAAAATATTGCGAAAAACGGTATATCTCGTCAATAAATCCCGAAAAAACAAAAGATTTCGTCAAAATAACGCAAAAAACGGAAATTTCGACAAAAAAGCACGGAAAGAAAAAGTGAAGCCGGGAGAGAATTTCTGTTTTAAAAACTAAATTTTCCTGCTTCAAAATTGTTGCTGCTCCAAAAACCAATTTTCCTGCTTCCCAATCTGTTTTTTTCCTCCAAATCTTTCTGGGTGAATGCGACTCCTGAAAGCAGCATTTCATTAAGCATCATTTGAGTATGAACCATTTACTCAACAAAAATATCTTTTTTTCAGCAAAAATGTCTTTTTCAGTAAACCTGTCTTATCCCATTTTAAAATGGGGCAGACAATAGTGATACTTGTTATCTTCTACACTCAAATAACTATTATTTTATAAATAAATTTGTATCTTGAACATTGATTCTTTAAAAAGTACAGAAAATTTCTCTTAAATTAATATTGGTTTTAATTATTTATTATTATTAAAACAATTATTGCATTTTATTTTTCTTGTGGAAATGAACAAGCTCAATTTTTGCGTCGAAAAATGACTTATTATTAGTGGGGACCCGCTTCTGTAGAAAAGGGACCCAGAATTTTTCAAGTCCAGCTGCATCACTGACACTACCTGTAATTCCACCACTCTGGCAAAAATCAAAAAAAATGTGTATTAAACCTTAGTCAGTTGAAATAAGTAATGGCAAATAAAATATCTAATTAATAATTTGATAGTTTTTCTTTACGTACTGTTTATTTAATTTTTAGCAAGTTATAATTTAACATTTTATTATGCTGAAAATTTTGGATAAATGCAAAGTAAGATTGGTTTATTTCCCAGGGAGGGGGGGGGGGGGTGGAGGCCACTCTAAGTGTTAAAATTATTTAATAGAATTTTATGTAGCAGACCAGTGATGAAGTCTGCGGACCAGTAAATTCTCAAGCTTACTGGTCCTTGGGACCAGTGACTTTTTTTTAGGAATTCTAACTGTAGGATTATAGGGCAACATGCGAGATTTCTCAGCAAATACACAAACATTGTGAGTTTTCTTTGTGAGGTATGTGAAATATTGCACTGATCCATTTTCCTTCAGAGTCATCTCACTAGAGGGCAGCACTAGAGCTGTTCCATGAAACTGTTCATCCAACTATGATAGTGAACTTTAAGCAAGAGCAGTAAGTATGGAGACTAGCACCAGATGGCAGCACCAAACATTTGAAATCTCCATACATATGAATATAAATGCAAGCTCAGCTGATTACCTTTGTTTCAAGAGGTTGAGAACTTTCAGATACTTTTGAAGGACCCTTAGTCTCGTCATAGGTCCTCAGAGGGAAAGACATGCCTTCCCTTTCTGCGATTTTCTTTTATGTAACAAAGGAAAGCTAAATGCAGCTTCCTAAAAAATACACTGAGAGGACCTGTCTTAAAAATTCAATATAACTGTTCTTAACATTTATCTAACTACATTTTATTTTGTTTGTTTTAGTATAATAATCAAGAAATAAATTTTCAAGTGTGTTACATCCTTGTCAACTGGATTTTCTTGTTCCACCTTCTACACAAGTACAATGTGTCTTCCACTATTGCCTTCTGTTTACTATCTACTGTGATCAGGTAGGATCTAATCTAATTTTATACTTAGTGACATTGTGGAATAATACTGAGATAAACAATAATTTCTTCTATCACTGTTCCCACATTCAACAGATTATGAGACATGAAAAGGGAACGTGATAGACTTTACCTTTAATAAATAAAACAAACCCAGTAATAATAATAATAATAAAAAAACTGATTAACATTTTATTTTCATGTATGATATATTATATACAAGTTATATGATTAATACTGAAAAATACTGAACTGATATTATATAAAATAAACAAGGAAAGTCACAGAACTTCCTTACAAGAGCAATCAATTTATATTATATATTTATATATTAATTATATGCTAAAGTGTATAAATTGCTGAGTAACCGATTTATTATTGATTTATCAAGATACATTGTTTAATATATATATATATACACACAATGGCCATGAGTAGGGATCTCACCTCCATTGAGAAACTGAATAATTCTAATTATTCGAATTGGTCCTTTAAGATTCAAAATTTGCTTGTCAAAGATGATTTATTTAAATTTGTCCTTAATGATCCACCTGAGACACCAGACGAAACATACATACGTGACAGCGCGAAGGCAAAGGCCATTATTAACTTAAGTATCGAGGACAACCAGATAATTCACGTAAAGCACTTAGAAAACCGCCAAACAAATTTGGGTCAAATTAAAAGAAATTCATTTACGTGCTAATTTGAGCTCCAAGCTCTTGTTACTGAGAAAATTTTATTCTCAGAAATTACCCGAGAATGGCAACATGATAGATCATATCAACGAAATACTCACGATCAAAGATCGTCTCTCTGCAATAGGAGAGGATATTAAGGAGTCTCACATTGTTGCTATCCTCTTGTGCTCACTCCCACAGTCTTACGCACCATTGATAACTGCGCTCGAAAGCAGAGATCAAGAGGATTTAACAATTGATCTCATTAAAAATAAATTAATTGGAGAATTTACGCATCGGGTTGAAGCTAAAAATGCAAATTTGCACCCCAGAGACACAGCGTACAATGCTGAAACCAGATATATGGGTTCCCGTCCCAAAGGTACTGCATACAAAAATAATAATTCAAACAGATCTAAAAAATTCTGTAACTTTTGCTCCCGTAACGGCCACATCAGAAGCGAATGCTTCCAATTGAAAAATAAAGAAAAACAGAATTCACAGAAGAATGCTTATAAAAACTAATTCAACAAAAATAAAAAACTTACAATAATAACAATAAAGGCCAAGACAATAAAGACCACTCATCCAACTACTGTTTCAACAGTAAGATAGAAATTATGGATGAGAAAAACGAATCGGATCTTCCTCCTTCCCCGATAGAACACACTTAAAAATGAACCGGTACTAGTAAACAAATTACATGAAACTAACCTTCATTCATACATAATCGACTCAGGTTGTACTAGACATGTTACGTCCACAACAGAGCACTTCACAACATTTAAACCCGGAAATTTCGGTAACATTACCATCGCTAATAGGAAAAGATTAAACTCTCAAGGTATGGGCGATGTAACACTTAACTCAGGTCTAAAAAATACATAACTCTCAAAGATGTTCTTTATTGTCCGGAATTAAAGGGTAATCTTTTGTCAGTTAAAAAGGCAATTGATAATGATATAAAAGTAATTTTTGAAGGAGAAACGTGTTTATTCGTCAAAGACAACAACACTATCTTGACCGCAAAATTGAATAATAATCTTTATGAGATAAACCCAACGGACGAATATGGTTACATTTTAAGTACACAAACATCATGCGATAATGAAAATTGCATTTACATTTGGCATCGCAGATTAGGTCATAAAAATTTTGAAGCAATTAGACATTTAGTTAACCATAAGCTAGCAGAAGGGATAACCATAAACAATTGCAAACACAAAACATACTGCACTAAGTATATCGAAGGTAAACTATCAGTTTCGCCTTACCCTAAATCGGCTAAAAACAGAAGCGTAGATATCTGTTCCCGAACACATTCGGATATTTGTGGACCCATGGAAACAATGACCCCTGGCGGGAAGCGCTATTTCATAACATTCACAGATGATTATAGTAGATTTACTGTAACGTATTTGTTAGCACATAAATCTGAAGCGGTAGAGAAGCTAAAGCAATATGTAGCTCTTACGAAGAATAAATTTGGAAAAACAATTAAATCTATAAGATCGGATAACGCCAAAGAATACCTTGGTGAAAATTTAGAAAAATACTTAGCTGAAAACAGCATTGAACGGGAATTAAGCGTACCTTATTCAAGCCCTCAGAATGGCGTCTCAGAGCGAAAAAATAGGACAATTGTGGAAATGGCACGTACTATGCTTTCTGACGCAAAATTACCTAGGCAATTCTGGGGCGAAGCAGTAATGACGGCCACATACCTAATTAACCGACTACCTACTAATGCAAACGAGAATCGTGCAACATCATATGAGTTATGGAATAACCAAAAGCCCGACCTATCTAATATCAAAACATTAGGATGTAAGGCATTCGCCTACATAGATAAATCAAAAAGAACCAAATTTGATGAGAAGGCTATTGAAGGAGTATTTATGGGTCATGATTTTCGTAGTAAAGGGTATAGAATTCATACCGGAAATAATAACATAATGATCTCGAGAACCGTTAAATTCCTTGAAGAGGGCATTGATCGGGAAGAAATTAATGACACGACAGAAATCGAAAACAGTGCGTGATTACCTACCGAAAGTATCGAATTTGATTTAACGAATGAGAACAAAGAAAATCGTAAATCCAATGCAAAATGATCCCGAACCTAGAAGGTCGCTAAGAGAAAATAAAGGTATACCACCGAACCGTTTTGGAATAACAGCTAACCTATGCAAAATTGAAGAACCCAGGTCGTGGGCTGAATTACAAAATATTGAGGACACTGAAATTAAAAATAAATGGTTGGAGGCGACCGATGAAGAAATAAAATCATTGCACAGAAACAAAACTTGGAAATTAATTAAAGCCGTACCCGGTAAATGCATCATAGGTTCGAGGTGGACCTTTAAGGCAAAAAGAGGGGCAGACGGAACCATAGAGAGATATAAAGAGAGATTGGTCGCTAAGGGATACTCTCAAAAATACGGATGCGATTATGATGAAACTTACGCTCCGGTCGTGTCACATACCACACTCAGAGCGTTTTTAAATGCAGCTGTTTATAAGAATCTAGAAGTGGCACATTTAGACATGAAAACTGCATTTCTACACGGCGATCTTGAGGAGGAATGAATCTCCAAGACAAACTGACTGGGAAGCCGTTGAAAAAGTCATTAGGTATCTATTGACTACCAGACGAATAAAATTCATTATTGATAAGTCGAAACCGCCAGTGTTGACAGTCTATAGCGACTCAGACTGGGCGAATGATCGGGACGACAGGAAGTCAACGACGGGGAACCTATTCATATTGGGCAATAATGTGCTGGCCTGGGCCTCTAAGAAACAATCCAGCGTCGCGCTGTCTTCCACTGAAAGCGAATATGTTACACTTTCCACTGCAACACAAGAAATAAAATGGCTGCTCACAATACTCAGTGACTTGGAACTTAACCAAGAATTACCCATAACCGTCTATGAAGATAATTTGCCTGCCATTAGATTGACTAAAATCGAAAAGGCACATACCAAGTCAAAGCCCATTGACGTGAAATTTCATCACATCAAACACCAGCACGAATGTGGCATAATAAAAATTATTTACTGTCCTACGGAAAAAATGTTAGCTGATGTTCTCACCAAGCCCGTCTCTAAAATTAAACTGGAGAAGCTTAGGCTTCAGCTCCAATTAAAGATGTTGTAGATTTGCCTCGAAAAGGAGGAATGTAGGATTATAAGGCAACATATGAGATTTCTCAGCAAATACACAAACATTGCGAGTTTTCTTTGTGAGGCATGCAAATATTGCACTGATCCATTTTTCCTTCAGAGTCATCTCACTAGAGGGCAGCACCAGAGCTGTTCCATGCAACTGTTCATCCAACTATGATAGTGAACTTTAAGCAAGAGCAGTAAGTATGAAGACTAGCACCATATGGCAGCACCAAACATTTGAAATCTCCATACATATGAATATAAATGCAAGCTCAGCTGATTACCTTTGTTTCAAGAGGTTGAGAACTTTCAGATACTTTTGAAGGACCCTTAGTCTCGTCATAGGTCCTCAGAGGGAAAGACATGCCTTCCCTTTCTGCGATTTTCTTTTATGTAACAAAGGAAAGCTAAATGCAGCTTCCTAAAAAATACACTGAGAGGACCTGTCTTAAAAATTCAATATAACTGTTCTTAACATTTATCTAACTACATTTTATTTTGTTTGTTTTAGTATAATAATCAAGAAATAAATTTTCAAGTGTGTTACATCCTTGTCAACTGGATTTTCTTGTTCCACCTTCTACACAAGTACAATGTGTCTTCCACTATTGCCTTCTGTTTACTATCTACTGTGATCAGGTAGGATCTAATCTAATTTTATACATAGTGACATTGTGGAATAATACTGAGATAAACAATAATTTCTTCTATCACTGTTCCCACATTCAACACTAACGCTGCATAGGATTAGCATTTATGAACGGATCTTTTCGCCTGGCTTGACTGAAGTAGTCTCTTAAAACATTTAAGACCGCCGCACTTATTTGAATACAGTAATTTTTTTAGGCACCCTATAAAAACAATTCTAAATAAAATCTTTCTCAGATTCTTTAATTTTTGATGAGTATTTTCATATTTTCTTTTGATTTAATGTCAGTTGCAGGGCTCGAAATGTACCAGAGCAAACCGGAACAATGTTCCGGTTCGTGAAATTATGTAAAATATCGTTCCGGTTCGTGAAATTGTGTTAAATATCGTTCCGGTTCGTGATATGCTAAATATCGTCCAAAAAATGGCTCTTATGCGTCCCACAAAACGTGTAATTTCGTCAAAAAGTTGCGAAAAAAAAGTCAAATTTTACTAAAAAAAATCACGAAATAACGACTAATTTCCGGCAAAATTCGTGAAAAAATGGTTAATTTCGTGCAAAAATCGCAATAAAATGGAAAATTCTGTCAAAATATTTGCAAAAAAGGCTAATTTTGCCAAAAATTCGCGAAAAAACGCAAAATTTGTCAAAATATCTCGAAAAGACGACAGATTTTGTCAAAAGATGGCAAAAAAATGCAAATTTCGCAAAAAAAAAAAAAAACACACACACACACACACACAAAAAATTAATGCCAGAAGTGGATTTTTCTGTTCTAAAAACTAATTTTCCTGCTTCAAAATTGTGTTTTAATGCTCAAAAAGCAGATTTTTGCACCCGGGGCATAATTAGAATTTGAGGCCTCTCCCTCTCCCAACTTTTTCTTGTGACAGCTCAAAAATGTCGTTTGTGGTATGAATTTGGCACCCCCTAAATTTCCGTGCCCGGGGCGACCTCCTCCTTCTCTCTCCCCTCCCCCCCCTGTTCACAATCATCTTTTGATTGTCCAAAACTTTCTAAATGTGAATCCTGAAAGCACCCGTTTATGAAACAAAAAGAACCATGTATTCAACAAAAGTATTCTTTTTTTTAATGTCTTTTTCAATAAATCAGGCTCGCCCTTTAACAATCTTTTAACAAAATCGGCCGTTTTTTCGCGATCTTTTAACAATAATTGCCTTTTTTTTTGCGATTTCACGAAATCTGTCGTTTTATAGTGATTTTTTAGAGAATTTGCCAGTTTTTTGCGATCTTTTTAGAACATCTGCTGTTTTTTGCGATCTTTTAACAAAATTGACCATTTTTTCGCGATCTTTTTGCAAAATTTATCATTTTCTTTTTGTTCAATTTTTTGGCGAAATTTGTTTTTTTTTTCTCGATTTTTTCATGATTTTTGAACCGCTAGATTCAACTCTATAAAAGTGCCCTGAAAATGTAAAAACTGCTCTTTTCAGAACAATAGCGCCTTGCCCATTTTAAAACCTGGGGGAAACTCTGGAACAAGTAGCAAAAATGATTGCAAAATAGATGAAGCTACTCCACCAGCCAAAAAACAGAAATTGAATCTAGAAGAAAATGTACCACGTGAAAACGTTGAATTGCCTGACTTTTTGAGAGAAGAAAAACTAAAACGATTGAAAGATAATAATACTGGGTTAATTGTAGACAGTGGTGGATTAGGTTGTTTAATCTGCAGAAAAGTAAAAGATTTAGGAGTACTTAGTGATAGAAATTTAAGACTTTCGAAAGTATGACAAAATTGTTCTATCACGCCAAGTGGTAAGGCAGGCTCGGTACAATCCAGTTTGAAAAAAAAGATATACGAACACAAAAACATTGATGCACATAAAAAAGCTGCAGAAATTTTTGAAAAATCAGCTGAAAAAGAAATTTATAACCACATTGAAAATATGAACAAACCGCAATTTTCGAATACAGAAAAGCTTTTTAGGACTGTGTATAAAATTGTGAAACAACAAAGACCATTTGTCGATCTACCAGTTGACTTTGATTTGCAGAGATTAAATGGAATATCAATGGGAAATATTTCGCACTCTGATAAAACATGTGCAGAAATTGCACTACAAATTGCATGTGAAATATAATTTAATCTTTTATCTTTTTGTTTACATTCAGCACGTCTGTTCCTTTCAATGAACTTACATCTAATCTTAAACTTTAGTTACTAAGTAAATATGACAGTCCACACACATATTTAAACTTTTTTATTTTAATCTTTTGTTATAACGGAGATGGAATTGTTTACATATCGTATGTTGTTACCGGCAAAGTAAAAAAAACAACCTTTTAAAACTTAAATCGCTGAATAAATGTGAGTCTCCACATCCAGACTTTTAAAATTTAATTTTTTGATATAATGGAGATGGAAGCAGGCGAAATTTTGGCCTTACTGAAGACATGGACCGTTTACATTCCGCATGCTGTTTTCTGGCAAAAGGAAAAAAAAAAAATCGGCGTTTTTTGTATCGCAAACATATTATTTTACATGTATATAGCATATTCTCTTCAATGTAACCTTTAAAAATTGATTTTGTCAAGTTAAAAATAAATTTAGCTATACTTTGAAGAAAAAAAATTATCAAAATTTTTTTTGAAAAATAGCGTTCCGGTTCGTGAAATTTTCCATTTCGAGCCCTGGTCAGTTGTAAACTACTTATCAACAGATCATGGAAGTAAGTACATTATTGTTTTTTAAAATCTATTTAAGAAAGCAATGTTCTATGTTTTTTTATTATTTTTAAACCATATATTTAAGTGACATGGGAATAGGAATTTATTTACATTTGATTGACAGATTAATCTAAGTCATACGCTTTTCAACTATAGTGGAAAGTGTGAAAATGCTGAATTTTAAATTTGTAATTTTTTTTTAATGTTGGTGCAAATTTTATAAGGATTATATTACACACACATTTGAACAATAATGCCAATATTTAGTAAAATATGTATCTTAACTTTGCGGGAGGGGGATAGAAATATTTTAGATATCTCGAAAAATTTATGTAAATTTGGTTTCATCCCATGGGCACATACAGAATCTAGGAAAAAAGTGACCGGAAAAAAGTGACATAACTTACAAAAGCAAAAAAGGTGACATGGAAAAAAGTTACCGAAAAAAAGTGACCATGAAAAAAAGTTAGCGGGGAAAAAAGTGACAAGGAAAAAAAAAGTTAGCGGGGAAAAAAGTGACAAGGAAAAAAGTTAGCGGGGAAAAAAGTGACAAGGAAAAAAGTTAGCGGGGAAAAAAGTGACAAGAATTGATTTTAGGGATTTGTCTTTGATTTTGGGGATTCATTGGTTAAGTATGAAAGGGATATTGAGAGAAGGCTCTTGATTTAGGTAAATGGGTTTTTCATGCTGAATTAACTGTTTTGGTTAAATTTTATGATATATGTTCATACTGAAAAGACGCCTGCATGATTAGTTTTGGAAAGGGACGATTACCCCCCCTCCCCAATCTGCCCTAAAATAGATAAATGGATTTTTATGCAGAATTATCCAACGTGTGTCAAATTTAGGATATAGGTTCTCTCTGATAACACTTATATATGGTATATAATATCAGAAGAGATTTGGGAGTTTAATGTTAAGAATAGAGGGGGAAACAGGGAATAACCTCTCTTATATTAAATTAATAGCTTTTTACGCATAATTATCCGATTTGCTTGGAATTTTGGACGTAGGTTCATTATAATAAGACGTATCTCTGATTTTTTATGGGATTTTTGTGCTTATTAATAAAGGGGGGACGGGCAATTTTCTCGCCTTAAATCAGATAAATCGTTTTTTTATGCAGAATTATCCGATGTAATTAAAATTTTAAATATAGGTTCTTTCTCATAAAGTGACTCCCTGAATAATTTAAGGGTTAATGGCTAAGTGAAGAAAAGGAAACGGGGATACCCCCCCCCTTAAACTAAATAAATAGCTTTTTATGCAGAATTATCCGATTTGCTTCAAATTTTGGATTTAGATTCATTATAATAAGGCGTATCCCTGATTAGTTATGGGGTTCTTTTGCTAATTCAAAAGGAGGAGCAGGCAATTATCCCCCTCCTTAAGTAAAATAAATTGTTTTTTTGCACAACTATCCGACACGTTTCATATTTTGAATATAAGCTCTTTCTCATAAAACGAATCCCTGAATAGTTTTAAGGGTTTAATGGCTAAGTATAAAGGCGGGAACGAACATAACCTCCCCTTAAACTAAATAAATGGTTTTTTTTTTACGCAGAATTATCCAATTTGCTTCAAATTTCAGATGTAGGCTCAATATGATAAGGTGAATTCCTGATTAGTTGTGGCTTATCCCTGGTTTCCCCTCTATACTTAGTCATTAAACCCTTAAAACTATTCAGGGATTCACTTTTTCAGAAAGAACCTATATCCAACATTTGAAATGTGTCTGATAGTTCGGCAAAAAAAAAAAAAAAAAAACAAAAATTTTTTATCTTATTTAAGGAGGGATAATCGAACACTCACCCTTTTTAATTAATAAAAGAACCTCACAGTTAATCTGGGATATGGCTTATAATGAATCTAAATCCGAAATTGAAGCAAATTGGATAATTCTGCATAAAATGCCATTTATTTGTTTTAAGGGGGGTTATACCCCGTTCCCTCATCTATACTTAGTCATTAAACCCTTAAAACAATTCAGGGATTCACTTTATGAGAAAGAACATATCCAAATTTTGAAATATATTTGATAAGTGTGCTTAATATAAATATATATGCATGCAACTAATTTAATGTTGCAGGTAATAATCACTCCCCTTTTTAATTAACAAACGAACCCCATAACTAATCAGATAGTCTTATCATAATGAACCCATGTCCAAAATTCGAAGCAAATCGCATAATTCTGAGTAAAAAAACCATTTGTTTTAAAAGGGTTAACCCCCGTCCCCCCCTTTATACTTAGACATTAAACCCTTAAAACAATTTAAGGATTCATCTTATCAGAAAAAACCAGGGGTGATTCTGGATGAAATTTTTTTCCGGAGATCGGCGTGGGTCGCGAGTTCCCCCCTCCAGCGATCTTCGGACAAAATTAGTGTTTTCCCGCTATCTTCAGATGAAATCAGCAATATTTTAGCAAAATCGGCGATTTATTGTGATCTTTATTCAAAATTGACGGTTTTTCCGTGATCTTTTGACGAAATCGACGTTTTCCCTTTTCTTAAAGTGAATCGATGTTTTTCGACGATCTTCAGACAAAATTTGCTTTTCTACATGATTTTTTCTCGAAAACGGCGTTTTATTCCCGCGATCTTTTGACGAAATCAGCGTATTTTTTCAAATAGTCTTTTGACAAAATATTTTTAAGCGATCTTTTATTGGAAACGGCGTTTTTTACCGAGATCGTTTAACGAAATCGGCGTTATATCCGCAATCTTTAGACAAAATCGGCGTTTTCCCACCGTCTTCAGAAGAAATCAGCGTTTTATCTGCGATATTTGGTGAAATTACTGTTTTTTCCGCAATCCGCACAGGAAATTCGCATTTTTCATCGATCTTTTGACAAAGTTCATTTAAAAAATTTTGACGAAAACATCGTTTTTTCACGAAATGTATGCTATTTTGGTGGTCCTATCATGAAATTTGCATTTCTACGCAATTGTTTTTTCCGCGCGTACAAGTTGGCAACTATGCGGAACTGAAAACCCAATTTCAAATTTTCGGACGAGAATCACCCCTGGAAAAAACCTATATTTAAAATTTTAAATATACCGGATAATTCTGCATAAAAACCGATTTGTCCAGTTTGAGGGGGAGATAATTGCCCGTCCCCCCACTTTATGATAAGCAAAAGAACCCCATAACTAATCATAGATACGTTTTGTCATAATGAATCTATGTCCAAAATTCCAAGCAAATAATTCTGTGTAAAAAGCTATTAATTTAATTTAAGAGAGGTTATTTCCCGTTTTCCCTGTAGGGTCACCCGGGGTAAAATGGGTAGCCTAGGTAAAATGGGTATATTGTATTTATTTTCTTTATTATTTTACCAGACAAATTTTAAAAAAATATTAAATTTACGATCAAAGTGGTTACATATCTGGCAATACTTAAACCTTATAAAAACCAAACTGGCGATGCATGTAATTGGCTTGGCAACCATTTTGTTTTTCAGAAGATAGAACAAAGTGTTTTTAGTGGTTGAAAAACTTCTTTCCAGAAAAATATACAGAAAGAATTTTAGGAATAAACTGTTTGATATTTACAGAAGAAGGATTTTTTCTAACTGAAAACTGTAAAATTAAGTAAATTTATTTACTCACAAAAATTTTACAGCATTTTTTGTCATATGGGATAAAATGGGTATAGGTCAAGATATGACTGTATGAAGATGGATCAAAGTTGAAAGACCTTTTGAGGGCATATTGTTATTGATCCTATGTTTTAAACTGAAATTATGCTTTGTTATATGAAATTAGGCTACTACTTATCAATTTATCATTTATATTATAAATTAGGCTATTTCGGGTGACATTAAAATGCATGCAAATTGATTAAATGTACAGGAACACAAGGTAAGAAAAATATCGTGAAATTAAATTAAAACACATTTTCTAGTACTGGCGAGGCTATAAAAAACTCAGAAAAAACACAGAGTACAAGCAAAGGTAGGAGAAGTTTTAACTACAGCGCAGGTGGCGGCAAGTCTTTGCACTAGGAACACACAAAAAAGTACAAACAGTTAAAAGAATCGAAGTAACCCATAAAATAGAAAGTTCACAGGTCTTATTATTGATATCCCTGATACTGTGAAGTTTGCAACAAAGTCATCTGCTGGATTATTTTATATCTTTCTTGAGAAAGACGATGTTGCTGATGTGAACGCATCCAAATTGTCAGAAAGCTATCTCAGCCAAGCTGCAACAGTCCTTGCCAGTATACATTTTGCATGTAAATTTTTATTATGTTATACTTATCTGCATAAATTGCTTTTGATTATACATTGATTTTCCAGAGTAATTTAATTTCTCATTTTTCCCCCACAGATATTCATGCTGATAGCTATCTGCTTTTGAATTGCATTAAATTAAAAAAAAAAATACTTTTAAAGAGAAACACGATTCACAGCATGTGCATAAATTGATGTGGTGAAGGATAGGATGTCAGTATTCTCATCTTATTTACATTAGTTTCATAACAATGTTTTTATATGTCAAGAAAAAAATGTATGCAAATTAAGTGGGGAGTTTTTGAAGCCCCCCCCCTCCCCTCTTCACCTTCCAAGTTTACACATGATTCAGAGGATGAAAGTACAAAACTTTTAAATGGTTTACACAAACATTAATTATAGTGTATTTAAGTATATTTAATTTATTATTCAACTTTAACCAGCATATACCCATTTTACACTGAACCACGGGGTAAAATGGGTATACACTGGGGTAAAATAGGTATAGTGTTTTACACAAAATTTTTTTTTAAAAAAGGAAACGCAAATTATGTTTAATTTAGGCCTAAGATACACAATGTCAAAAATATTGAACAAAAACATGAATTTATTTCATAATATTTCTGCCATGAAACATTAAAATTAAAAAAGCTGATTTTTATATCCATTTTACCCTGGGTGACCCAATTCTTAAACTCCCAAATCTATTCAGATATATACTACGAGGTGGAACCCGTCAAACTTCGACGAAAGAAAATGTTTTAAAAGGAACTATTTCATTGATTTATAACAACGTGAAAAATTAGCTACAGTGAAAAATGCATTTTATATTGGTCAGTTCAACTCTAAAAGAATTATTTTAAGCTAAAATTAATAAAATGCCATTTCTATAAAAGTCTGTTGTCCAAATTATTAAAATTAAACTTTAATCGCATATGTAATAGGTAAAACATGATAAAGATAAGTTATTATGATGAAGTTATCAATTTAGGCCCTTACGATTGGTAAAAAGGAAAAAAAAAATTGACACGATCATAAAATTTTACGTGAAATCTAAACCCCTCATCATTTCATCTTCTCAAAATTTACTTACGAAATTTTTAATTTCTTTTTTTTTTTTCCCAATTTTAAGAGAAAGTGGCGCATTTCTGTTGCCATGATTATAAAATTAATATCTCAAAAATAAATTGAGATACAGCTTTCAAAACAAATTGCATTTAAAAAGTACATTTTTTTCTGTATATGCCGATGTAAAAATTGAGAATGTGCGATGTTCAGAAGTGTAAAATTTGCAGTAGCGGAAATTGCAAAACCGAAATTGCATGGGAAAGTGTTGGCATTCACAAAATGACGTATGCGTTACACAGATACGTTTGGCCTTTATAATATAGATATATAAGTGTTGTCAGAAAGAACCTATATCCGAAATTTGACACGTTGGATATTTCAGCATGAAAAACCCATTTACTTAAATTAAGAGCCTTCTCCCGATCCCCCTTTCATATTATCCAATGAATCCCCAAAATCAATTCCAAGTCATTTTTTTCCCCGGTAGCTATTTTTCCCCGTGTCACCTTTCCCCCCGCTTTTGTAGTTTGTCACATAACTTTACTCACATAACTTTCAACAGCAAACATAACGAACTTTAACTTGAAGTGTTTAGATGTTAGAACGAACGAGAGGACGAACACTTTATCAGCAAACAACATTCGAACGAACGAATAACTCACGACCAGCTGCCGTACACAGAATACTGTACTCTGTGCTGCCGTATAAATATGATTTGAAGTACGGCACGTGTCAGCGGTTCTCGCTTTCTCGATCTTTCCCGGTAGTGACGCAATCGCACAATTCTTGAATAATTAACATCTGATTGGCCGGCTTAGTCGATTACGACCTATGCTGCCACCTATCATCGATGTTGCAAATCGTTTATCGATTTGAATTTCAATCGAATTTAAAAATGGCGAATACGTGTTTACATGCCAGGAAGAACGAATTTTCAAAAAGTTAAAAATAAGAAATAAAATAAAACTTTACGTTTTTCTATTTCAGTTTACAGATGAAAATAAAAGGTAAGAGTTTAATTTTTACTTTTATAAATAAATAAAGATACGTTTTATAAATTGTCATTTAATATTTATCATGTCTATTGTTCTTTTAATATTGTTTGATTATAAAAATAAAGTAATTAGTAAATTTATATTATTGTTTAATAAACATTTAAATAAAGATTAATTAACTAAAAAATAAATTAGGATTTGAGCAATGAGAACCTTTTTTTAACTATTTATTTTTCTATCAAATTGCCTTCCCTCTCATTGTCTCAAAGACTTCAATTTTTACATTGCAAAAAGCTCTCTCGATAAAATTAAAAGAAATTCCTGAAAATTTTCATTAACTTACTGGATCCCAAAAAATTTTTAATTTAAAAACAAAACTCGTTCAATTCCAACAACATCTCAAAAACAATCTTCAGGTTCCATGGGAACAAGCTCATACAGCCAAGAGGAGACAAAAAAAAGTAAGTCTCAAAAATTCTTTAAACCTCCAAATTTAAAAAAAAATTTAAATTTCAAAAAGTTTTAAATTTCAAAAATCTTTAAATTTCAAAAAATTTTAAATTTCAAAAAGTTTTAAATTTCAAAAAGAATTTAAATTTAACAACATTAAATAATTTAATAATTTTCTAAGTATTTGCAATACCAAAAGCGTTCCTCATCTCCAAGAAACTATACAGTGACTATTTCCGAGTTTTCTCTCCTTCAATTAATATACTTTGGGGAAACTACTAAAGTCACAAAAAAAAAGGGATGTAAACAGCTTGACACATTACAAATACAATCTTTTAAATACATACCACTTTGTGCCAGAAAAATCATCACTCTCTTCCATTTGAAGAGTTAATACAAAAATTCAGCCGAAACATGGCTTTGATCCTGACCACCTTGATTAAACATTCTTTAACATAAAAATTTTAAACAACAATTTTTAAACAATAAATTTTTAAACAACAATTTTTCTTAAATAATTAAATATATAGCAAAACTAAATCTTGACAACATAAATTCTTTATATAACAGCAGACATAGGCATCTGAGCCAGTGGTGTAGTCGAGGGGGATGCTGGGGGACGGCGTCCCCCCACTTTTTTATTTTATTTCAAGCGTCCCCTTACTTTTTTTTCTTAAGGGGGACGCTAAGGACGAAAGGGGACGCTGATCGTCCTGATTTAATAAATGGTTAAAATAAAAAAAATAAATAAAAAACACAGAAAAAACAATTTTATAAAATAAAGAAGTGATATTTTAAACCATTTTAGTTTTCTTTAACAAGAGCACTCAATAAACAAACCAAAAGCAATAGGGATGTTCACTTCATTATAATTACCACTAGTGAAATACCACGATACACTAACATTAGCTCTTTCAGAGGCATCCATTAGTTTTACCTGGAATTCCCTAATCGAAAACTTTTATCCGCCTCCCGTTCTGGCAGAAAGACTACACATGCTCACCGAAAAAGATCTTCTTGGCACACTATAGTCAAGTTTAAAAAGAAAAAAAAAAGCAGGTGTTTCAATTATGAAAGCGTGGTCATTTTTTCCTCACCCGACAATGAACACCAACTTGTTTCTATTAGTCAGTAAATATGGCCTTTAAAGACATTCAGGGTAACTATCACAGCTGTCACTATCGTTAGTTAGTGACTGTCAGTAGTTAGCTGTCACTATAGTTAGTTTAGTTAGTCCTCAGTAATGAGCATTATCAGTAAAAGAGCATCAAACAGACCAATAACTCCTGATATTTTTTAGTGAAAGAATGAACCAAAATCATTATCCTGCCTTCTCCCATTCACATTGACAATTATTTTCTGATTAGTTTCCAAAAAAAAAAAAAATTAAGCAGAAAAAACTAGAAGCATTGGACTAGTGTAAATTCTCCAAATTGCCTTTTTTTTCTTACCATAAATATTTTGTATCATAATTTCAATTTTTCAAGCAAAAATAATAATGAAAAGGTAGGCATCCAAAACTGGAAAGGTTTACAATTTCTTCCAAGTGTTGTCGTCAAAGCCGCAGCTAGAGGGCTAATAGGAGGGGGGGGGGGGTAGCCAGATCTCCTATAAACAGAGCCTCCCTTGGAAAAGATTCCAAGGTCACTCAATGAATTTCTGTTCCGAAAATCCAAATGAAATTCTGTTCAAAAATCTAATTTAGTTTTGGGGCCCTTTCACACTTTTGCTGAAATACTAAGTTATAACTAAAACAAGTGTTTCAACATTCGTTCATCCTATTTGCACGTATGAAGGTAACATGTTGTTTAATATTGAACTAGTTATACACTATATGGCCAAAGGTGACCGGCCACTTGCGATTTTAGAATTTTTTCAAATATCTAGAAAAGTGTATGAGAAATTATTCTGAAACTCTAAAAGTGCGTAAACATAATAGTATAGGTCATACATTTCCGTGAAGTTTTATTCCCGAAATTCCATAGGCGACAGTCAAAAAATTGAAAAAAAATGAATATCTTTTGGATAATCCTGTCAAAACTATTGTAGCAACAGTGTTTAAACTATAGATTATGATTAAGTGGCTAATTGTAATAAAGTCTGTTCATTCCCTAATAGCACGTATGGTCACAGTGACGTCACTTTGGTCACATTAATCACATCTGTGACCAAAATGCCACCACTCAGTGACGTCACATTGTGACTGAGATGTAACTTTTTAAAAAATCTTTAGAAATTTATAAATATCCTTCAAAACATGTTATTTACTTTTAAAAACAAGTTTCTGACAATTTAAATATCATCGCTTTTGTCACAGTTTCGTCACAATGTTAATGTTAAATTAGTCACAAATGACACATTTTTCACAAATTTGTCACATTGTGACTACTTTGTGAAACGTCACAAAAGAGCTCTAAAACGGCCATAATGACTTCACATTTTAATCACTGTGACTTCACATCGACAATCGATGGTCACAATGTGACTTCACAACGACATTGCAGTGACGTCACCATGCTTTATGGTAGAGGTGCACAACCTGTAGCCCGCGGGCCAAACTCATACCACTTATTCTATGCAGAATAATTTTCCTTATAATAGTGACAGAAACTTTGCTATTAAAGAAAACAAACGCCACTTTTCTAATATTCTGGTGGCAAACGATTTTCTAGCAAAAAGGTTCTGCATCACTACTTTACGGGGTTTTATGCGGATAGCATGTATACTCGTAGAAAAACTAAGGTTTTTATTAAAACAGTCCCAAATTATTCTTTTCCTTAGTTTTTTTTTTTTTTTTTTTTTTATAATTCAAAGAGTTCTTAATATAAATTAATATCCTTTTCCGAAAACATGACAAACAACATTGTCCACAATATCCTGTAATCAGAATATAAAAATAAAAAAAATTGTATGAAAAATGAGTAGGTTTACTAAATATTTCTTCATTGCGCATACATGAAGGCTATCAAAATTTCATTTGCATATTGTATTAGCTAAATGTATAAAGCAACTTTTATGAAAGACTCAAAAACATAGCTTGAAAATTCTGAAAGTGATAAACGAGAGAATAAGCTCAAATTCAGTTGTTTACAAAATGAAGCCAAAAGAAAAAAAAAAACGCAGAATTATATCCACATATAGTAGTACGTGCCAAATTGTGTATTCTATATTGACAATGGATAAATGGATACAGACCCTCATTTTTTTGCTTCATTTTGAGAATAACTGAATTTGCGACGAAAATAATCAGCGAAATTCGCGATTTCTCTTCGAATGATCGATGAAATTTAAGATTTTTTTTCGAAGCCGATCGAGAAAAATCACGCTCTTTCCGCATCTGATCAACAAAATTTGCAAACTTTACTAAGTCGATCGACGAAATTTGAGATTATTTTTCGCAACATCGATAAAATTCGCAATTCTTCCGCGCAAGATCGGCAAATCTTACTATTTTTCTGCACCTGATTGACGAAATTCGCAAATTTTACTAACCTGATCGGCAAAAAAAAAAAAAAGATTTTTACAAAGCCGATTGTTGAAATTTGCGATTTTTCTGCATCCGATAGACAAAATTCGCGAATTTATTTGAGCCAGATCTACGGAATTTGTAATTCTTCCGCGTGTAATCGACAAAATTCGCGATAGGGTCATTCCATGTCAAATCACCCAGATTTTTCCAAAAATGACACCCACCATCACCAATTTTGATAAAATTCAGTGGATTTGTAGAATTTCTAATGCTGATTCCAAAAATATCAATTATATTGAAATTAATCGAACGGTTTGTGATTTATGAGCTTTTAAATAGCTCCCAAGATGGCCGATTTGCCGCCATTTTGAATAGCACATGTGACAACAAAAAAGTCCATAACTTCTTTCAGGTTTAAGCTAGAGCTTTCAAATTTTTTTTGTTTTGTTCAGAATAAAGTAAACTTTCATTTAAACAGATTTTTGTGAACCTCATTTTATAAAAATGCTGTCAAAAAATGACTTTTTGTCATTTTTTAAGTAAAAAAAGGGGCAACTTCAATGACTGATTTCCCCCAATGTACCCCCTTCAATTTTCATCTAGTTGCATAAATAAGCAATTCAAAGTGTGTTTTGATGACTAATAAAAAAAATTTAGTGGGCGGTTCACAGGTTTTTATTTAAAAAAAAAAAAAATTCAATTTTACTGACTTTCCACAATAACAGAAAACACAAGATAATATTGATATTTCTTTTATTACCAGAAATATCATACATATTTACATCTAAAAGTTTGATAAGGTTTAATGTTACATAAATATATATATTTAATGTGCCTAAAAAAGGGGAATCCCATAGGAATAAATAGGAATACCAATAATGGATTCTTGCAATCGGACAAATTGAAATCTATTGCAGTCTCAGTAAATTATGAATGAAAAGGAAATGATGGAAAAAGTTCTACAAATAGTTGAATTTTATGACAAAATCGTACTTTTATAATACAAAATACAATAAAATTGCAACTCTTAAATAAAAATTACGGTACTTTAAATTAAACATCACATACACAATAAACATGCTATTAAAAATATATCTACATCAATAATAATTTAAAGTAAAGGTAATTAATATTTTTAAAAATTCCTGCCAACAGGCAGATATAAATTTTGAAGTTAAATACAGTAGACTCCCTGAAATCCGCACAGCTTGGAACCAGAAGTTTTGTGGATTTTAGAATCTTGCATATTTCCGGTCACTACTTTACCTTTTTTTAAACAGGAATTTGAATGCAATTAATAATGAAATCAAAACTAAAATGAATGCTTTACAATATAATAAAATATTAAAATAAGTAATAAATTAAAATAATAACAATTTAGATAATTTTCAAAGTGATTAAAATATTAAAAGTAAGGATCAAGTTAATAATCAATAATACAGTAGACTCCCTCAAATCCGCACAGCTTGGGACCAGAGGTTGTGCGGATTTTAGAAATTTGCGGATTTCTGGTCATTGCTTTATTTACATTGTTTGAAACAATAATTTGAGTACAATTAATAGTGCAATTGGAACTATAATGAATGCTTAAAATATAATAAAATATTAAAATAAGTAATAAACTAAAATAATAAAAATTTAGATAGTTTTTAAAATGATAAAAGTACTAATAGCAAAGGTTAAGTTAATAATCAATAGTGTATGATTAAATATTCATTATAAAGATTAGATGTATTTTTCCAAAAGTATTCAAGAAAACTTGCATCATAAAAGTACATTACTAATTCACATCAAAATCATAGAATAAGGAATTTTTTTCAAGTTTAGCCAGGCTTCATAACCAAAAAATCTTGATTAATGCATAAATATATTTGGTAAAAAGATTGTGATTACCAATATCAGCAATATCTTGAATTTTTTCCCAAAAAAAAAAAAAAAAAATTATTATTCCTTCATGAAAAAAACATGAATAGAGTATTACTAAGAAAATTACAAAATAAAAAATATATGGAATTGATGCAAAACTAAAAAAAATCAAATTTTGTCCCAATATCTGAACTGGAAGTTTCATTGTTTACATCCATAAAATATGTGCAGATTTTAGAGAGTTGCGGATTTGAGGGAGTCTACTGTATATGATTAAATATTCATTATAAACATGAAATATATCTTTCCTAAATTATTCAATGTAGTTACTAATGTACCTCATAAAGATACATTACTAATTCTCAACAAAATCATAAAATAAAGAAGTTTTTCCAGATTTAGCTAGATTTAGATTTAATAACCAAAAAAGCTTGATTAATACATAAATATATTTGATAAGAAGATTGTGATTACCAATGATATAAGAAAAATCTGAATTTTTTCAGAATATATTTCTTTTCCTTCATAGGAAAAAAAACATGAATTCAGTACTATTAACAAAAGTTACAAATTAAAATAAAATGGAATCGATATAAAATTATAAAAGTCAAATTTTGTCCCTATATCTGAACTGAATGTTTCATTATTTACATCCTTAAATTATATGCAGATTTTTTAGAGTTGTGGATTTTAGGGTTTCGGATTTGAGAGAGTTACTGTACTTGTTTCAGTAACAAAAACTAAATCAAATTTAGATATAAACCTAGTTCAACAATTTTATCTGGTTCTTTTTAAAATTTAATTTTTCTATAAGAACTGGTTTTATCACAATTATGTTAAGGCAGTGTATAAAAAAAAAAAAAAAAAAAAAAATTCTACCCTCAACAACTCAAAATTTTCTAACACATTTTCAGATTCATTTTTAAAAGTAAAAACATGATACTTGTTGATGTGATTTTTTTTTTCAGAGATTTATAAGTGACCTCAGGGCTGCTACAGGCAAATTTTTTTATATTCTGTGTGCACCAGTACTTTTCTAATATAAAATTTGAAGTATGTTTTACCTGCAAATGTTATCAAAGCATCTATTATGGATTTCATTTTTAAGAAAGTGGTTGGTGCCAGTTAGAATAAAAAATAGTCGTCTGTGGCAGCCTTGCAACCTGTGTTTTTATTTTTTGTTCAATGAATTAGATCTTGATTTACAACAATTATTTTCTCAGTATGACCATTTTTTCCGTTTCCAGTACTATCGCTTAAATTCAATTCAAAATGCCCACTTTGACAGCATTTTTTAATATAGTATGCCTTTTATATATATATATATATATAGAACCTGCCAATTGAATGCATTTGTGAGCAAAAATGTATTTAAAAATGAGTTAGAAAATCTAATGATTTTGCTTTGCCGAACTGTCCCGTTCACATAGAAAGCAAGGCATTTTTGTATACACAGCTTTTTGTGCCAATAATATTAATGTACATTTGAAATCACTGCAGATAAACCATTTGTATACCTCATACTGAATACAATCAGATTGTATTCTAAAAGTCGTTAGATAAATTCGCAGGCATCCACAAGTATACATTTACATTATCTGTAACTATTACATGATGCTTGTTCTCGGCAATGAATCTTAGAAATCACCTCTGCTTGATCGCAAACAAACTATACGTGATAGAAGAAAACTAAGAACAGTTGTGTAATTAGCATAGAATTGTGCACTGGTTCTTAATCATCTGATATGTAGACTAGTGTAACTTTTACTTACTGTATTTTTTATTTAAGAGTTTTAATTTTATCACATTTTTTATTATATACAAGTATGATTTTGTTATATAATGTACCTATTTGTAGAGTTTCTTCTATCATTTCTTTTTTACTTATAATTTATTGAAACTCTGCAATAAATTTCAATTTGTCAGGAAAGTACTTCTACGTCTTGCAAAAATCCATTATTGGCATTCCTATTAATTCCCTTTTTTATAGGGGATTCCCCTTTTTTAGCCACATTAAACATACATATTTAAGTAACATAAAACCTTATCAGACTTTTGGATGTAAATATATATAAATATTTCTGGTAATAAAATAAATGTGAACTCATCTTGCATTTTCTGTTATTGTGGAAAGTCAGTAAAATTGAATTTATTTTTTTAAATAAAAACCTGTGAACCGCCCATTAAGTTTTTTTTATTAGTCATCAAAACACACTTTGAGTTGCTTATTTATGCAATTAGATGAAAATTGAAGGGGGTACATTGGGGGAAATCAGTCATTGAAGTTGCCCCTTTTTTTACTTAAAAAAATAACAAAAAGTCATTTTTGACAGCATTTTTATAAAATGAGGTTCACAAAAATCTGTTTAAATGAAAGTTTACTTTATTCTGAACAAAACAAAAAAAATTTGAAAGCTCCAGTTTAAACCTGAAAGAAGTTATGGACTTTTTTATTATCACATGTGCTATTCAAAATGGCGGCAAATCGGCCATCTTGGGAGCTATTTAAAAGCTCATAACTCACAAACCGTTTGATCAATTTCAATATAATTGATATTTTTGGAATCAGCATTAGAAATTCTACAAATCCACTGAATTTTATCAAAATTGGTGATGGTGGGTGCCATGGTCTGGGTGATCTGACATGGAATGACCCGATATTAATATGCCCGACTAACGAAATTAGCGATTTTTTCGAGTTAGATAAATAGAAATCGCGATTTTTTCATGGTCGATGGACGAAATTTGTGCTTTTTCTGCCTTTAACAGACGAAATACGCATTTTTACATACGTCAAAGGAATTCGTGTTTTTTAACTAACTTTGACAAAATCTGGATTTTTTTTTATGAGGCAACATGAAATTCTCAATTTTTTTCTGTTGATAAACTGAAAAAAC
Source organism: Maratus speculifer (assembly GCA_964019185.1). Taxonomy (NCBI): domain Eukaryota; kingdom Metazoa; phylum Arthropoda; class Arachnida; order Araneae; family Salticidae; genus Maratus; species Maratus speculifer. The sequence goes on along the minus strand of OZ025293.1, from coordinate 196,536,403 downwards.
TCACGATTGTTTCGCGGCCGATTAAGAAAATTTTCAATTTTTTCGCGCATTATCGCAAAATTCGCAAATGAAAATATGCGATTTTCCGCAACCGAGGGATTTAATTTTGCAATTTTTATGTGCGTCATCAATGAAACCGACGAGTTTTTTTGCCCGATCAACGAAATGCGCTATTTTTCGCACCAGACTAACAAAATTCGCGTTATTTCTGTGCCTAATCGACAAAACACGCGATTTTTCTGTGCCTGATCAATAAAACTCACATTTTTCCCGTGTCTGATTGGCTAAATTTGCTATTTGAAAAATTTGTGATTTTTTTTTCCCATACCTGATCAACAAAATTCGTGATTTTTTCAAGCCTCATCGGAAAAATTAGCTATTTTTCTGCACTTGTTTAATTAAATTCGCGATTTTATCATGCTCAAGCTATGAAATTTGCAATTCTTAAATGACTGATGAAATTTTATACATTTGCAATCAACGAAAAGCAAGATTTTTCCCATCCAACCAACAAAATTCGCATTTTCTTCCGTGTCTGATCGATAAAACCCACGATTTTTCTGTGTCTGATTGGCGAAATTTGCTATTTTTTTTCCAAGCCCATGAAAAAAATTTGTGATTTTTCCAGTACATTATCCACGAAATTTACGATTTTTTTCTTTCTAATCAACAAAATTTGTGATTTTTTTCGTACCCGATCAATGTAATTCGCGTTTCCTACACGATAAACCGCGAAAATGTGCGATTTTTCCGCAGCCGAGGGATTTCATTTGCAGTTTTTTCGTACATCATCAATAAAACTGATGGGCTTTTTTTTTGCCCGATCAACTAAATGCGGTATTTTTCGCACCAGACCAACAAAATTCGCGTTTTTTTATTCTGTGCCTGATCAACAAAACTCGCAATTTTTCTGTGCCTGATTGATAAAACTCGAAATTTTTCCGTGTCTGATTGGCTAAATTTTCTATTTGAAAAAATTGTGATTTTTCCATGCCTGATCAACGAAATTCACGATTTTTATAAGCCTCATTGGAAAAATTCGCTATTTTTCTGAAATTGATTAATTAAATTCACGATTTTACCATGCTCGATCTATGAAATTTGCATTTCTTAAGTGACTGACGAAATTTTATATTTTCCCAATCAATGAAATGCGCGATTTTTCGCACCTGACTAACAAAATTCGCGTTTTTTTTTTAATTCCGTGCCTGATCAACAAAACTCGCGATATTTTTGTGCCTGATCGATAAAACTCGCGATTTTTCCGTGTCTGATTGACGAAATTTGCTATTTTTTCCTAGCCCCATGGGAAAAATTTGTGATTTTTTTCATACCTGATCATCGAAATTTGCGATTTTTACAGCCAACATCGACAAAATTCGCTATTTTTCTGAAATTGATTAATTAAATTCGCGATTTTACCGTGCTCGGTCTATGAAATTTACAATTCTTAAGTGACTGACGAAATTTTATATTTTCCCAATCAATGAAATGCGTGATTTTTCGCATCCGCAAAACCAAATTTGCGTTTTTTTTTTTTTTCGTAACTGATCAATAAAACTTCCGACTTTTCTGTGACTGATCGATAAAACTCACGATTTTTCCATGTCTGATTGGCGAAATTTGCTATTTTTTCCGAGCCGCATGGGAAAAATTTGTGCTTTTTCCATACCTGATCAACGAAATTTGCGATTTTTACAAGCCCATTGGCGAAATTCGCTATTTTTCTGCACTTAATTAGTTAAATTCGCGATTTTACCGTACTCAATAAATGAAGTTTGCAATTCATAAGTGACTGATGAAATTCTATATTTTCCTAATCAACGAATGCGCGATTTTTCTCATTCAACCATCAAAATTCGGGTTTTTTTCGTGCCTGGTCGATAAAACTCGCCATTTTTCTGTGCCTGATCGATAAAACTGGCGATTTTTCTGTGCCCGATCGATAAAACTCCGATTTTTTTCATGTCTGATTGGCGAAATTTGCTGTTTTTTCCGAGCCCCATGGGAAAAATTTGTGATTTTTCCATACCTAAACAAAGAAATTTGCGACTTTTACAAGCTTCATCTGCAAAATTTGCTATTTTTCTGCACTTGATTGATTGAATTGATTATTAATTCCTAAGTGATTGACGAAATTTTATATTTTCCCTCGGTAGATTGACAAAATTAAATTTATTTATTTATTTATTCGATCGTGCTATGCTCATAAATTGTAATTTTTTTCAGTTGTAAATTGATGAAATTCGCGGCCACACGTTAATCCACGGGCCATAAATTGTACATCCCTACTATAGAGATTATTTAATAAAAATTAAGTATGTAGCAATTTTAAATGTAAATTTAATTAAATTTGAATTTTTTAATTTAATTAATTGTCAAATGTAAGTTTAATTTAAATTGAATTTTTCAATTCAAAATCAAGTTAGTCCTATGGGTGATAGAGACCCTAATATTCGAAAAAATGAGCGTCCCCCCACTTTTTTTTTCCAGGACTACACCACTGATCTGAGCTTAGTTTAGACTTCACAAACGACTGTCCCATTCAAAAAATATCTCTTCCATACGTGGAAAACATGCTCTCATCTTCATATACTCTTCCGTGCACGGATTTGCTTCCATTCATACACAATTAATGGTGTCTCAGATGCCTGAAATAAAAGAAGTATCAGGGAAAACAAATAACAATACAAGAGTCAAATAAATTAATTGAAATAATAAAAATTATATAAATATTTAAATTTCCTTTAAAGTCCAATATTTTAATTTGCATATTTAACATAATTACAAAAAATAAAGCTATGTTCAAAAATCCTATTGCAATTAATACAAAATTAGAAATCCACAAAAGTTTCCGATCTAGCCCTAGGAACCAGAGCAAAAACCCAAACGGACTTCAAACAAATACTATTGCAAAATAAATTCATAAATTCATAGATTCACCAAATGTGCGGGGCCTAAGTGGTACTCCTATTCATTAAATAAATAAAACAGGGACTTACAAAATTAAATATACTTGTACCCACGGTAGGTCCCAATGCAGCAGTTACCCCCCCCCCCCCCCCAACACAACCCCTGAGAAGACTCTCTGTCATTTGTCTCCCAAGGGACCACCCTCCCGAAACGGTACTGAGGGCTGATTGAGCCTCTCAAGGGAAATGCCGGGAAGGCACAATCTCTGCACCGGGACGGGCATTTAAAATTGCACATTCAGTGAAAACTTTAAAAAAAAATTCAAGGTGTCAAGATCTCAAAAAAAATGTAACATATTTTTACACTTTATATTTCTTTTCAAAAAGCTCAAAAATTTACATTTTTAACAATTACAATATCAAAAAAATTTTATACCAAATTATAAGCTGAAAAAATATTCAATAAATCTCATGAGGTCAAATTTGGTCAGAAGCTTCGTAAAAATATCTGCAAGGTTAGCCTTACTTCTGACAAAGTTTAAACTGAATTCATCTTTATAGACCAAATCCCTTATAAAAAATAGACAGACAGCTATATGTTTGGACCTATGATTCTCAATGGAAGATTTTACAAAATCTATAGCTGCTTGATTGTCTGCAAAAAGTCTCGCCTTATTACCGGTGTTTAAAATAATACGTTTGTTTTTACATTCTTGCAGTATTCGATCATACCATACCAGATTTTTAGAGGCTTCAGTCATAGCTACAAATTCAGACTCCATCGTTGAAAGGCTAACACATTTTTCTTTGAAAGTACGCCAATCGATGGGTGATTTGTCCAACATGACTATTTGTCCTCCAATCGATGTACGATCATCATGATTAGCAGCAAAGTCAGCGTCTGTATAAGCTATTAAATTTATTAAATTACATTTTAAATTAAGCCGGTAATGACGAGTATACTTAATATATCCTAACAGCCTTAACAAACCATCCCAATGCGAGAATCCAGGGTTAGACTGAAATTGTGAAAAAATATTTACAGCATAAGAAATGTCGGACCTAGTGCGATTTGCTAGGGTCACTCGGGGTAAAATGGGTATAAAAATCAGCTTTTTTAATTTTAATGTTTCATGGCAGAAATATTATGAAATAAATTCATGTTTTTGTTCAATATTTTTGACATTGTGTATCTTAGGTCTAAATTAAACATAATTTGTGTTTCCTTTTTTTTTAAATTTTTGTGTAAAACACTATACCTTATTTTACCCTGGTGTATAACCATTTTACCCCGTGGTTCGGGGTAAAATGGGTATGCACCGGGGTAAAATGGGTATATGGTAGTTGAAGTTGAATAATAAATTAAATATACTTAAATACACTATAATTAATGTGTAAACCATTTAAAAGTTTTGTACTTTCATCCTCTGAATCATGTGTAAACTTGGAAGGTGAGGGGAAGAGACTTCAAAAACTCCCTATTTCAATTTGCTTACATTTTTTTCTTGACATATAAAAACACTGTTATGAAACTAATGTAAATAAGATGAGAGTACTGATAAATCCTATCCTCTACCACATCAGTTTATGCACATGCTGTGAATCGTGTTTCTCTTTAAAATATTTTTTTTTTTTATTAATGCAATTCAAAAGCAGATAGATATCAGCCTGAATATCTGTAAGGAAAAAAATGAGAAATTAAATTACACTGGAAAATCAATGTTTAATCAAAAGCAATTTATGCAGATAGGTATAACATAATAAAAATTTACATGCAAAGTGTATACTGGCAAGGACTATTGCAGCTTGGTTGAGATAGCTTTCTGGCAATTAGGATGCATTCACATCAGCAACATCATCTTTCTCAGGAAAGACATAAAATAATCCAGCAGATGACTGTTGCAAACTTCACAGTATTTTCACTTTCATCAGGGATATCAATAATAAGACTTGTGAATTCTTGAACAGACTTCTTTACATTAAATTTTACAGGGACTCAATTGCCAATGACTGGATTCATTGCAGTGAAAACCTTTGGTTTAACTTCTATTTTATGGGTTGCTTCGATTCTTTAAACTGTTTGTACTTTTTTGTATTCCCAGTGCAAATACTTACAGCCACCTACTCTGTAGTTAAAACTCCTCCTACCTTTGCTTTTACTCTGTTGCATTTTCTGAGTTTTTTTTATAGCCTCGTCAGTACTAGAAAATGTGTTTTAATTTAATTTCGCGATATTTTTCTTACCTTGTGTTCCTGTACATTTAATCAATTTCCATGTATTTTAATGTCACCCGAAAAAGCCTAATTTATAATATAAATGATAAATTGATGATAAGTAGTAGCCTAATTTCATATAACAAAGCATAATTTCAGTTTAAAACATAGGATCAATAACAATATGCCCTCAAAAGGTCTTTCAACTTTGATCCATCTTCATACAGTCATATCTTGACCTCTATACCCATTTTACCCCATATGACAAAAAACGCTATAAAATTTTTGTGAGTAAATAAATTTTCTTAATTTTACAGTTTTCAGTTAGAAGAATCCTTCTTCTGTAAATATCAAACAGTTTATTTCTAAAATTCTTCCTGTATATTTTTCTGGAAAGAAGTTTTTCAACCACTAAAAACATTTTGTTCTATCTTCTGAAAAACAAAATGGTTGCGAAGCCCATTATATGTGTCACCAGTTTGTTTTTATAAGGTTTAAGTATTGCCAGATATGTAAGCACTTTGTTCATAATTTTAATAAAAAAAAAAAAAGTCTGGTAAAATAATAAAATAAATAAATAAAATATACCCATTTTACCCCGGGTGACCCTATGAAAGAAAGGCAACCCAAAATATTGCGGTACGGCAGATTTGCTATTAAATTTTTATCATGAGACGTACTGGGACAGTCAGCCTTTGAAAAAACATTTCCTTTGCTAATGAGTAAAGAAGAAATGGGAATTTTATACTCACGAAATCTTCCACAGACCTCATCAATGTAGGATGTCTGGTGTATTTCTAGCGAGTTTTCTTCTTCACAAAATTCCACTCCTAAAAGCTTTTTAGTTTTTCCCAATACTTTAATATCAAACTGACCTTTTAATAATTCCAGTATCTCATTTATTACCCCACTATTTGTACCGAATACAACAATATCGTCAACATATAAAAGTAAAACAATATTTGATTTGAAAGTATAAATACAATTACAGGAACTTAATTTTATAAAACCTAATTTTAAAAGTGCCTCATTAAATTCAAAAAACCATTCTCTCCCACTCTGATGAAGCCCGTAGATAGCTCGATCTAGCTTACAGTACAGATGCTCTTTTCCGGGAATGATGAAACCAGGGGGCTGTGTCATGTAAACATTCTCCTTTAAGGGGGCATATAGATAGGCGCTGGTTACATCACATTGTATGTGACGCCACCCGCAACATGAGACTAAGAGTGAGAAAAAGAAACGAATTACTCCAAAATTAACAACAGGGCTGAAGGTTTCGTCGTAAGACTCACCTTTCACCTGTTTATAGCCCTGTGCCACAAGTCTGGCTTTAAATCAAGCAATTCGACCATTTTCATCCCTCTTGACCGTGTATACCCATCTACATCCCACAGGTTCAATGTTGGCTGACAATGGTGCCAAATGCCAGACCCTCCGTTCATACATTACCCGGATCTCAGCTTGCATCGCTTTTTGCCACATTGAGCACTCCTTAGACTTCATTGACTGTTTGTAGGTTTTAGGTATAACGGTTTGTTCATATAGTCGCGCACTAGGCTTCAAAAGATTTATTTCTGGTTCATCGGAGTCAGACTCATCCTCATCAGGTGTATCTAAAGGAATAACCGCAGGAATAGGACCAGTATAAAGGTTTGATCCTTTAAAATCAAAAAGAGTTGGATCAAATTTGATGTTATTTTGATTACAATACCTCTCTATTTCAAAAGCTGATTGTAGTCTCTTGTTAGAACCTTCTGGAAAAAAATAAATATCGACCCGATTACCGGTCTTTCTTTTAACAGGTTTACGAAACCAGCCAATTTCACGTGGTAAAGAGGATCCAGCTGATGGTGAGCCAGTAACGGAACCGGAGTCGGATTCATCTTCCCCTCCAGAGTGCAGATCTGAAGAAACACTGGAGGGACCTGGGACCTCCTCAGGTGCGACCTCAACAGTTTGTTCTGTATGATTCGTAACGCTGTCGGGAAAGAGTTCTCCAACATCCGGGCCCATCACTGCTCCACTGCTCTCAAAATTAAAGGAAAAGGTTTCATCAAACCTTACATCAATTGATTCAACAATTTGGTTGGTTTCAGGTATAAAAATGCGGTATACCCTTTAGTTCTAAACGCATATCCAACCAGGATCCCTTTTCTTGCTGTTGGTCCTAACTTTCCCTGTCTCCACGGTTTAGGAATGCCTACATATGCCAGAGTGCCAAATGGACGTAAGTGTTTAACGAAAGGTTTATAGCCACAATACAATTCAAATGGGGTTTTGTCAAGTATTTTCGGGCAAATTCGGTTCCAAACGTATACAAAATATTTTACAGCCTCTGGCCAAAAACTTAAGTCTACTTTACTATCTGATAGGATGGTCCAAGCTCCGTTAGTTATGGTTTGCATAAAACGTTCTGAAACTCCGTTCATCTGGGGGGTGTAGGGATTGGTCAATTCATGATGGATTCCTTTGGATTCAAAAAAATTGAGATCATCTTCGTTGACAAATTCTCCGCCGTTGTCACTACGAAAATTCTTAACTTTTCTGTTTAGAAAATTTTCAGCCCTTAAAACATGTTTTATAATGATGTCAAAAGCATCAGATTTCATTCTTATCGGGTAAATGGACGCACGGCGGGAAAAGTCATCAATTACAGTTAAAAAATATCTCTCCCCATTTCGCCCCTCTATTTGATTTGGCCCCCATATGTCAACATATAGTAAATCCAAAGGTCCTTTTGAACGAATATAATTTGTAGGCTTAAATGACACCCTTTTATGTTTATTCAATCTACAAGACTCACACTTAAAATTTATATCTGATAAATTCGGCAAACCCCTTGCACCTTTATTTTTAGAGGTATGGATCATAATTGCAGGGCTAATATGACCCATCCTACGGTGCCATAACTCCATCTGACTTTGTTTAAGAACAGCATTAGATTCATAGTGTGAGCTTGGTTTGATAACTTTAGGAAAAATCTGATAAGTGCCCTGTTTTAGAAAAGCATTGAATAAAAAGTTGCCATTCCTTAAGACTTTTACTCGGCCTCTTCCCCCTTTAAACGAGGCACCATGTCTGTCCAGTTGAGGGCCGGAGATAAGATTATGCCGTAATTTACTAGAATACATGACATTTGTCAAAATTAGAATGTTTTTACCAAATTTTAACTTTAATTTCCCACGACCCTCAATTCTGAACGACAGGTCCTTTACAGCAATATTCATATCCCTGCCATTTAAAGGTTCAAATTCAAATAAAATACTTTTATCATGACAAAAATGATGAGTGGCCCCAGTATCAAACAACCATTGCGTATCACTATCAGCATAATTCAAATTAGCTTGAGAAACAAAAAATAAATACAACTTACATGCATCATAGCTGCTGTCCCGGGAGCCATCATCATTCCACGTCAAACAGGCATTAGCAGAGTTCTCTGGGTTTCTCTCTCTCCTATTTCGTTGTCTGGGCCCAGCTCGACGACGTCCTCTGGACCAAGGCTCGGGCGTTGGACTCCTAGTGGCTTGAAAAGACCTCGAAGATGCCAATCTGTTTGGAGAAGCACTATCACTCGGTGTGGATCTCCCAGATGATGCATATCGGTCTGAATTCTCCCTCCTTCTAGAAGTACTGCTCCACCTCGATGAAGTCATGGGACGCCTCTGTCGACTAGCTAGGTCATTTCTGGAGTGGTGACTTCCCAATTTGAACTCTCAGCCTGAATCTCTCTTACATTGATTCCTCACATGGCCGTATTCTTTACAGTTCCAGCATTGTATTTCTTTCCCATGATTATTTCTAAACTTTATTTGATTTGCCTGGGGCTGAACCTTCTGACAGTCATTGTCTCTCAGTTTCAGTCTCACTTCCTCAGCAGATAGTTCCTCTATTATCTTTGAAAACTTAAAATCTTGCTCTTTCCACCTCAATATATTCTGTACCATTCCATCATACTTTCTGGGCAGGTATCTCAGAATTTGAAAACTGGCATAATTCTCAGAAAAATTCTTGTCTATCTCTTTAATATCATTAAAAATCCGAAGCACTCTTGTTGAATATAAATTTATGGATTCATTTGTATTGATTTTACATTCCAACAGTTTAGTAAACAAGTGCATATGAAACGACTTCGAATCCGGGCAGCTATTAACCTTCAACCTTTCCCAGGCACTTACAGGATCATTACAATCTTCAATTATTCATTTAAATTCGTTTTCTATGTTCAGATAAATTATCGATAAAGCCTGGTTTGCCCTTACTTTAAATGCTTCAATTTCTTTTAAATTCGATCCTTTTTCATCCTTTTGAGGCTCTGTTTCTGATTTATTAACGATATTCCATAAATTCTTCTCAAGTAAAATATATTTCAAATCCGATGCCCAATTGTGATAATATGAAGAATTTAATTTCGGAGTTATTGGACCAGCCATTTCTCTAAAAAATATTTAAAATTTTTCTAGTTAAAATCAAATAAAAAGGTTAAAATCTTTAAATTCACAGGGATCTCTTCTTAACAAAAAAAACTTTTCCCCCCATCTTTTCATCTCATATGGGGGTTTATAAAATATCCTTAGCCCAAATCAATTTTATTTCTCGGGAAATGAGCAACTACTGCCCATAACCCATATGTAAGCAAATGATGCTTATTTAAATTTATCTAACAAAAGCAGAGTCTATTATTTTCACACATCAGGCTAGTGGAATATTGCTGGATCGAGCTGCTCATTCAAATTCTCATGAATAGTGAAATATGTAAAAACAAATTAGATGATAGTGTAAAACTTATGAATGAGGAGAATATGTAATGTGAGTTGGCTAAATAAACATTCAGGAAGTTGAGATCCAATTTCTTTATTTATATCCTTAGCATATTTAAAAGTACTTTCAATCAGCATTTGTAAACTTGACTAATTAAAAACATAATTTAAATCTTCACTTAAAATCCAATTCATGTATAAATAAAAACAATCTTTTTAAAACATATTGATTAAATAAAAACTTCAATTAACATACCAGACTTATTATGTCAAGCTGTATCTGTAAAGTGGAACGGGACATCGGCGAAATCCTTATGAAGAACAAGTTGACATTACGATATTACTACTGAGAGAACTTTTCAATAAAAGCATTAACTTTCTTTACTCACATAACGAACTTTAACTTGAAGCGTTTAGATGTTAGAACGAACGAGAGGACGAACACTTTATCAGCAAACAACATTCGAACGAACGAATAACTCACGACCAGCTGCCGTATAAATATGATTTGAAGTACGGCACGTGTCAGCGGTTCTCGCTTTCTCGATCTTTCCCGGTAGTGACGCAATCGCACAATTCTTGAATAATTAACATCTGATTGGCCGGCTTAGTCAATTACGACCTATGCTGCCACCTATCATCGATGTCGCAAATCGTTTATCGATTTGAATTTCAATCAAATTTAAAAATGGCGAATACGTGTTTACATGCTGAAGAACGAATTTTCAAAAAATTAAAAATAAGAAATAAAATAAAACTTTACTTTTTTCTATTTCAGTTTACAGATGAAAATAAAAGGTAAGAGTTTAATTTTTACTTTTATAAATAAATAAAGATACGTTTTATAAATTGTCATTTAATATTTATCATGTCTATTGTTCTTTTAATATTGTTTGATTATAAAAATAAAGTAATTAGTAAATTTATATTATTGTTTAATAAACATTTAAATAAAGATTAATTAACTAAAAAATAAATTAGGATTTGAGCAATGAGAACCTTTTTTTAACTATTTATTTTTCTATCAGATATTAGTTTTTTGAAAGTTATTTTTACAAGAGCTGCTGAAAAATTCTGACCAAGAGTGCTATGTTTCCTAAAACATGATATTAGTTTTTTGAAAGTTATTTTTACAAGAGGTGCTGAAAAAAGTCTGACCAAGGGTGCCATGCAAGGGCGGCACCAGAGGGGGGACCGGGGGGGCATATGCCCCCCCGGCAGGGGCGGATTTATGAAGTGAGGGGCCCCTCTCACCGAAATTTTTTGGGGCCCCTCTTCCATTTTGAAAAAAAAAAGGATATATTTATAACTTTAAAATAATAAATAGTCATTAATTAATTACAATGATTACAAATTAATTAAAATTTATTAAAAGTGCTAATTGTTAATTACACAAAATTCACTTTATACAGGGTACCTTATCAAGACCATCCAAATTCTGCACAACGGGATTCCTCACTTGGAGAACATAAAAAATGCTCAAAAATCTTTATGACCTACAATTTTGAGAAAATTGTGAAACAAAAGTGTGATGTCTTTTCCGATGAAAACAAAAACCAAAGAAAAAATCTTTCTTGGAAGCATGAACATCGGTATTTGCATATATTTGTAGAGCAAGATACGCAAAATGTCCATGCCTGGATATTCGCAGTGGATATTTCACGCATCTTTGCATGCAAACTTACTCAAATACTCATGTTCATGTTTCCAATAAAGTTTTTATCTTGCACCCAATATGAAGTCACACTTTCCTTCGCATTTTTCTCAAACACTATGGGTCATAATGATTTTTGAGCATTTTTTATGTTCTTCAAGCGAGAAATCTCGTTCTACAGAGTTTGGACGGTGTGGATGGGATATCCTATATTTAAATTACATCAGATCTAAATGCATATTTTGAAGTGTTACAAAAATTTTCGCCTAGCTTTAACTGCAGCAAAATTGTCTATGACTTCATCATAATTTATAGAGTGTAGAGAGTCACATTCAATGTATAATATTGCGAGATTATTCAATCGCACTTGAGAAAGAGTTGAACGCAGATAATCTTTCACTCTTTTAAGAGCACTAAATGATCTTTCTCCACTTGCATTTGATACGGGTAATGTGAGAAAAATTTTCAAAATGGTTTCCACATTTGGAAATGTTTCTTTCAACCCGTCACTATTTACCAACAATTTATACCATTTTTCTGGCTGTGCCGAGTGCTGATCTTGTTCCATTACACTGAGAAAATGACGAAAATGTTTCAGTTCGTCATTGAACTGTTTTCCATGAATGTCTTTCATATATACTTTTGAAATGGAACTGGTATTAGTTTTAGGTGAATTAGATTGTCCTGCGACAAAAATTTCTTTGAACACATCAGAAACATATTCTAATTTTTCTTTTCTTTTCTCAAGTTCAACTACTAGGCTGTCGCAAATGACATTCAAAATCTCAATGCGTACTCTTTCTGCCCCTTCTAATTGTTTTTCCCCATCGATATTTTCATCTGGAAATCTTTTTCTTTTCCTTTTTCTCTTAATCTTTTCATCATCTGACCGCAGAACAGATGATGATAAAGCTGAAACTTCTGTTTCTATTGCAGAGTAATCATTGCGCACTTCCTCAAAGAATAATCTTAAGGAATCAATTTGGTTTATGGCCATCTTTAAGTTTATATTCTTCTTCTGCAAAAATTTGCTAACCTTGTACATTCGTTTTAATATTCTGCCCCACAAAATTGTCATAAAAGCAATTTCATGCTTGTCGAATTTTTTTGCTAATGAGTTGGCCTCTAATTTGGTTGATGGCCTTTCAATTTCAGAGTTAGAAACTTTGATCAGTGCTTTTTTAATTTCACTGTAACTTTCACGTAATGCCGATACAGCTTCGACTCTTGCTGACCATCGAGTGTCACTCAATCGTTTCACTGTATGGTTTGATAAAATATGAGATTTAAGCAACTCCCATCTATAAGTTGATGCTGAAAAAAATTTATACATATTTTGCACAAAGTCAAAATAACTTACAGCATATCTGCAGCATTCAGCAGCATTATTCCCAACTAAATTTAACGAATGATTTGCGCAAGGCACATAAAATGCTGTCGGACTTTCTTCTAGTGTTTTTGCCTGAAAGCCACCATAAATGCCTGACATGTTCGAAGCATTGTCATAGCATTGGCTCCTACAGTTTTTTACGTCTAATCCAAGATCGAAAATCTTTTTCAAAATTACGTCTTTAATATGTTCTGCTTTATGAGATTTTATTGGGATAAAACCAAAAAATCTCTCAACTATTTCTCCATCGGCTTTGACGTATCGCAATATAAAAGTTAGTTGATCTATATGACTTATATCTGGAGTTGAATCAGCAATTATTGAAAAGTACTTGGAGCTTTTAACTTCTTCACAAAAAGTCTTTTCAACTTTATTTGCCATTATATTCAAAATTTCATCATAAGTTTGGTGCGATAAATAATTCGTATTCCCTGAACCGCAATGTTCATATTTTTCTAAGTGACTTTTAAGAAAATCATCAAATTCGGCGAGGAACTCCATACAAGTCAAAAAGTTACCCCCTTCTTGTATGTTCTGCTGATTCTCCATCCCTATGACCTCTGAATGCTTTGCCCAGTCCTGAAAGCAATTTAACAGTAGCAACTACTCGACGAAGCACTTTTCTCCAATAATCTCTTTCATTTTCAATTTGTGTTGATATCTGATAATCAACTCTTTTAGATAACTGAATTCTCGTCTGGAATTTTACAACAGCTGACAAATGCGACTTCGAAATCTCATGACTGCTTAAAACTCTTTCAGAACGTGACCAGTCAGAAAATCCTTGAACAAGATTTTGCTGAGGCTGGTTATGATTAGGGAAAAGTTTACATATATAACAATATACAGATTTGGATGTTTCAGAGAAAATCATCCAATTTCTCTTTTCCTTAGTGCCGTTTGCCTTTATTCTATAAAAATGCTTCTCCTGTAAATTTCTAAAGTATTTTTTTTTAGATTCACAAAAGAATTTCTTCATATTTCTTAGCTCTCCTGTATTCTGTGGCTTATTTCTAATAAAAAATTCTATCATAGCTGAAGATGGATTTGCAGGCCATAGAGCTATATCTGTTGGAAAATCTTCATTTGAAGGACATTTAGAAGCTTCATTTGATGGTTTAGAATTTGGGTTTAGTATTCCATCTGAATCCCATGTTAATACTTTAGATTCAAATATATCATCATGCTGTTTTTCTGATAATGATTCACAGGATGAGACTTGAGGCTCAGTTATATTATCATCTATTTTTTCTTTTGTCAATGATTCCCAGTTTAAGGTCTGAAGCTGAAATATATCATCATGTTGTTTTTGTTCTGATATTGATTCACAGGATGAGACTTCAAGTATAGATGTGTTATCATTCAGTTTTTTCTCTGACAGAGATTCGAAAGTTGAGACATGGGAGTGAAATGTATTATCATCCGCTTTTTCTTTTGGTGGTGATACACTGATTGAGAATTGGGATTGAGAATCACAGGAGTCTTCTGTAACAGACAATTTTTGCCTTTTTTGTCCTTTTGATACATCGCTAAAATCAGGTTTCTCTAGAAAGGCTTTTAATCTGTTTGCTTGACTTTTTTGACATTTATTTTTTTTCTGTTGCTCCTTTCGCTTCTGACTACCAGATTTATGAATTCGTTTCATGGTCTTCACGCTTTAAATAAAGCTACCAGAACCTATGTAAGGGAAACAAGAGTCTAAAGATTCAAATAATAGAGAAACATTTTTTAAACATATTTAGAATATTTCCAGTTTTATAAACGTTTTCATTTTTCAAACATTTATGAATGCAACAGCAGTCGCTACTCGTATGGATACTAAAAAAACGATCCGCTAAAGAGATACAAGCGCCTTTACATAGTGATGTGTGAAAAAACTAATTCTCGAGAGAATAACGCCCTTTCTTAAAAGACTAGATCAATCAGGCGAAAACGCCCGTTCGCTGATATTAATCCAACGAGAAAAAATTTCTTTAAGATATCGCGTTTGCATTTCAGTATTTCTAGATTTTTTCGCACTGGATAGCCGAGATCGGCCGTTTTTTATTTTTCAGATTATGTTTTCAGGTATTTTTTAACTAGGACATTTTTATTTTCGGAACCGGTTTCGAAAGTAAAACCAATAACGGAGGAGACGACAAGCAAATTCGAAAATGTTAAACATGGCTTTTATACAGATCGACCTCAACTATCCAATGAAAAAAAAAAAAAAAACATAAAATAGAAACATTCAAACATTCAAATGAAAACGAGATACCTTAAAAAATTTCTTCATAGTCGGATTAGCATCTAATTCCAAACCGCCACAAAATCTTTAAACATGTCTATAGGAACTGTAAACAAAATTTTAAAATTTGATTTAAAGCTAAAGAATATTTACTGCCTTATGCAAAAGCATGTTTCTCAGCTTCAGAGTGTTTGCAGATTTTTGTGTGAAAATTATTTGACGTGTGAAAAATAGAAACATGTAGTTACAATTGATGAAGCTTTGGTACATTTATCTGATTGAATTTGAAAAATATCGAACTACTATCGAAAAAAAAGGAGAAAAAATTCTAAATTGTCGGTTCAGAGAAAACAAATTTTGCCAAAGTTTTTTTTATTATTATTATATTCTCTTTAATCTTAGAAATGAAGATGTAATATAATAACTCAACTAAAGACCTATCAGACTGGAAAATTAGAAAATAAAATTCTTATCAGGGACTCTGCATGCATAAAGTTATCATTTAGAGAGGGGATGGTGTCTAGCACTTGATACCATTAAATATCTCTGGGCGAGAGGAGGGGGGGGGGGGGAGGGTGTCTTTTGATATCGTTATCGTTTTTGATCAAAACTTTCTTTTTACGTCAAAACAGTCTGTTATTTACTTTTTTCTTATCTATTCTTATAAAAATGCAAGCTCAACACTGTTAAACCTATTAAATGGCTATAAAATTATTGCATTGCAAAATGTGGAATTCATTAGACATTTCGTTTGCAACTATAAGCACAAACTTGTCGCTAAGCACGTATAATCGCACATTGGTATTTTTCAACTTCTCTTTCTTTGAAACTGATAAAGTATATGCTAATAATAAATTCATAATATCTGTTCAAAGCTAAAACTTATAAAAATAAAAGAAAAAAGTTTTAAAACTAGTCGTTGGGGGACCACCGTAATACTTACCCATCATGGATATGGATAATATAAAATATGAAAATAAAACGCATGTAAACTATTTATATAATGCATCGCAATTCGAAAGTAAAATCGAAGCGCATATTTAAATAGTTTTAATAGCAATGCTCTATTAATGAGTTGCTGATGAGCAGATTTCGACAAATTATATAAAACGCCAAAATACTCAAGCAGTACCGGATTGCGTAAAAGAACCATCCTTATAACTCCAAAAATAATAATCATATCAACTAACAATTTACGGCGTCGGATTAAGCGTCTCATTTCCAATTAAAATATGTCTTTGAATTGAAATTTGAATGAAATACAGGGTCCTGAAAAATCGAAGAATGTGGAAAACAGGGTTGCACATATCTCGGCAAATAAAAGTCCTATTGACTTCGTTCTTTATGCAAAATTTGCGTTATTTTATTGCCTTTTACGTCCACTCCTTAGAATAAAACATTTCGAAAATTTTTGTATACCTTTCATCAAAACGAGTTTTTCGAGAGTCCGAAAAAAATAGTTCTGGATAATCGAGGTTATTGATATTAAATAGACTTCGTCCCATCCTTATATACTAAGCACATACAAAGTTTCAAGTTCTATCTCAATTTGTTCGAGAGCGGTTACTGACAAACACACAGACAGATGGACGGCATTTTTTTTTTTTTCTAAAAATATTTTTTTCGGAATCCCTAGTACAGGAAACGTGGAAATCTGTCATAAAATTTTTTTCGAATTTCAAAACGATTGCAATACTTACCCTATACTACGTATGATGGGTAATTAAAAGTGGACATTGATACTGATATCATTATCATTTTTGATTAAACCTTTCCTTTCCTTTTCAAAACAGTCTTTTATTTATTCAACTTTTATGAAAATGCAAACTCAATATTATTAAATCCATTAAATGCTTATCAAATTATTGCATTGCAAAATATGGAATTCATTTGGCAT
Source organism: Maratus speculifer (assembly GCA_964019185.1). Lineage (NCBI taxonomy): Eukaryota > Metazoa > Arthropoda > Arachnida > Araneae > Salticidae > Maratus > Maratus speculifer. Next base: position 196,519,346 of record OZ025293.1, on the reverse strand, counting down.
TTCGCTTGATCTCTCACAATGCACGTATAATCGTATATTGGTATTTTTTAACTTCTCTTTCTTTGTAACAGATGAAATATATGATAATAATAAATGTAAAGTAATCATAGCTACAACTTATTAAAATAAGAGAAAAAAAATTAACGTGATATCGACATCATTATCACTTTTGAACAAACTTTTTTCCCCCCCTTGCGTTAAAAAAATCTATTATTTACGTTTTTTCTTTTCGACTTTTATGAAAAGGCAAACTCAGTATTAATAAATCCATTAAATTATTTAAAAATATTGCATTGCAAAATATGATTGCATTAGGCATTTCCTTTGTTCTCTCATAATGCACGTTTAATCGCATATTGGTAATTTTTAACTTCTTCTGTTCCTTTGTATAACAGATGAAGTACATATTAATAATATAAATACATAATAATATCTCTTCATGCTAAAACTTATAAAAATAAGAAAAATAAAATTGGACATAAATATCTATATTATAAGCGGGGCGGGGGTAGGGTAAGGAATAATAACGTATGATGTTAAAAGGGGGGGGGGTCTAAAATTACCAAAAATTTTATAACATCATATACGAATAGCCCCTCAAAATCATTACAAAAATATGTGAACACCATCTGTACATGAGTTATCTTTGAAATATCGCGACATTTGTTTGAAAATATTTTATTTTTTATGTTTTTTTCATTCTGTTGAGATCTATACATGTTACAGTCATGAATTTAATTAGAAATTATATATATATTAAGCCGAAACATGGCTTTTGTATCATTTAAAAGCTTTAAAGAATAGAAATATTAAATTCGTACTAAATAGTAAATCGATAAATTTTTAAGAAATCGATTTTAATGAGAATTAATTACTTCATTGTATAAAATTAAAGTTCATTGAAAGACAAAAGCGAATTTTTGTTGTTGTTGTTGTTAAAAATTAAAAACCAAACTAATTGAAGTTGCTTAGAATTTTTTGCAAAATAAATCTAAGTTTCAAATGAGTTTTAACCACACAACTTTCATCATTGTTCAATACTAGATTCAAAAATTTATTATTAGTATTATTATCATCGTAAACGTATCTTAAACAAATATGGGACAATTTATATGCATAGGCAAGCTTAATACAATTTCATGTGATTAATATTTGCATCATCTTCTCCTTATTCTTAATTCAGATAATTTTTCATATCTTATTTTAAATCATGTAGAAATTTAATTTTGTAATTTTAAGTGGATGAGAAGGTACTTAAAAAAAGAAAGTATAAAGAAAGAAAAGAAAAGAAAAGAAAAGAAAGAAGGACAAAATTGTTTTCTTGTTTCTTGTAATTTTTCTTGAAAAAGCTTTTATAAATCTTAAATTTCTCCCTTTTGCTTAGGCGAAAGTTTTCGATAAAAGATACAGTTTTTTTCCCATTCTTATGTAACAATAATTTTCAAATTTTCAGGTGCCAAATAGTGACATATATTTCGCTATTTCTTTATAAAGGTGATATATCTTTAATTAAATTCTATAGTTGGATAATCGTTTTTTCACGATTTCCTTCTCTTGATTATTGATTCGTTTTAATAGTATTTTTAACAGTTTTAAAAGGTAATTAAACTTTTACTATGTAGCAAAGAAGGTTTTCTATTCTCCAGAACTTAAAAAATGATATGCGATATATTATGCAACCGAATGCGAAAATTTTATAAAATTAAGAAGCAATTTTTAGTAAAAAACAATTTCAGCATTCTGCATAAAGCTTAAATTCACATACATAGCAAATGGATGCTATTATAGCGATAGCGCAGGCAGTTACGATTTGTTAATGCTATTCTTAAATCCAAAAATGGCAACTTTCTGTGACACATCTTCTAATTCATTTTTGTTTGTAAACCTGTGAAATTTGAAGGTGTTCTTATCCAGAAAGTTTGCAAAAAGTGTTTTCTATTTTTGGGAAAGATAACTAAAAATCTTTTCAGAAAATACTGTTAAAATTGACGTTTGAACATTTTTTTTTTCTTTTTTTCTAGAAGTGAGAATGCAGGAGAAAAAAATAAATTGATGTTGTCGTTGTGAGACAATAATAACTTTTAACTGAAGATGTTATTTATTTCGTGAAAAATGAGAGACTCATCACTTACAAATCACTTTAAACTTCTATTAATCATGCTTGTAAGTGTCATACAATTGCGTTTAAAACTGAGTAAAAAAATATGTTAGAAATTCATATTAAACGGAGATTTTTTTTTAGAATCGCCGCAATGTTAATTGACTCTCCTAAAACGTTTAAATTCGTTTATAGTATATAAATATCTTTAGATTGAAAAAGAATATCTGAATTGCATCAAAATAAACTAGTCATTCTGGGCAACCATAACCCATCATGCATATGCATTTTTATATATTGATATCGTGATTCCTAATTATTGCATGGAGACCATTCTTTCACTATTCAAATAAAAACATGTGCTTTCGTTTCTAGAAACGATCGTCTCAAAAGCTATGGTTTTATCATATTTCAATATTATTTAAAAATACACAGTGTATTTAAAAAATAGCAGCAGACGATATTTTAAAAATACTTTGATTATATAATCGGATTCAAATAGTCTGTAAGATAAAGCGTTCAAAATCGTTGCTTGATGATGTCAAAAACTTTAAATGTTGTATTACTGACTGCATAAAAGAAACATCTTTATAACTCTAAAGATAATAATCGTATTAACTAATAGTTTACTGGGTCGGATTAAGAGTCTTATTTCCAATCAAAATGCATCTTTGAATTGAAATTTGTATGAAATACCGGTTCATGAAAAATCGAAGAGTAGAAAACAGGATTACAAATATCTCGGTAACTAATTATCAGATTTACATTCTTTGTGCAAAATTTATGTTTTTTTATTGTCATATATTCACTTCTTATAATAAATAATTTCGAAAATTTTTATATCTCTTCTATCAGAACGGAAACTTCGAGAGTCCGAAATAAAATAATTCCGGATAACCGAAGTTACTGAAATTTAATAGGCTTCTTCCGATTATTACATACTAACAAGGAAAGCCTCCACACGGTCATACTCAGAAATATATGAACAAAAATACAGAATGTTTATCTCATGTGACTGTACACGTTTATGAAAATTTTTTGCGGAACCCCGATAGAATTTTCTTCAAAAAATAATGAAAATGTCGCTTATTTGGCGATTTACCACTGGTTGGCGGTAGTATAAAATTTAAAAAAATAAAATGAATAATATGAACTTTAAAATGTTCATGCTTACTTAAAAGGCGATTAAATAATCAACTATAGATGTTAAAAAGTTAATTTTATTTAAAAATCGTAGTATTTTCAAACCTTTTCCAAACAGGTTCTTCCTCAGAGAATATTTTCTGTTATAAATACAAATTTAAGATTTTGTTTTGAAAAATGAACGAGACTCGTGGCTTGAAAATTGAGTTAGTAATATTTTAGGTGAACGCGATTAAGAGAAATATTTGATTGTTGTACCATGAAATTTTAATATGTCATTTTCTCAAATTGTCAGGATTTTATTTTTAGGATGTTAAACCATAAACTTTGTATATTATAAGACAGGGCATCATTGCACACTTTATTGCTTTTGCATAGGATTTCTATGGATTCTCTTATAATGGATAAGTAATAATTGGATGTTGGGAATACGATTTTCGTATGATCAAAATAACTGTACTCTTCTATGTTTCATATAAAATTTCCAACCATTTACAGTAAAATGGATGAAATTATTTTTTAATGACAATAATAAAGAAAATTTAGATCCTCCTATTTTAAATATTTTAAATTCTTTGAACAATATATTATTTTAGTATTTTATTCAGCTAATTACAAGTATATATGGGTTTTTTTTTTCATTGGATAGCTGAGATTAATCTCCACATCGGGACTTTTTTAGTTTTTCGATTTGCCTTTCACGTAATTTTAATTAGGGTGCTTTCATTCTCAGAACCGGTTTCAAAAGTGAGAGCATTCTCATAAAATAATTTTAATTTTCATAAATAAATGTTTTTTCCCCATTAGATTGCTGAGATAAATCTCCACACCGTCCCTTTTTTAGTTTTTAGATTTGGCTTTCAGGTATTTTTAATTAGGATACTTTCATTTTCAGAACCGGTTTCGAAAGTGAGAGCATTCTCATAAAAAATATCTGAAAACGAAATCGAAAAAGTGAAAAACGATTTCGTACAGATCAACTTCAGCTAACTAATGAAAAAAAATATCATTTAAAAATATTAAAATACAAACGAGATATCTTAAACAATTCCTCCCATTGAATTAACATTAGCGAACGGGTGTTTTCGCCTGACTGAAGTAGCTTCTTAAAAACTAAACTTTTGAATGATTTGAAAACTGTTTATACAAAAATTTTCTATTTATATTTTTTTCATTTGAAAATATTTTTGGAAAAATAACGTCATTATAACATGAAAAAAAAAATTAGTCCTTACATCTATGATTTTTTTAGAAAATTTGAAATACGAAAATAAATTCACTTTTTTTTTTTTTTTTTTTTCGTCTTTCATTAATAACATTGCTTAATATTGCTGGATTTCATCGATTCAAACAACCTGTTTCTTAGTAAAAAAAAAAAAAAAATTAAAGATAAAAAAGAAAATAAAATAGATATTTTGTAATTCAAAATTTCTTTGGCATATTGAAGTCAACTAATTTCTGGAAAAGGTAATTAGAAAATCATATTTTATTATTCTAAATAAAATATTCAATCAAATAAAGTTAAATTGTCCAACTACACCGTTTTTCAGGTACGTCGGGTTTAAAAAAAAAAAAAAAAGAGAGAGAGAGAGAGAGAGAGGGAGAGGGAGAGAGACATTATCAAGTATACACATGCTTTTTTGACATACCAGTAAATACTATTTGTTAGTGATTTAATTTTATAAGAATTATTACTTTTTAGATGTAACGGTATGAATTTCTAAGATAAAAACAGTAAATTCTAAAACTGCAAAAATAAGGACCATTCTATTCAACAAAATAAAGTTGTGTCGTTTAATCACCCCTTTTTTAAGCAACGTCATTGTTTTAATTATTATTTACAATTTGTAATTAATGTACCTCTGCAGATGAAAATTATTTCATATTGTCAGTATTTGAAAGAGACGTTTTCCAAGTGTAGAAATTCATTCCCATAATGTATGAAATATGTATGAAAAATATATAATGTATACATTTCTATAATATATAATATTTGAAATAAAAACTTTTAATTCATAAAATTCTCCAGTTGCAAATTTGAAGCTCAAGTATGCACAAACAAAAATTTCACAGAAAATTACAAGAAGAAACATACAGCAGAAATTTTCAAAGGCTTTCTCGAGTTAATAAATAAATTTTGAAATGCACGAAGCAAGCTTACAAATTAAATACATGATAAATATAAAATTATTAACAATAAAAATTATGCTTACCGATTGTGTAATATTTATGACCTTTCAATTTTAAACATCAGAACTCCATATATAGAATAAATATCGAAGAATACACGAAAAAAATCTCCACTCTCATCAAGTTTTACACAAAAAAGTAATTCCTTGTTTACTCGCCTATCTATCCAGAATTCTGGAACCGTGGGGTGGGGATGTGGTCATTTCCGTTAAATTTTACTTGACCTCGGTCTCGGTAGGCGAAGTTTTTTTTTCAAAGGTCATTCGTAGTCCTACAACACTACAGTTTCTTGCTGGGACAGGAATTGAAAGAAAAAAAAGTGCATACGATTTTGAGCATTATCTTGTGCAAAAGCTTTTCCTTTATTTTTTATGGAAATTCCGCAAGAAAAGTTATCTTAAATAATCGCTGAAGACTGTTGAATCTTTCATGAATTTTCATAAATGCGATTTCAATTAATAAAAATAAATAAATAAATAAAAGGAAAAATAAGGAAAATCTGGCATTAAATTGAGAAGAAAGATTATATTATTGGGGGAATTTGTTATTATCTTATAAACATGCAAACAAAATTTATTCAAAAAAAAAAAAAATAGAAATTATTAATTATTAAAAATAATAATAAATAAAAAGAAATGATTGTTTGAAAATTGATGGAAAGGTTGAATTCTTTATTCATATTTATTTATTTATATTTAAATTTAGTTTTAATTTTATTTATATTTTATACACCACATATTATGTTTAAATTTAGCTGGGCTTAGAAAATATAACATGAATAAATTTTAAGAAATTATCGCTCACAAATAATAATTTATCCGATTGTCTTTTCACTGCCTCCTATAAACAACTTGGAAATTGCACGTGAAGCTTAGCAAATGAGGTGCGTTCGTACGATAACGAAGTTTTAAAATATTCAGATCTTGCTGATATAGTAGAGCGTACTTTGGACACAGTATAGTGGTCGAAATCTTTGTGTTCCTGTAAATATGCAGGGAGTAAATTTTATAATACTTCATTAACGATTAACGTATATCTTATTCATAAAATGTGAAGTAGTTTAATATCATTAAAACACGCCCCAAACAATGTTTCCCTGTATAACATTATTTAGTGGAATACATTTGTGTGGCCCTGTAATTTAATAATAAATATTCTTTGCATCACAGATTGTACAGAATGTATTTTTAGTACATATTTCATAGATTCATGTTATGTTCAAATGAGTGTAACACCATTAAAATGCATTTGAAACTTTTTTCCCATTGATCGTAATGTAATGGAATACTTTTGATTGTCCCTGTAATTGATCTATGCATCCGATTTTCATAACATTTGAAATGACTCGACAAAATGATGTAATAATTATACATTTCAAATTTCAGACGATTAAAATGCACTTGAAACTTTTTTCCCTAAAGATCGTAATGTAACGGAATTCTTTTGATTGTCCCTGTAATTGATCTATCCATCCGATTCTCTTAAAATTTGAAATGACTCGCCAAAATTACGTAATAATTATGCGTTTTAAATTTCAAACGATTAAAATGCATTTGAAACTTTTCCCTCCATTGATCGTAATGTAACGGAATAAATACTTTTGATTGTCCCTGTAATTGATCTATGCATTCGATTTTCATAACATTTGAAATGACTCGACAAAATTATGCAATAAATATATGTTTTAAATTTCAAATGATTAAAATGCATTTGATTTTTTTTTTTTTTTTTTTTTTTTTTTTCATTGACCGTAATGTAACGGAATACTTTTGATTGTCCCTGTAATTGATCTATGCATCCGATTTTCATAACATTTGAAATGACTTGACAAAATTTTGTAATAATTATGTATTTTAAATTTCAAACGATTCGGTTGGGTAGTTTTTGCGTTGTTATATGCGGACAGACAGACAGACGGACTGAGCGACAACAATAGGTGCTACGTATTTACATAATTGCGAACGCACCAAAAAAGTTAGATATCATATGCAACATTTCCTGATATAAAACATTATTATATTTTAAAGTTAAAATTATTTACAACGTTAGAACACCAGAATATTCGAATTCCAAGCATACCGGTTTCGGTAGCATATAGCATACCTTCCTCAGTGCTAAAGATAGTGGAGATTTGCTCATATATATATAGGGAGGATAGGGGTTCAAGTGATAATTTCTTGACCAATAGGAAAACAGAGGATCCTAGGCAACAGGCAATAGGAAAACAGAGGATCCTAGGCAACAGCCAATAGGAAAACAGGGAACAGTTAATAGGAAAATTGTGTGGAAAATGGAAATGATATTGCGAGAATTGCATTAAAAGATTAAGAAAAATTAGTTTTAATGTAATATTTCCAACAGTCTGATAATGGTGGAATAGCAAAATCACAATTAACAAGATTAGGAAGATTTTTATGGATATGGAAAGCTTCAAGGAAGTTGAGTTCTTGTATAGAAGTAGGTTTAGTTAGTATCTTAACCGAATTGAAGTCAAAAGCATGACTCGTCTCCCAGCAATGTTTTGCGATTGAGGATTTCTTGATTTCTTGTTTTTCAATATATTGCTTATGTTCTTTAATACGAAATTTTAGACTGCATTTGGTTTGACCAATGTAAGAAAGACCACACTGACAATTGATATTGTAAATGCCCCATGAATTTGATAAATCAACAGGATCTTTAAGGTTGGAAAGGTTGAGTTTATTAGTAGGAGTAAAAATTATTTTGAAATCGAACCGACTAAGAATTTTAGCAATGGAAAAACTTAATTTTGGAAAGAAAGGTAAGACAATGCTAATATTGGAACGAGTAGAAGACTGAGAAATCTCAGTCTTCTACTCGTTCCAATATTAGCATTGTCTTACCTTTCTTTCCAAAATTAAGTTTTTCCATTGCTAAAATTCTTAGTCGGTTCGATTTCAAAATAATTTTTACTCCTACTAATAAACTCAACCTTTCCAACCTTAAAGATCCTGTTGATTTATCAAATTCATGGGGCATTTACAATATCAATTGTCAGTGTGGTCTTTCTTACATTGGTCAAACCAAACGCAGTCTAAAATTTCGTATTAAAGAACATAAGCAATATATTGAAAAACAAGAAATCAAGAAATCCTCAATCGCAAAACATTGCTGGGAGACGAGTCATGCTTTTGACTTCAATTCGGTTAAGATACTAACTAAACCTACTTCTATACAAGAACTCAACTTCCTTGAAGCTTTCCATATCCATAAAAATCTTCCTAATCTTGTTAATTGTGATTTTGCTATTCCACCATTATCAGACTGTTGGAAATATTACATTAAAACTAATTTTTCTTAATCTTTTAATGCAATTCTCGCAATATCATTTCCATTTTCCACCCAATTTTCCTATTAACTGTTCCCTGTTTTCCTATTGGCTGTTGCCTAGGATCCTCTGTTTTCCTATTGACTGTTGCCTAGGATCCTCTGTTTTCCTATTGGTCAAGAAACTTATCACTTGAATCCCCATCCTCCCTATATATATATGAGCAAATCTCCACTATCTTTAGCACTGAGGAAGGTATGCTATATGCTACCGAAACCGGTATGCTTGGAATTCGAATATTCTGGTGTTCTAACGTTGTAAATAATTTTAACTTTACCATATTACACCAGGCAACAACCTATTATTATTATATTTTCTATAACAAAAATTCATAAGTATAAATGGAAATTATGTATTAATTTTTTGATTAAGTATAACCATTCTAAACAAAAGTAAAATCTTATTTCAACTTCTGCCTTTATTTTCAAACTTCTATTTATATGAAAATTCTAAAATAGCCGGAAGGAGTGTGCTCACAGAGTTTAGTCTTTTATGAATTTACTAATAGACGAGCAGATATGTTGGGAAAATATTAGCGAATAAATGCTAAGGCAAGTTACTTGAGAAAAATCAGGTTGTTAAATAGTTTTCAAGTATTTCCAGAATAAATAACCAAGCAGCTTGTTGATTTTAAAAGGAAATATCTTAATAAGAGTCAAAAATTATTCACAGCAATGTTGACAAGAATTCTGAGATTCGGTATAGATTATGTTGGGAAATCTTAGGGTCGCAAAAAGTTTGAAGATCTCTGTAGTGATTCGAATACGGGTCTTACAGAATTGTATTAATAAAAAAACTTGCTAAATAAATATTTTCTTAGAGTATTAAAAATAATTTAAAATTTAAATGTATATTAATAAAGTAGAAGAACAAAAATTGCACCGGTCAGATAAAATTTTTTTAGCTGTCACTAGACTGGGGCGCCCTATATTTCCGTCATCTTAGATACTCTATAATAGCATTACCCACTGCTAATAATTTATTAGTTAGTGAAAATTTAAATGAAAAAGAAAGTGTCTTTTCTTAGAGTTGTGAAAAATTTTTAATACACAGATTATGTAACTCAAGGTTGCACTTTTTATTTGCCTTACTTCTAATTTATTTTAACTTGCAGAATTTTTCCAAAACAAGTCGGAAATTGTACATCAAACGAGAAAAATGAGGTGCGTTCGTACTAAAATTTTGATCTTGATCTTTTATATACTCTTGTACAGGATACATATAATTTATGCACATCACGTAACATGCAAAAAAATAATAATTACATTTTAAAACGCTTCTCACAACTGAAAACCACCCATTATTCTTCATTGGCAGTATCGTAGCCACATATTTTTTTGTGCCCCTGTAAATGAACGATGAGTTTTAAGCTCACCAGATTCTACAATCAGCAATTTGAAGTCCATCTGAGTGATGTACATAGCTCTAAGTACGTTTAAAAAAAAATGCACTGCAAAGGACATTTCCCAATAGACCACAATGTAACAGAAATCTCTTGAGTTTCTCTGTAAATGGAGTTGCAACAATTATGTGCATGAAATTTCAAACCATTCGGTTGGGTAGATTTTGCGCTGTTATATGCAGACAGACGAACTGAACGGTGACTTGGGTGCTCCGTATTTATAAAATTACGAACGCACTTGAAAATGAGTATTTCAATCTATGTTTTTTCATTATTTCATCTAAAACCGGGGCCATATACGAACCGTTTAAAAATAGTCGCCTTTCGGTTATTTGTACTGGTTTCGTCTCTCTGTTTGCGACCGTTCCCCTACATCCTCATATATATACAGGATCTGAAAAAACCAAAGACAGGCCCAGGCCCTAATACTTGATGTTCATTTGAGAGTATCTTAAAAGATTAAAGAGAAAAAAAACTGTGTTTTAAAATACACATATGAAACCATAAATAAATATTTAGATAAACATTAAAATTAAATTTAAAAAAAAAGAATTAAAAAGGAATCTTATTACTCCCGAAATACAGAATATTAATTATAATCATTAAGAAATTCGCATTAGATTTCATGTATCAGCTTTATAAAAATACATATCAATTTAGGAGGACCTTGAAATTGGGAAATCATAACTCAGTCGGCCCTTAAGTTTGACAACAAATGTTGTTCTGATTTCGGGTCCCCAAACGTAGTGTGCCCTGCTTGGTTATAAGCAGTAACGAATTCGCAATACATTTCAAGTATCAGCTTTATGAAACTGCATACAAAATTTAGTGGCCCGGATCTCGAAATCAGTAGATCACAACCCACTTGGCCAATCAGTTTGATAACATATGTCGTTCTAATTGTGGGGCCCCTAAACGTAGTATGCCCTGGTTGATTATAATCAGTATAATAAATTTATGAAAATACATATCAAGTTTGGAGGACCTCGAAATCAGGAGACCACAAACCTATCGCCCCGTAAATTTGATAACAAATGTTATTCTGATTTCGGGGCCCCCAAACGTAGTATGCCCGAAATCAGGAGACCACAACCCAATCGTCTTATAAGATTGATAACAAATGTTGTTCTGATTTCGGGGCCCCCCAAACGTAGTATGCCGTGCTTGATTATAACCAGTAACGAATTCGCAATAGATTTCAAGTATCAGCTTTGTGAAACTGCATACAAAATTTGGTGGTCCGGATCCCGAAATCAGTAGATCGCAACCCACTTGGCCAATCAGTTTGATAACATATGTCGTTCAAATTGTGGGGCCCCTAAACGTAGTATGCCCTGGTTGATTATAATCAGTATAATAAATTTATGAAAATACATATCAAGTTAGGAGGACCTCGAAATCAGGAGACCACAACCCTGTCGCCCCATAAGTTTGATAACAAATGTTATTCTGATTTCGGGGCCCCCAAACGTAGTATGCCCGAAATCAGGAGACCACAATCCAATTGTCCTATAAGTTTGATAACAAATGTTGTTCTGATTTCGGGGCCCCCAAACGTAGTATGCCCGAAATCAGGAGACCACAACCCAATCGTCTTATAAGATTGATAACAAATGTTGTTCTGATTTCGGGGCCCCCCAAACGTAGTATGCCGTGCTTGATTATAACCAGTAACGAATTCGCAATAGATTTCAAGTATCAGCTTTGTGAAACTGCATACAAAATTTGGTGGTCCGGATCCCGAAATCAGTAGATCGCAACCCACTTGGCCAATCAGTTTGATAACATATGTCGTTCAAATTGTGGGGCCCCTAAACGTAGTATGCCCTGGTTGATTATAATCAGTATAATAAATTTATGAAAATACATATCAAGTTAGGAGGACCTCGAAATCAGGAGACCACAACCCTGTCGCCCCATAAGTTTGATAACAAATGTTATTCTGATTTCGGGGCCCCCAAACGTAGTATGCCCGAAATCAGGAGACCACAATCCAATTGTCCTATAAGTTTGATAACAAATGTTCTGATTTCGGGGCCCCCAAACGTAGTATGCCGTGCTGATTATAACCAGTAACGAATTCGTAATAGATTTCAAGTAACAGCTTTATGAAACTGCATACCAAGTTTGGAGGCTCGGCCCCCGAAATCAGTAGATCACAATCCACTTGGCCAATCAGTTTGACAATGTATGTTGTTCTAATTGTGGGGCCCCTAAACGTAGTATACCCTGGTTGATTATAATCAGTATAATAAATTTATGAAAATACATATCAAGTTTGGAGGACCTCGAAATCAGGGGACCACAACCCTATCGCCCCATAAGTTTGATAACAAATGTTATTCTGATTTCGGGGCCCCCAAACACAGTATGCCCTGCTTGATTATAACCAGTTACGAATTCGCAATACATTTCAAGTATCAGCTTTATGAAACTGCATACAAAATTTGGTGGCCTGGATCCCGAAGTCAGTAGATCACAACCCACTTTGCCAATCAGTTTGATAACATGTGTCAGTCTAATTGTGGGGCCCCTAAACGTAGTATGCCCTGGTTGATAATAATCAGCATAATAAATTTATGAAAATATATATCAAGTTTGGAGGACCTCGAAATCAGGAGACCACAACCCTATCGCTTCATAAGTTTGATAACAAATGTTGTTCTGATTTCGGGGCCCCCAAACGTAGTATGCCGTGCTTGATTATGACCAGTAACGAATTCACAATAGATTTCAAGTATCAGCTTTATGAAATTGCATACCAAGTGTGGAGGCCAGGCCCCCGAAATCAATAAATCACCACCCTTTTAGCCCATGAGTTTGATAACATATGTTGTCGTGATTTTAGGGCCCCGAAACGTAGTATTCTCTGGTTGATTGTAATCAGTAATAAATTCGCAATAGATTTCAAGTGTCAGCTTTATGAAAATGCATACAAAATTTGGAGGCCCGGCCCCCGAAATCAGTAGATCACAATCCACTTGGCCAATCAGTTTGATAACGTATGTTGTTCCAATTGTGGGGCCCCTAAACGTAGTATGCCCTGGTTGATTATAATCAGTATAATAAATTTATGAGTTTGATAACATAATGTTGTACTGATTTCGGGGCCCCAAAACGTATTATGCCCTGAATATATGTTAAATTCGCTCTCTAACAAGGTTTTTTTTTTTTTTTTAATTCAGGACAAAGTACGTTTGTATCCCTTAAAACCTACTCCATCTCTACACAGATGTTCCTAGTTCTGATGACTGATAACAGAAAATGTGTAAAGAAATACAAATATTCCTGGAAATAACATATAATAAAAAAAAATTCCTATTTATTACACGAAAAATGTCTTAATATTAAAAAAAAAAAAAAAAAAAAGGTTAATTTTTTTTTTCTTGAACTTAACAGAAAATTTGGGGGCCCTTGGGATGCGGGGCCTCTCGCGATTGCGACCATCGCGACCCCTTAAATCCGCCCCTGCCCCCCGGTTCCCCAAATATTTTGACTTTTAAAATTCATCCCTGTCAAATTGGGTCAACATATAGAGCTTTTTTTTTTTTTAAGGTAAACTCAAATTGACTAAACTAGTTCTTTTGGATACGAGTCGGTTTCTGACTGAATTTTGATTCTTGCAGACTGCGTTCAAATAAACCCGATCTTTCAAAAAGAAAATCTAATTTCCTAAAATAATCTATACAGATGCCCACACAGGATGATACATGATTAACACTGCACATGTATATTTTTTAACAAAAAGGATAAAATTTATACTAAAGTTTTGTCGGGACTATCTTGGATGCCAAGTAGAATGCTGCATCGGGTCGGGCGAATTGAACCTGATACGACTCGCAATCTGGATCGTATCGGGTTGAGTCTAATCTTTTGTCCTTGTGGGTCGGAATCCAGTTGGGTTAGCTTTAATTGTTTCAGGTTTGGGTTGGATGTTGACATTTATGGTTTTTGATTCAAGATCGATATCTCTCAAAATAATACAAAGTTTATTTTAAGTTGAAAAAATAAATATATTGAATGTTAATGAATTTATATATAGATTTTTTACTTAAAAGTTTAAACTGATACTGGAGATATAGTTGTAGATATATTTTTACATAATTGCATTACAGTATGGATATATATTTTCATCAGTTACGGTCTTTGGGTCTTACGGATGAGGTCTAGTTGAGGTTGAAATATTTCGGGTTCAGATCGAGATGTGGAGATGTCGGGCTCGGATTGCGTTTCGGGTAGAATCCTGCACCACCTTGGGAAATTAAACCCAACTCGACTGGCGATTTGAGTCGGATCTGGCTAAAGTTAACATTTTTCGGAGAGGTTCGGATTGACTTCTATTTTGGAGTCGGGTTAGTTTTAATTGTTTTAGCGTATGGGTTCGATTCTACATCATTCCTCAAAAGTATCGCCAAAATATATTTTAAAATATAAAATTATATTATTTGAATGTCAATGAGTGCATATATAGATACAGTAATTTTTCTAATAAAATATATAATTGATATTGGAGGCATTATTCAAGACTATTTTTCTCTTATTGCTTTACAAGTTGGAATTTTCTTTTTCAATTTTCTCTTGCATTTCGAGTTGGGATTAGGTTCAAATTGAATACTTTTAGGTCGAAGTTTGTCGAGTTCGGGTCATTTACTTTTTAAAAACTGGTTCAGGTTGAATGGATATAGGATTAATTAGTTCAGATCGGGTATAACCCAAGCCGCAGAGGACTCTATGCTCGCAAAATAATCCGTGAATTCAACTATTTTTTTCCTTTGATTATATTCCATTAAAACAGAAAAATTTGCTTTAAATTTTGCTTTCATGCATTTTAATTTTGCTATTTATACTCCTCCCCTCCCACAAAAAGTACATAAAAATCACCAACTACCTGAAATACTCATAGCTAAAGCAATATATTCGTAAATTTATATGGGTGTTATGGCAGCTATGCTGCTTAGTACCTTTTCGTATTAGAAACGGAATTTATAAAACTGTTTTATCTAAATGTACGTAAGAAACAAAAATCAAAGATCAAAATTTTCGAAAAATGTCCAATCAAAAAGCAGAAATTGCTTAAAATAATAGAAAAGTCTCTTCAAATCACAAGGATATTAGGACATTGACACGACGGACTCTGAGCGAGAAATTTTGGATATATTTTTAATTGCGGGTTGCTTTTCGCTAAAATAACGCACTTTTAGATTTCCAACTATTTTACAAATTTTCACTTCATTTACATTTATCTTTTGTTTTTAATTTGGGAATTTTGTATTTAAGTTTTTGTTTCAGATTTAAATTTTGTATTTTATCAAAGTTTGAAACATCACACTTTCTGCATTCGATCAATATACACTCTAAAAGAAAATGGAAATTGAAGATGTTTTTCCTATTGTTTTTATTATTACTACTTCAGCTAAAAAAAATCTGTTTTAATTTACACATTTTCTCGAAAATACAGAAAATTCTAATCTAATGCTAAAACTACTTGAAATCCTCCAATATCTAAAGTTGCATTTTTGTTGAATCAAAAGACTGCTCAATTTACTGAGCAGCAACACTTTGCACTAGATTTTTCTATTCAAAACTGATTTTTTTACGTATCACTATATTCTCTCAAAATAATGAAAAGTTCGTCAACCGAATCTCAAACTTTTTTTTTGAAATTCTACAATGAAAACATCGACATTTCTTCAAGTAATAGAAAAATCCATTCCAATAACATGTGCGTTCCAGCAACTTATTGTCTGTATATTTTATTTTTGGTGAAAAGTTTTTTGAGAGTGTATAGAATAATTACATTTTCTCAAAAGTGACAAAAATAGAAAATAAAGAAAAAATAAAACGCGGTATTTATAAAATAATATAATTCAAAAATTATAGTTCGACTAATTAATTTCACTCCGGCAAATATATTCAATTCGAATAAAGAAAACTAATATTTAGCATAGAAACGTGTTCATATGAAACGAAAAAAGATATGAAGAAATTTCAAGTTTTGTTCTTAGTAAATATGTTGTTTCTTTATACTTGTTTTAAAGAAAAAATTTTATCATGAAAAAATGGAATTTATGACATTGTAAATTTTGCTTTATAATTGTCATCTCTATTTGTTATGAATATTTTATGAGTTCCTTCTTTTTATGAAGCTAACAACTTTAATTTATCTCTACTGTACATAAAAAGTTTCAAGACTTTCATAAGGGTAAGTCCAAATGATTTCTTATTTGTTTGCATTTATATGTGATTTGACACTTTTAACCGAGTGTTTTAATTTTAAAATTTCTTTACATGCAGAATTCGTTCTTTTATTGGTAATAATAATTTAACTAATGTTTATAGAAGTTTATCGCTTAAATTTTTGCATTGAGCAATAAATACAGTAGAATTTTGATTATTCGGACCGGTCGAGATCTAGGCCGATTCGGTTAATGAAAAATACGGAAAATAGGATAGCTTTAAAAAATGCATATGGCAATGTTTTTAAGTAACTTCCCTTCACATATTTTCCAGTTTAAGACTGGCAATTGTGGTAATGCATATTTTAGCACATTGAAACTGACACATTTAGAAATTTTTTTATTTTATTTATTTATTTGTTTTTAATAAAATTTAAATTTTATTTTCTGCAGAATTGGTACAAAGTTAAACATAGAAGTACTCATAGAAACTTCATGATTTCCAATATATATATGTCTAAAATATTAACGCACAAAATTTAATCCAATTTCATACTTTTTTTTAGACCTTCAAATAAATTAATGCTGGTAAAATTTGTCATGCGTCACTCAGGGGTGGTTTTGTTTTGCTTTATTTTTAATAATTACCGTAACATGCACGCATCACTTTTTTTTCCTAAAATCAAAATGATCATATTTACAAATCAAATTAAAATGAAATAAGTACCACGTAAAAGGTTACCTTTCTAAATAATTATGTTTTATAATATATTTATTTAATTGTTAAAAATCTAATGTTGGCAGGTGTGTTGTGAGACCGTGAGAGCTAATTTTTCAAAAAGTTAAACACAGAATTTTATCAAACTTCATCATATTCAGTTAATATGGATGATATTTTGCTGTATATTGTCCTAAAGATGGTGTTTTTTATGCTGTGTTTTTTTCCTGAAATTTTTTTATCTCTGCACCTATTGAATATAGAATTGCACAAAACATTTTATACTTAAAAAAAAAAAAAACAGCAATGCTGTCTATTTTGGCTTTGAACATTCAATAGGCTGCATTAGATTCCTTATCATATCCAGAATCAATTGACGTGGATTAGCGAGCGTGGTTTGCCATATCATTTATTCCTAGTGAATAACTCAAGTTTAAGGAAAGAAAATTTCATCGAGCTCCAGCTTCTGGATAAACCTCGATAGAGGTCTGCATTGGCCGGGTCCGGGCTTATTTTCCTTTACGACACCGGGGCGGGTCCATGCCTGGTTTTCATTCATTTCATGGTTTAACTAACTTTTTCGATACCGAGCTGGGACTGACTTCCTTCTTCCTAGGGCTGCACGAGTCGAAATTTTTAGTCCCGGTTTCGATCCAGCCCATATGAAAATCGCCCTCACGGAACGACTTGGGACGATAAAAGTCAGTGAAATTTGGCTTGGTCCAAACATTTTTACGAAAAAGTATGCATTTTTTTAAGTTTAAAATCCCATTATTCTGTAATTAAATTTTTAGAATTTATTTTTTTTATAGAATAGTAGATTTTTAGGCAATAAAATTTAAATACAGTAAAACCTGTGAAATAAAACCTGCATGTGACACAAAAAAAAGTACTTTCAATTTCAAAACCGTTTCCGAAAGCAAAAGTATCTTTTTTAAAAAAATCTGCAACCGAAATCAAAAAATTGAAACATAGCCATATTAAAGAGCAAGCTCAGCTGTCCTATGTAAGAAAAAAAAGATGTTTTTAATTAAAACGAGAAATTTGAAAATAATCTGTGTTTAACAAGACGGAGCAGGTGTTTTCAAGTGAGTGAAGAGTCCCCTTAAGGGTGTATTCGAAAAAATGCTTTTCCACCTTCAACAGCTCGAAATTTTCTGATACAATTTCAGGCACATTTTTAAAAGTAGAAACAAAAAACTTGCTGAGGGGATTCTTGAAGGGACGTATGAGGTGCCGTGTGATGTCTTTTTACGCTCAATTAATTAGAAGTTGTGTTATAAACAATTACCTTATTAGTATGACCCTTTATTTCGTTCCCAGATCTCCCGCTTGGGAAAAATCAGTTCGAAATGCCGTTTTTGATTGCCTTTTTTGCAATATTTTTTGCATTTATCAAAGAATCGACAATCACGGCTCCTTGAGTACTTTCTAGATAAGAGATTTTGAAAGTTTGGTGTATTTGAGAGCAATAATGAATTCAAAAATAAACCGGAAAATAAGTAGTTTGAATCGAAATACAAAAATATGTTGATTCTAAATGAATACTCTCTCTCTCTCTCTCTCAAAAAGACTATTTTTTTTATCAGAACTCCTCGTCCAAACATTTTATAACCATATCGAAGTAAACATTCACGTTTTGTAGAAATAGAGTCAAACAGGCCGAGATTTTAACCTTTTTTTTTTTTTGTCAAGCTATAATCAGGCCGACTTTTTTAATTTTATGTCGACCGGACCCTTAATCTATTTAGTACAAACCGGATTGGGTCTGGGCCTAAAATTTTTGCCCACGCAGTTTTTTAGCCCCCGGACCCATATGCGGGGACCTCTAATATATATTATTAACTTGGCCCCCCTGTCGGGGATACAATGTCCCCCCGTCGGGCAAACTCTACCGCCGCCCTTAGTGCCATGTTTCCTAAAACACGATATTAGTTTTTTGAAAGTTATTTTTAGAAGAGGTGCTGAAAAAAGTCTGATCAAGGGCGCCATGTTTCCTAAAACACGATATTAGTTTTTTGAAAGTTATTTTTAGAAGAAGTGCTTAAAAATGTTGACCAAGGGCACCATAATTACAAAACCCGAAATTAGTTTTTTAAAAATTATTTTTATTGAGGCACAGAAAAAAAAATCTGACCAAGGGCGCCACGATTTCAAGTGGATACGATATTAGTTTTTTAAAAGTTATTTTTAAAGAGGCGCTGAAAAAGATATAAACAAGGGTGCCATGATTACAAAAACATTCTATTAGGATTTTTTTTTAAGTTTTTTTTTTTTTTACAAAGGTGTTGAAAAAGTCTGACCATCGGCACGATATTTAAAAAAAAAAAACCACGATATTAGTTTTTGAAAGTTATTCTTACCAGAGAAGCTGAAAAAAGCTGACTAAAGGCACCATAATTACAAAAACCGATATTAGTTTTTTAAAAGTTATTTTTTTAGAGGTGCCAAAAAAGTCTGACCATGGGCGCCATATTTTCAAAAAACACGATATTAGTTTTTGAAAGTTATTCTTACCAGAGGAGCTGAAAAAAGCTGACCAAAGGCGCCATAATTACAAAAGACGATATTAGTTTTTTTAAAGTTATATTTTTAGAGGTGCCAAAAAAGTCTGACCATGGGCGCCGTATTTTCAAAAAACACGATATTAGTTTTTGAAAGTTATTCTTACCAGAGGAGCTGAAAAAAGCTGACCAAAGGCGCCATAATTACAAAAACCGATATTAGTTTTTTAAAAGTTATTTTTGAAGAGGCGCCGAAAAAAATTTGACCATGGGCATCATGCTACCCAAAAATACGATATTAGTTTTTGAAAGTTGTTTTTACATAAACACTGAAAAAAATACGACCATGAGCTCATGATATAAAAAACTCGATATTAATTTTTTGAAAATTATTTTTACAGGAACATTGAAAAAAACCTGACCATGGGCGTCATGATTACAAAAACAGATATTAGTTTTTTTAAAATTATTTTAATATAGACACTGAAAAAAAAATCTGACCAAGGGCGCCACAGTTTCAAAAACACAATATAATTTTTTTAAAGTTATTTTTAAAAAGGCGCTGAAAAAAAATCTGAACAAGAGTGCCATGATTACAAAAGCACGATATTAGCTTTCTTAATAGTTATTTTTATAAATTCGCTGAAAAAAATTGAAAAAAAGGCGCTTCTGACAATGGGACCAATTAAATTGAAAATCTCCTCTTTTAATTTGGCATGCCACCTCTTTTCCCAATCGTTTGTATTTCCACAAGAAGCAGAATAAATGTAAAACTACAGCGCAATTACCTATGGCTCTAAATGTTTGGCAGAAAATATGCTAAATGCGTCATTACTTTTAATTTGCAAATAAAAATATTTGAAATTTTATGACTTTCAGAAAGCACATCTTAAAATGCTTCCATTGAAAAAAAAAAAGAAATTGTGATGAGGGCGCGCCGGGCATTTGCCTCGTTGTCCGGTGGACCAGTACGACCCTGGTGGCATTTGTCTCACATATTTATATAGGTAAAATAGATCAAAATATGAGTAAATACACCAAGTGATGACCATTCACGAAAATTTGAAAAAAGTTTTGTCTTGATAATAAATATGAAAATCCGATGACCCTCCCCCCCCCCCCCCACACACACACACACTGAAAAAAGCTATTTTACAAAGTTTTGGGGAGGAATGGAGGTGCATTTTTCCACTGGTGGAAAATTCATTTTTTTTGCTTCAGCGAAAGTGTAGAATTGTTTGCTTTTTTTTTAATTCGGAATCGAATGACGCTTCTGCAATTCAATATGATTACCCTTTACAAAGCTAGGCAGTTTTTATGAACGCAAAGTCATAAATGGTTTTATCAATAAAATATTATGATTATTTTGACAACTTTACTAACCTTGAAGAAACGTGATGATGCTGATTTTGATTATTGCTGTTTTGAGGACGTTTAAAAAAATTGATATTATTTGATACGATTTAAAGAACAAGTTTTGGATGTAAAATAAGACAAAGCTGTGCTCAATAATAAAATTTAACTTTCAAAATTATATATTTATAAAACCTACCATAACTTTTATAAAGAATGATCGTATGGACTTGCGAATGTTCTTAGTTGATCAAGAATTTGAAAATACATAACAAATGCTATCCACTTCACCTAATTTTAAAAAGTTGAAGTATTCCCATCCCTTGATGTATCTTCCCTTCCCCCCCCCCCCCCCAACCAAAAAAATAAATAAATAAAATAAAGGTAAAGCTTTATTTTTGGGGAACTCATTGGATTTTCATGTCTAGTGGCAAAACGATGTTCTTCCCTAAATTTTTGTGAATGGCCATCGGTTGTTACTATAAAAACCTATTTTATCTGAATAAAGTATAATTTTTGCCATTTTATTCGTCAAATGTGTGCCGTAACGTAACTTTGAAAAAATTGATCGTATCGACTTGCAGATAGTCATTCGATTTAGAGGGAAAAAAAAAATCCATACAAAACGATACATCATTTGACCTAATTAAAAAATATTGATTACCTCCTCCCATATTAAAAAACCCCTTCTTTTCCTTTTGCTTCTTAAAATATAGTGAAATTATTATTATTATTTTTTTTTTTTTGGGGGGGGGGGGAATTCCTCGCATTTTCATTTCTAGTACCAAAGTAAAGTTCTTTCCAAATTTTGGTAGTTGACCATCAGTTGCTTTAAAGGGGGGGAAAAAAACTATTTTACCTGTAATATATACTGAACATATAATCAATTATAGATTAGGTTTTAAACTGGTATAGCAAAAGTTGTCTTCTACGTTTTTTTTAATTTTTACCAATTTTTAGTGATATTTTCAATACTATTTTTAGTGGATTTTCCCCATTCTGCTGCAGTTTTTTACATTCATAAAAAATGTTTTAAACTTTTAGTCTAATGTAGTACAATTTGTACATCACGATTTTAGAAATTTTTGAAGTTTTTAGCCCTTTTTGCATTTTGCAGGGATAATTTGACATTCACAAAGGGATTCGGTTTCAGACTAACATATTAAATTTTGCCTCCCGTGGTTTTCAAAGCAAATTTTTGCATAATTTCGCTTTTCTTACCGATTTTTTTTTTATATACAGTAAAACCTTGTTACAACAATATTTTAGGGACCAAATAAATATATTGTTATAGAGGGATTATCACTATATCGAGGGGCTGTATATTTAGGGCATTTAAAAAGGGTTTCTTTTAGCTTTAAGGTAATATTACTTTTAAAAAATTATATTTTGATGAAATTAGATAGCACAGTGTTAAGGTGCCTGTCCCTGGCAGACGAAGCATTTGCGAGCTAATGCTATCCGTATGGAGAAGTTATTTTCTAATATCTGATTTGCATTTCGACATTTTTAATCTTTTTTTTTTTAATTGGACTACTGAGGTGTATTTTTACATCGCCCTTTTTTTATATTTTCGATTTTAATTGCAGAATTTTTTTTTATAAAGTTATTTTCACTTTCAAAACCGGCTCTGAAAGTGAAAGTGCCCTCATAAAAATTATCTGCAACCAAAATCGGAAAAAACGAGTGATGTAGAGATGCACTGCAGCTATCCAATGTAAAAAAAAGATATTTAAGAAAATGTCAAAATGCAAACTAGAAATTAAAAAAAAAACCTCCCCATAGGAATAGTATTCACTCGTGAAAGCATCATTTGACGGGTACAGTAGCCTTAATCGTAATAGTTAAACGATGCAAAATATAATTAAATTTTTAAAAAAATTCAGAAAGTAAGCAAAGCAAGATTCACATACCTGAAAATTTTTTTATTTAAAAAAGTCCAGTATTTTGGTTTGTTTATTCATTTTTTTTACTGTTAAGTCAACCAAAAAGGAATGCATCGAATCTAGTGCACGAAAATGATTTTCATCTGTCGACAAAAGGCTTGAAAAAAATGCCTGAAGAGACTTCACAGATTGAAGAGTTTACTGGGACGACAATACGGAATTTGATAGGCCTGTATCATCATCATAATCCTCTTCATTATTATTTTGTACCTCGTCTATAATTTCAGAGATAATTTCTTCATCAGTAACTTCTGCGAAAATCATAAGATCGTCATCTGCTGTTAAATAGTCTTCCACGCTAATTCCAGATTTTTTGCCAGTTCTTTCATCAAGTTGGGATAAAGATTTTTTGATATTCAAAACATATTCTTGATCACCTGAAAGATCGCTGTCTATAGCGTTTTCATCACAATCAGATGTTTTATCTTCCATGATACAAAGACTGGCTTTTTTCCAACAATTACGAATGGTTTTCTCTGTTATTTCCCACCAACTTCCAGCAATGTTGTCAAAGGCTTCTTTCACATTTACAGCTTTAAAAGCGTCTTCTTTATTTTCAATGTTTACAAGTATTGAATCTACTAATCGTTTTCTGTAATAGCCTTTAAAGCATTTAATTACACCCATATCTAGAGGCTGCAAAATAGAAGTGCAATTGGCAGGGAAAAAAACAATTTCGACAATTTGTAATTTTGGATATGAATTGTGAGCACTGCAGTTATCTACCAACAAAGCAATTTTTTTCTTTCTATTCTTCATTTCTTTATCTAGCTTTTGTAGCCATTCAGAAAAAATTTTAGAATTCATCCACGCTTTTTTATTAGCTTTGTATTCCACGGGAAGACTTCTCACGTTCTTAAAGCACCTTGGCTTCAATGATCGACCGATAACGAGAGGTTGGATTTTATGTGTTCCTGTGCTATTTGTACACAGAAGAACAGTAAGTCTCTTTTGATTTCTTCCCTCCATAACACTTTTTACCTTTGAATGCCAATGTTCGATCGGGCAGAAGTTGGAAAAATAGTCCAGCTTCATCTGCATTGTAAATGTCTTCTGGAGCATACTTATTTAAGATTTCTTTCATTTTGTTTTGATGTCATTCATTTGCGTCATTAATCGGGGCAGACTTTTTCTCTCCGTGAACTTCCTGGAAAGTTATTCCATGATCCCGAAAACGCATTAGCCAACCATTGCTACCTTTAAAAGTTTCATTCCCTAGCATTACTGCAAATTTTCGTGCTTGTGCACATAACAAGGGTCCATTTATTGGGACATTTGTTGCCCTCATCTCTTGGAACCACTTTAAAACAGCAGCATCAATGTTTTCATTTGTCGCAACTTTCAGTTGTTTACGCTGTGGGTATATTGCATTTGAGCTTACAGCATCTTCGATCTGTTTCCTTTTTTTTAGGAACGTTGCAACTGTAGACTGTGGCAATCCGTATTTCTTTGTTGCATCAATCTGCTTCATTCCCTCATCAATATCATTAATGACATTCAATTTATCTCGAAAGGATAGTTGCTTTCGCCCTGCCATCATAGGGAAAAATACACACGTGAAAGGAACAAAGTGAAAAAACAAATGTTTCCTTTAGAACTCAAAATCACAAAAGACTCCAAAATTGTTGAATTTTTCTATACGCCTTCTAAAAGCTTCGAAATCACTTTCCAATACGTCACTTATGAGTACACCCACTGCCCCCTCTACAGTACTACACTGTAGAGGAGGCAGTGGTACACCCCCTCCTCTCCCCCTTTTCTTCTAGCAAAGGGAAGATGACCAAACAGACAATTTGGCACCTGTTGCGACATCTGACAGGGGTGACGAATGAACAGACACTCCCATC
Organism: Maratus speculifer; assembly: GCA_964019185.1. Classification (NCBI taxonomy): domain Eukaryota; kingdom Metazoa; phylum Arthropoda; class Arachnida; order Araneae; family Salticidae; genus Maratus; species Maratus speculifer. The sequence continues at coordinate 196,494,620 of OZ025293.1, read as the reverse complement.
TTCTCCTAATTGGAAACGCTTGATCTGCAACACTATTGGGATCCGAAGCTGAATTCTAAGAAGTGAGGTTACATGTTCATTCAAATCCTCCCTACCCCCCCCCCCAAACCAATTAGGTGGCAAAGTAAAAGGATAAGTTGAAAATCAGCTGTTAGTGTTCTGTTGTCAGAATAGACTGAAAAATTGGCAAAAGATAAGATTTTTAGTATTTGAAAACCAAAATATCATTATAAAGGGAGAAAATAACACTGATTTTTTATCGTTTTACAGAGGTTTATTGTTCTAGAGAATATCGCAATATTGAGGGGAGGTTAACATTAGTTTATATGTAAATTCATCTGGACCACAAAATATTATTATAGTAGAGGGAGTTATTGTTGTATCGGATATCGTTGTAGCAAGAGTTTACTGTATATATTTGGAAGGGAATTCCTATTAGAATGCTATAGCTCTCATTGTAATAAATTTTGCCTACTGCGATTTTTGAAAGGTTTTTTATTTCCTTTCTCGATTTTTCGACATTAGTAAAAGGAAAGGTATTCTAATATTTAAAATTAATATAAAAAAATCTTTTCAATAAAGTTTAATTACATAAAGCGATTTTTAGTATTGTTCTGTGATTTCGCAGCTCTTTTTCTTTTTTAAGATTAGTTCGGTTTCAAACTTTTAGCCTAATATTAGTGAATTTTATCAGCTGCTATTTAAAAAATTTTAATGATTTTTTTTTGCATTCTTTCGCATACTTTTTGTAGCGATTTTTTGACATTTAAGAAAAAATTCCGGTTACTATCTTCTAGAAAATTATATTCAATTTTGATCTGTATTTTTTCAACTATTTTAAAATGATTTTTATCGTTTTTTCGAGTTTTACGGCAGTTTTTTGACTTTCTTGGAAGGTACACAAACTTCTTTTTCAAAATTTTAGCCTAAATATAGTAAATTTTGTCGTCCGTAATTTTGGAAGTGATTGCGGTTTTCAACGCAGTGTCTAATATACTTTTACGGTACGTGATCTTTTGACATTCATAAAAAGGTATTTTTCAAAAATTTAGCCTAATATTATATAAAGTCTCCTGGGGTAATAACACCACGTTAACTTTCTACTAATTTTCACAGCTTAATTTAAGATTTTTTTTTTCAAATAAATATGAGATTTGATTTAGCATCTTATTGACTATGTATACAAGAAATAATACTTTAGCAGATATGTATTCATAAAATGTATTGCCCTAATTTTTATTGCCGTAACCAATGCTATTTGACGCTATCACATGCAAATGAACTATAAAATATGATAGAATAATGACATGTAAATTATCCAGTTCGAAAGATTCAAACTCTACAGCCCTAGAAATTGACAAATTTCTCTTACTTAACATTAATTGCGATATTAGAGTGCAGTAATAATCATTTTATATTTCATTCGTGTGACATGAAAAAATTACCAATACTTAGGACGTACAAATTTCTCTTTAATATTTTTTGGTTTTCAACAATAACAATAATGCTCTTTCGTGCGCAAAATAAAAAATAAACCCTTTTCGCATCACTGAAAAGAATCAACCAGAGTAATAATGCCATGGATATTGTTATTAACTCAGTATACCTATTGCAAGGTATATTTTAAACTTCAAACTGACTTGCGAACACATTCAAAATTTTCCAGGACATTTTGAAAGTATGTGAAATTGACAGGAAATTTGTCACACCCTGTTCTTGCCACTTTACGGCCATATCTCCATTTCTATAGTCAATCTATCTTTATTTACATTAACCTAATTACATTCATCCTATTTTAAAGTTTATCCATTTATTATAACCTTTACAGTCTATTATTTACCTTTTATTAAAATACCATTTTTACCTTTTCATTCAACAAGTTTCCTTTTATTAAATCTGGTTAACTTTATTAATCTCTCTTTATTAAAGTTCTCATTCATATAAACAATAGTTACTTAACTTACCTTACATTTATTTTCAACGCTTTACCTTTAAAACTCCCGGTTTATTTTCATTGTTTTCCTGTCATACTCATATGCAATCGGAAGATAATGACGTGTTTCTTGACCGTCACAAGGTGATGTCATTTGTCTACTGCTCATTTCCGGTATGACTTTTCGTCACGATGGTTTCCCATTTGACCATCGCTTCATCTGTCCTTTTGCATGCGTAATGAGTTTCTTTTAGTTCCCTTTCTGGTATAAATACTTTGACAATAGCTTAGATCTTGGTCTTAATGTTTCGCTAAGAAATGATTACGTTCGTCTTTCTTCTGTTTAACAGTTATGTTTTGATTTCTAGTTTTGTTTCATATACGTGTTTGTCAACATGCCGTACTTTTAGTTTTGTTAAGTGTTTTCACTAACTTATTCAAGAGACCGCCTTTGCAGTTTTTCGTTACATTCTTCTCCCGATGTTCAAGATAGCTGGCAGCAATTTAATGCTGGAAGCAATTTAATGCTGGACTTAAGTCAGCCACCTGCTTCGTCTCTGTTTGTTTTGAGACCGGCTATCGTTTTTGAGGAAAGGATAGTAACGATAGTGATGTTTACTTTAAATGAAGTTTCTCCAGCTGAATGTTCTTGCCGTGTTTGTGGATAGATATGCTAATATATGCTTCAGATCGTCAACTCATTACTTCACAGCTGTTTTGCCATGAAGTCTGTTTATATTTCGTTTTTCGTTTTAATTGTTTAATAGATATAAATGCCTTTGTTAATTATATTGCTTTTATCTTTATTTTCTTTTAAATAAAAGTTAGTTTCATTTTTAACTTATTTGTATTTATTTCATCAACATACAGTATTTCAGTTATTTAAATTTCTAGACTTAAACTTTTTACAGGTTTAGCGACTAAATGCAGAAGCTTTCATTGCGTTAGTTGATTTTAATCTCTGCTAATCTTTAATATCCAAAATTTAAATCCATCAAGGTTATGGGCCCAGCCCTAACCTGATTTTCTTTTATTAATTTAATATATTAATGAGTTATAAATTTTTTTTGAAATAGTAATTAATTTGTAATAATTAAATGTAGTTTAAATGTAGCATTTCTTTCATTTTATAAATTTTTAATAGATATTTGTTTTTCAAACTTTAGTTTATGTTTGTATTTGCCGTTTTTAACCCTTAACGGTCTGGCGTTATCGTAATAAACGCTGCCTCCATCGGTATTTAGCGATGCTTTGTGATGGGGGGCAGTTAATTTGTTATGTTTTGTTTAGATTTTGAATAATTTCATAGCTAAAGATTACTTTTATTTAGCTTATTAAATAAATTATGTAAGTTTTATTTAAGTTTAACAAATATTTTTAAAAGATATAGTAATTTTTGAGTTTTTATAAAAAAATTTTATTAACTTGGGTAAAAATTTAAATGACTTTTGTTACCTTAAAATTTTTTTTGTTAATCTAATGTAATTTTGAAAAAAAAAATTTTAGGGATGTTATTTAAATTAAAGAAAATTTGATAGATTTTTGTTAGATATATAAATTTTTTTTGCAACTTAGAAATTTTTTTGTAAATTTGAGGTAAAATTAAATTTTAAAATTTTCTCGCTTCATGGCATATACTTCTTACCTGATGGAGGTTTAAGATCTTTGTGTTAGCCAAAAAGTTATGATGATTCTGATGAAAAATGTCATCTACTCAAGAATTTCTAGTCATTTTTGGCGATGCTGGTCTTGAGTTCCTGATCCATGGTGCAGTTTCACAGATGGAGGTTCAAGATATTGGAGTCAGCGAAGTTGGTTGTGATGAAAGATGATATTCGTTAAGAATTTTTAAGTCATCTTTGAAAGAGTCATGCTTTGTATAAGGTGGTTTTTGGCAGTGGTCCGCGTGCTGGGCCATTGCATTATGATATTCTTGTTGATTAAGACAAAAATTAAAGAACTTTTTCTTAGTGTGACTGCATTCCGGAACTTTTGTGTGATAGTAAACCTGGACTTGTCTTCAACTGTTGCCGGTGCTTTTAAGAGGCTGGACTTGTATGAATCTCCGAAAGTGGATTTTTGAACTGTTGTCATTATAAATGCAGTTTTTTGCTGGGGACTTGTTGACTGGTGTCAAGAACTTGCTGTCTGAGGTCAAGAACTTGCAGTCTTGTTAACTGATGTTAAGGACTTGGTTTTCTCTGCTGTGGTGGTCTCTACTGGAAATGACTTTTCAGCCCTGCGTCATGATATCCATGCTGTAAAATTTTCAAAAAGCTTTTGAAGAGATTTGTGTGCTCCATCATGTATAGCTGCAGTCTGAACTTTGCATTTTTTTTTTCAGTATATATATATGTTGTGTAATTTTTTAAATATATATACATTGTTATGCAAAATTTTTTTAGCATGAAATTTTTGATTTTGGTCCATCCTTTGGAGTTTAACTTGTATTTTGATCTTTTGAATCATTAATGAATGAAGTCTCATTTTTTAAATATTATTATGCCATATTGAGCTGATGTGAATGAAGTTTAATTAATGAAGCTTAATTTAAATTGTTACTGTGACTTTTTGAGCAACTTTGAAATTTTTCAATATTTTAAACTTTAATAAGTTAGTAATTAAACTTAACTTTAAAAACAAACTTAACTTTAAAATCAGGGCGAAACCATAATCTTTTAAAGCATTTTTTTTATATTTTGGATAGTTAATTTTTGTCAGGTTTGGAATGTATGTTCCGCGGTATTAAAGTTTGCCCATTTTTGCCTGACATGCACAACTTAATTTTATTAAGTTCTGTTATTTTCATTTACAGTTAATTTTTAAATGCTATATCTTGACCCTTAACTTTCATAAATATAGCTTAACTGTTATAATATATTCATCTAGATAATATATATTTTTTTAACTGATTTTCTTTACAGTTAACTTTATTTGCTATCAGTTATCTCAGAAGTTTGTGGGGTTTTTTCCGTGCTTTACCCTCAATTGCCTGAGTCTTGATAGTTTAGATTTTATATATAAAGTTCAGCTCTGGTCATATTTAATAAGTTTGCTCAAATTTTGTTACAAATTGGCAGTGATGCCGCTGGACTTGAAAAATTCTGGGTCCCGGGGACCCAGTACTTCTAAAATTATGGGTCCCTGTTTTACAAAAACGGGTCCCCACTAATAATAAGTTACATTTTTAGACGCAAAAATTGAACTTGTTCATTTGCAAAAGAAAAATTAAATGCGATAATTATTGTTTTAATAATAATATATAATTAAAGCCAATATTAATTTTTTTAAAACTATTAAGAGAAATTTTCCTTACTTTTTTTTTAAAATAAATGATACAGATTAAATTATAAAGCAATGCTTATTTGAGTGTAGAAGATTACAAGTAGGGTAACACCCCCAGTAATTGGCATGCACCAGTGATTGGCAATTGGCACATTTTACAAACATGTCCTAAAAAAAGATTTATATCCAGTCTTTTAAAAATTCAAGACCATATATCAGTTATATGCTCATTTACGTTAAAGATTATAACTTTGATTTATTTTACAAGATGACAATAGAGCCTAGGAAAGAGAAACAAGTACGGCTTGTATCAAATTAGCCATTTTGTTGCAAATTCTTCTTCTTTGGCTTAAGGAAGGCATGCTTTTCAATTCATTATTATCTGATTTATAATATATTTTAAATTTTAATTGACAACAGTTTTGTTTAGTTAAAAAGGGTTACTTAATTGTGTAAAAGTATTTTCGACACAAATATTTGGATTCCTGAATTAATGGTTGTTGCCAATTAATGGTGCTTCAATTTTGCTAGTTCCAAGTAATTGTCACCTATTCTAATTACAAGGAATTCACAAGGAATTTGAGATTAAACCATTTATTTTGGAAGTACGTTTAAAATTATAGACTAATTTTGTTTATCATTTGTTTTTATTTGAAAATATAAATTTTATCAGTAATTGGAATCCATTAAAGCTTCATATGACAATTACTGGGCACAGCATGACAATTACTGGGTATTAATGTAAGTATATTGTATTGTTTTAAAGTGTTCACATTTCAGACTAATATGCTGATTTCTTACTCTCAAAATCCTAAAATATGGCATCCTCATCTACAGTAAGATAATTTAAAGCGATTAAACCCAATGCAAAATGTAAAGATTTTTTTAAATATAAACGTATGCCAATTACTGGATCACAAGGTGTCATACATTGGTGCTGTAGGTGCCAATTACTGGTGATTTCAGCAACTTTTTATAAATATATTTTTATAAAAATACTTTTTCAATTTTCTTTGCTTTTAGTGGGCAAAATAGATGCACAGATATGCATTCTTTGATTTAAAAATATTTCCAAGTAAATAGCTTATTTCTTTGTAATGAAAATTTAAGTAAGTTTAATGACAAATTCTTAATGTGCCAATTATTGGGGATGTTACCCTATCACTATTGTTTGCATTTCTTTTAAAAAAGGGCAAAACTGATTTATTCCAAAAGACATTTTTCCTGAAAAAATACTTTTGTTGAGTAAAGGGGTATTTTTTGTTTAATGAATGGGTTTTTCAGAAGTTACATTCACTCAGATAGATTTGGAACAATCAAAAACAGATTGTGAAGCAAAAAAAAAAAAAAAAAAAAAAAACTGTTTTTGGAGCAGCAAAATAAATAAATAAATAAATAAATAAATAAATAAAAATAAATAATAATAATAATTTGGAAGCACTAAAGTTAGTTTTTTTGAACAGAAAAATTCTATTCAGGCATGAACTTTTTTTTTCGTGCCATTTTGACGAAAATTGAGTTTTAAAGCGATTTTTTGACGAAATTTGTCGTTTTTTCGCGATTTTTCGACCAAATGTTCCGATTTTTCGCGATATTTTGACGAAATTTACGTTTTATCACGATTTTTTGATGAAATTTGCCGTTTTTCGCGAATCTTTTGACAAAATGTGCCGTTTTATCTATTTTTGAGCAAAATTTGCCGTTTTTTGCGATTTTTGGACGAAATTTGTCGTTTTTTCGCGATTTTTTTGAGGAAATTGCTTTTTTTTTCGGGATTTTGTAACAAAATTAGCCTTTTTTCGCGAATCTTTTGACGAAATGTACCGGAAATTATTCGTTATTTCGCGATTCTTTGACGAAACGTGCCTTTTTTTCGCGATCTTTTCACGAAATGTGCCCTTTTTTCGCAAACTTTTGACGAAAGTTATAGTTTTATCACAATTTTTGATGAAAATTACCGTTTTTGTGAATCTTTTGACAAATTTTGACGTTTTATCATGATTTTTTGACGAAATTTTTCGTTTTTTCGCGATTTTTTGAGGAAATCTGCCTTTTTTTCGGGAATTTGTAACAAAATTAGTCATTTTTTCGCGAATTTTTTTGCGAAATTTATCGGTAATTATTCGTTATTTCGCGATTTTTTAAAGAAATTTACCTTTTTTGCGATTTTCTGACGAAAATTACGCGTCCCGCGGGACGCGTAAGCTCCATTTTTTTTGCGTCCCGTCGCCGATTTTTTGCGTATTTTACGCGCTATAGCGCGTCCGCGGCAATTAAAAAGGGGGGTCAAGAGTTTAAATTAAAAGTTGATAATATACTGTTTTATTTTGAAACATTGTTGAATTTATTTTTGAATGGTCAACTGTATTGAAATAGTCTTGTATGAGGCTATATGGAAGATTAGTTGATTTGAGAAATTTATTATTCAGTAATATATTGTTTTTTCTATTTTTTTATTTCAATATTAAAGATTGTTTTGCAATAAAAAATTGAATTTTTGCACTGATACAGTCTATTTTGAATATGAATTAAAGTTGTTTATATTTTGGCTAAGTAATTGATTCTAAAGAATCATTAAGTCAATTTAAGCTGCTGTTTTTAAGCTCATGACAAAGTATCGTGCCATTTTTTTCAAATACTTGAAAGTATAGCCATTATTTTTAGATATTGTTATACATTTTTGATTTACAGTTAATTTTTTTTATTAACTTTATATTGAAAAAGATTATTTGAAATTTTTGCTTATAAAACCTGTTTAATTTTTGCCTAAATTTTTAAGAGGTTTATTTTTAAAATCTTTTGAATATTATGTGCAAGGTATAAATCTTCACATGTCATTTTAATCCCTATGTAATTAAAGTGGGATTTAGTTAAACCTCATTATGGCATTTTCAAATTTTTATTTAATGTTATATAATTTGAAATAGTTTAAACTTAATTTTATGTTTTATATTTTAAAGTAGTTTAAACTTAATTTTTGATGTTGTAATATTTTGAATTAGTTTAAGCTTAATTTGAAATGCTAACCTTTCTTTATATCCTCTGTTAAATTGTTTTCATGCATTTGGATCTGGGGTTATAAGACTCGATTTGATTCCAAAATTGCTTGAAAATGGAAATTTTTGAAGGGGGGGGGGATTTTTGGTTTGGCATTAAAATTATATTTTTATAAAGCTAAACATAAAATATTTTCTTTATAAAAGTTATGTTGAAATATTTTTTTATGACTGTTTGTACTTTCAAGTTAAGAGACATGAAGAATGGGCTGTTAAGCTTCGTATTTGGATGGATTTTAGTAAAATACAGTAGACTCCCTCAAATCCGCACTCCTAAAATCCGCAACTCTCTAAAATCCGCACATATTTTACGGATGTAAACAATGAAACATTCAGTTCAGATGTAGGTGCAAAAATTGATTTTTTCAGCTTTATATCAATTCCATACATTTTTCAATTTATAATTTTTGTTAAGGTTATTGAATTTATGTTTTTTCATGAAGAAAGAATAATTTATTTCTGAAAAAATAAAGACACTGCTAATATCATTGGTAATCACAATATTACCAAATATATTTATGTATTAATCAAGCTTTTTTAGTTATTAAGTCCAGCTAAACCAGAAATAAAGTTTCATTATTTTATGATCCTGATGTGAATTAGTAATGTCCCTATGAGGCAAGTTTCATTGAATAATTTAGGAAAAACACATTTCCTCTTTCATAATGAATATTTAATTGTGCATTATTGATTATTTATTTTACCTTTCCTTTTAGTATTTTAATCATTTAAAAAAAATCTAAATTCTTATTAGTTTATTACTGTTTTTAATATTTTAGTATATTGTATGCATTCATTATACTTTTGATTTCATTATTAATCACATTCAAATTATTTTTTTAAATGTAAACAAAACAATGATCAGAAATCCGCAAAATTCTAAAATCCGCAAAACCTCTGGTCCCAAGCTGTGCGGATTTGAGGGAGTCTACTGTATTGAGGTTTTGAAGAAATATTTTTTATTGTTAAATTGTTTTAGTCTTGTTATACCCTGGAAATGTGTTAGCCATGTTTTTATCTGACATTTTTCTGACTATTCTCTAGTGAAACAGTTTGTTTTTGCCAGTTCAATTTAAGAATTTGGATCGAAATGTTTAATATTTTTAAGATTCAAATTCAATTGAATTATTTTTGGCAAGTGGTTCCTGTATTGGGAAAATGTAGAGAATAGGGAGCTTTAAAGTTTTGTCCTTCTAGGTCAGTTTAGAGAGGTCAGGATACATGTAATAAGTTCAGAATTGCCTGTAAAAGGATTTAAAAGAATTTGAAACTGAGAAGATTGGTTGACTTTAAAGTCTTTTCAGAGGTTTTTAGAATTTTTTTTTGTCGTGGTAGCTGTTTGAATCATGGGCAGTCATTTAAAGAGATGAATTGTTTTTAGCTGAAAGTTAGAATGCTACATTTTTCTTTTAAAATCCAGTTAAATTTTGAAGGGTCGGTTCATGTAACTGTAAGAACCGGATACCTATTTTTACTTGATACTCTGATACTCTCTCGTTTCGAATAGATCTGATCATCTACCCCCTGAATTAAAATTTTAACTTTGTAGCTAAATAGAAATTTTTTTTATACTGATTTTTGTTTTGTTAGATAAAGAATTTTTTTGAGACTGGTTTTAAGTTATGTCCTCAAGAGTTTCTTCAGACCTGTATATCTGGGTGTATATGTAGAATGTGTGTGGTATGTATGAAATCCAATGGCCATTGGTAGGTCCTGGAGCCTTGAGTACGTGCGTGCCTCGGCATTAGTGCTGCTTGGGCTGGAATCCTTGGATTGACTGTTTGGCGCTCATTTGATTCAGGGATTTCAGCAAGTTTGTTAGGTTTTTTTGAAAGAGGTGAAACTTCAACAGCATATTATTTCTTTTGTTGCTCGTTTATATTATAAGTTTTCTGGATCGCTGGATATATTGAGGATTGGAGACTTACTCCTTGAGGAATTTTCCATGCTTTTGAACAATATACTACAGCAGTGATTTTTTGAATTTTTTATTAATTTTTGTAGGTAGGTTTTGATAAAGGGCCCTATTGGAATCTACTTTTTGTTTTTCTTGCTTGTCTAGTATTTTCTTAGGGAATAGATCAGAATGGAAAAGGATGAGTTACTGTTATCTTTAATATGTATGAACTGCTTGGGATTTGTTGAGGCTGCCACATAGATAAATGTTTGCAAAATTGTACAAAATTTATTTTAAATTTTTCAAATATGGATTTTTGCAAAGAAAGTATTTAAATTTTTCAAATATTCATTTTTATCTGTAGCTTAAAAATTACTTTTTAGATGGATGCTTACACTAGCAGTTCTATTTGTAATGTTAGGAACTGTAAGATTTTCTAGCTTCAATTTTTAAAACTTTTTAACGTTGATCATTGAATTGATATTTTTGATACAATGAATTACAGTATGTATAGGGTATTAAAGAATCAACTTTTGGGGGGGCTGAAAAAAAATGAAATTTGTACTAATATTTGTAATCTGTGTGTTATATGTAATTTTTGTTTATGATTTATAATGTTAAGGCAACACCTGACTTGGCAATCTGGAGTATATTTTTTGTTTTTGAAGTATTTTGCTTAAAGTAAAGTTTTGGTAAATTTTCTTGTTACAGGTCATATGAATTTTTTTTTTTTTTGATAGGTTGTGGAGATGGTGGATGCATATTTATTTTAGGCTCTTGTAGAACCAGTATGTCTATGGTTGTAAGGTCATGCTTTTCAGTGGTTCTGTGAGCATTTGCTTTTTTCAGGCCATTCAAGTGTCAAGAGGGGGGGCTTTTGACAGGAAATTTGTCACACCCTGTTCTTGCCACTTTCCGGCCATATCTCCATTTCTATAGTCAATCTATCTTTATTTACATTAACCTAATTACATTCATCCTATTTTAAAGTTTATCCATTTATTATAACCTTTACAGTCTATTATTTACTTTTTATTAAAATACCATTTTTACCTTTTCATTCAACAAGTTTTCTTTTATTAAATCTGGTTAACTTTTATTAATCTCTCTTTATTAAAGTTCTCATTCATATAAACAATAGTTACTTAACTTACCTTACATTTATTTTCAACGCTTTACCTTTAAACCTCCCGGTTTATTTTCATTGTTTTCCCGTCATACTCATATGCAATCGGAAGCTAATGACGTGTTTCTTGACCGTCACAAGGTGACGTCATTTGTCTACCGCTCATTTCCGGTATGACGTTTCGTCATGATGGTTTCCCATTTGACCATCGCTTCATCTGTCCTTTTGCATGCGTAATGAGTTTCTTTTAGTTCCCTTTCTGGTATAAATACTTTGACAATAGCTTAGATCTTGGTCTTAATGTTTCGCTAAGAAATGATTACGTTCGTCTTTCTTCTGTTTAACAGTTATGTTTTGATTTCTAGTTTTGTTTCATATACGTGTTTGTCAACATGCCGTACTTTTAGTTTTGTTAAGTGTTTTCACTAACTTATTCAAGAGACCGCCTTTGCAGTTTTTCGTTACATTCTTCTCCCGATGTTCAAGATAGCTGGCAGCAATTTAATGCTGGAAGCAATTTAATGCTGGACTTAAGTCAGCCACCTGCTTCGTCTCTGTTTGTTTTGAGACCGGCTATCGTTTTTGAGGAAAGGATAGTAACGATAGTGATGTTTACTTTAAATGAAGTTTCTCCAGCTGAATGTTCTTGCCGTGCTTGTGGATAGATATGCTAATATATGCTTCCGATCGTCAACTCATTACTTCACAGTTTTTTTGCCATGAAGTCTGTTTATATTTCGTTTTCCGTTTTAATTGTTTAATAGATATAAATGCCTTTGTTAATTATATTGCTTTTATCTTTATTTTCTTTTAAATAAAAGTTAGTTTTGTTTTTAACTTATTTGTATTTATTTCATCAACATACAGTATTTCCGTTATTTAAATTTATAGACTTTAACTTTTTACAGGTTTAGCGACTAAATGCAGAAGCTTTCATTGCGTTAGTTGATTTTAATCTCTACTAATCTTTAATATCTAAAATTTAAATCCGTCAGAAATTTACAACAAATTTATGCAATAAACAAAGCATTTCCTAATAAATGAGCAATCTTCAAATCAAAGAACTTAACTCGCAAATTTTAGATTGGGCGTTGACTCTTATATGCTGCTCCTTTCAGTGATAATGTTTACAAATGGAACTAATAACTTTTAGCAGTTGTTTGTAATTCAGATGACTTATAGTTCTACTTCTCTGAGTCCGTAGGTGCCATCTCCCAGATTCCTTCATAATTACGCGTAATATTAGAAATTGACCTTATTACTCCAGGACACCTTACATTTTATCTTCTGCAATTTGTAAAAAAATTTATTTTATTTTATTATTATTTTTTCATTTTTTGTGTTTTGTGCCATTTTTTAAAAATATATATTCAGGAAATAATTCCTGTTAGAATATTTTATCCCACTGTAGTAAAGTTGATCCTCGGCAATATTTGACGGTTTTTGTATTTTGGCGATTTTTCCATATATTAATGAAATAAATCAGTTTTTAATACTTCAGCCCAATGTAATAAATTTTATCCTTTTTTCAATAAAATTTTCTCAGAATCCACGAGCTGTTTTTAAATTCTTCTAGTGATTTTTGGATTTTATACTGTTTCACGGCGATTTAAATTTTTTTTTTTTTTTCTTAGATTCGTAAATAATACCAGTTCAAACTTCTTAGCTTAATACAAAGAATTTTGTCCATCTCACTTTTTGAATTTTTGGTAGTTTGGATTACAAATGTTTTAGCCCACTAGAGTAAATTTTGCCCTCTGCATTTTTTTTTTCTTCATTTCGCAGTGATTTTTTGACATTCGTATTAGTAGTTTCAATTTCAAACTTTTCACTAATGTTGCGAGTTTTGTTCAGCAAATTTCTTTTTTAATTTTTATGGATTTTTAAAGTTAATTTCAACTTGATTCTTAGAATGTTTTTGTGTACTGTTTTTTTTTTTAATACATTTGTAAAAAATAATTCATGTTCAAAATTTTAGCCTAATCGAAGTACAATTGATCGTACATGATTTTCGATGTTTGCAATTTTTAATGCGATTTTCAATGCAATTTTTATCTTTCTTTTGCTTTCGCTACAATTGTTTGAGGTGAATAAAATAAAATTGGCTCCAAGAACATTTATCCTAAACCCACTATTTCAAATGCGATTTTTAATGTTCTTTTTTGCGTTCACATTTTTTTTTCTTTATATTTAGAAATGAATTTCTGTTACGTGCTATAGTTAGTAACATGGGCGTATTCTGGCGGGGGCGAGGGGGGGCACTTGCCCCCTTAGTTTTTCAAGAGCAGGGGCAAGACTTACCTTTTTCCCCTCCAGTTTTTTGCATTATTCTGTGATTAACAGCCAATTTTATGGTTTTTTTTTATAGTGAATAATTTTCTCTTTTTTTTATTTAACCAAATATGTGATGCTATATATTGAGTAAAAACTAGAACAAATGCTAGATAATTCCAAATAACCCAGCAATAACATCTTTACATTCATATCAATAATTTCCGACATGTATCTTAGCAAACTTTTTGATGGCACATTCTATGTTCAATAAAAAGTATTTTGTTTCTGCTCTTTTTTTTCCTCCAGAAATGCTGAACCTATAAGCCCTTTTTCATTTTAGAGATGTTTGTATGGGGTGGATATCTCTTCCATTTCTCGAGGCTGTCATTATTGTCATTTTCTGATTTCATGATTATATGAATACACCTGGATATATATTTCTCTATTTAAAGGTATTAGCCACACACTAGTAATACACAGTGAACCATAGAACTATGCTGAGCGTCGCTAGTGATAGTCATTAGAAATAGAAATATAAAAAACATGTTCTGTTTATAAAATAAATCTCATTTAATATTTTTTTATGTGTTGAGCAGAAAATTAGAAAAGCAACCATATGGTTACTTTAAAGGGAAATAGAAAAATCTGCTATCATATTAATTTTTTCAGAGTTCGTTTCAATTTGTGTCATTTTAAAAATCATAATTGTAAAAGCATACCTATACTAATAAAATAAATTTTTGCTATGTGTGCGGCGGTATGGCTAGAAAAATTTATTGCATGTACAAATCTGAAAATTTTAATGAGGATAGTCCAAGACCTCTCCTGATTTACCTGAGATTCATAATTTTATATTTCTGATAAGTAGTTGAGCAGTTATTAATTAAAAATCAGAAAAAACTCTCATCAAAAACTCGTCTTTTTCCTTCCCAGCACTTGAAAATGCACAAAAACCGATTTCATTGCTCGTACGCTCTGAAAATAAAAAAAAGGTAAAGTGCTGGAATAAAAAGTATTCATTTTCATTTAATAAAAAGTTCTTGAAATTTTCCAAAAATGTTAGTGTTTTAAGTTTAAAATAGGAAGTGATATCACTCGGATACAAAAACAAATCACAAATTTCCATGTGATTTGTTCCGAATTTTACGAAAATTTAAAGCACTCAGTGGCGAAAGAAAAAAAGAAATTGGTCATTAGACCGAAAATTCAGACATAAAAATGCTTGATGGTAAAATATCGCAAATTTTGACAAATGGTCGCCAGAAAAAATGTCGATTTTGTTAATCGTTCGCAAAAAAAAATCAATAATTTCGGCAAAGTATAACTAAAAAAACCCGCGAATTTCGTCAAAAAATCTTGGAAAATTCAAATCTTATTTAAAAGTCTCAGAAAAAACTCATATTTCATCAAAGAATAGAAAAATAACGAAATTTTCTTCAAAGGAATTGGGAAAAAACACAATTTTCATCAAAGAATCGTAAAAAATGAGAAATTTGCCAAGGAATCGTGAAAAAAAAACATGAATTTTTTCATAGGAGTGCCAAAAAAAGTGGAAATTCGTGAAATGATTGCAGAAGAAAAGGCAAATTTCATTAAAGAATGATAGAAATAGTGCAAATTTTGTCAAAGCATTGTAGAAAAAGCGAAGATTTCTGTCAAAGAATCGTGGCAAAAATATGAATTTACCCAAGAAGCGTGGAAAATGCACTAATTATGTCAAAGGATCGAGAAAACAAAAACGAATTTCGTCAAAAGATTGCAAAAAAACATTATTCAATAAAAAAATTGCAAAAAAAAAAAAAAAAAATCAACAGAAATGAGGGAATTTTGACAAAAAATCGTGAATAAATCCACAAATTTTGTTGAATATCGCAAAACTTTTAGAATTTTGTCAAACTATGGTAGAAAAAACGCGACTTTTGATGAAGGATCGTGGAAAAATGTGAATTTCGTCAAAGAATTTTATTTGGTTTAATATTGTAAAATAATGCGAAATCTTTTATGAGTTTGAGCAGCTCATGATGGAAAATTCCTTTCCAATCCCACCAAACACTCAGAATCACTTTTGTAGGCATCAATCCGGGCTTTGCCACCATTTGTGAAGCTTTGATCATGATCTTTTTAGCACATTGTTGTTATACGTGATTCCCTTTTCATCACCCGTAATGATTCGTTTCAAAAATGGTTCGATTTCATACCGTTTCAGTAGCAATTCACAAATGAAAACTCTGTCCATTAAATTTTTCACTGTAAGTTTATGGGGAACCTAAGTATTGAGCATTCTTTTGGTATCCAATTTTATGTAAATGGTTCAAAAGTGGTTTATGGTTAATGTTTAGTTCCGTAGCAATGTCGTGGGAAGAAATATATCAGTCTACCTGGATTGTTTTTAAAATTTCATCGAATTTTTCAAGGATTGGCCGGCCAGGGAAAGGTTTATCTTTAACATCGAAATTTTCGGAAGGAAAAAGAGGAAACCGATTCTGACTTTGGTGTTTACTTAAGCACTGATCACCATAAATGCCACACAAGTTTCGATGATCCTGCGCCAATTTTTCCCTTTTTGGAAGTAAAAAACTAAAATGTGATGAAAATGATCTTCTGAAATCTCTATTTTTAAAACACAATAACTTTTGACTGGTTAAACAGATGACGCTACCTTTATATCTAGAATTTTCTAGAAACTGTTGCCTTTCAAATGCTGTATAGTATGACTTAATTGAGTAAGTATTACTCGAGATATGGGACTTTAAAGCTATCTATTGGGAAAAAACAAATTTACTTATTCCCCAACCCAATATATAAATAAATTGAAAAAAATAAATATTCTGAAATGAACTATCACCTGATTACCACAAATATGACTGTCTTTTTGTGATTTTGCAAAAGAAACCACCTAGGTTTTGGGCTTAAAAGGAAAATTTGTATTATACTATTAAGGGGATTTGCAGATTCAGAAATGATTTTTAGCAAAAACCCAGGTGGGTTTTTGTTGGTGGACCCACCCAGAAAAACCTGGGTGGGTTTTTCTGGGCTGGGCTCACTTTGCCAACCCTGGAGGTACTATTTGAAATATTATAATAACAAGATATATACATTATTAAAAATTTTAAAAAGATTAATAATAGAACATAATTTTTTTTCCATTTTAAATAATGTATGTGTGTGTGTACATATGTATATATATATATACATATGCAAATTAAAAGTTATTTTCTTTATTCTGAAAAAATGTAGGTTTTCAGCTGGCCGAATATTCGGTATTCAGCTATTTGGCCAAATCAACTATCTGTCTTTATTAATGTAATTTTTTAAGTGGCACTTTCCTCCCAGACAGTTCAACTTCCTTCCTTTTATGAATGTTGTCAGGGAAACTCCCTTCCTTGAAAATTTGAATTTGAAGCCCTGATATTCATATAGTTTTTAGCTCACAGGCTATCAAAGCCTGAGAGCTTATGTGCCCACCTGTTCTATATGTACGTGCGTGTGCGCGTAATGTAATGACTGATGATAAAAATATCAAATTCACTTGAAATTTTGGATATAGGTATATTCTAATAAGGCCTTCCTTTATTAGTTTTTGGAGTTCACTCGATATGTATAAGAGGGGGAATTGGGGCTAATGCCCCTCCCCTTAATTTATATGAATGGTTTTTTCATGCAGAATAACAGTTTTTGTTCAAAATTTAGCTAATATGATTATTCTGATGACTCATCTCCATGATAAGTATAAAGAGGGGGAGAGATAGAGAGCTAATGCCCCTCCTCTTAATTTATATAAATGGGTTTTTCATGCAGAATTATCAATTTTCATTCAAAATTGAGATATAGGATCATTTCTCATGAGGCACTTCTGGGATTAGTATTAGGTGTTCATTGGATAAGTATAAAGAGACTGAAAGGGGGGGGCTAATGCCCCTCCCCTTGATTTATATAAATTGGTGTTTCATGCAGATTTATCAGATTTCATTCAAATTGTAGACATAGGATCATTCTGATGAGGGCATCGCCATGATTAGTATTAGGAGTTCATTGGATAAGTATAAAGAGAGTGACGTATTGATGAATAAATCCAGGATAACTTTTGGCAAAGGTTTATTTACAGCAACACACACAGCACAGCGAACAGAAGAAAATTAGAATTGGAAAAAATATATAGAAGTAAAATTCAAATGAGAGCACACTATGTACTCTGTCCGCAGCTATTTCACAGTTGCGCGTGGGTTTTGGGCCTTTTCACAGTTATGACAATCAGACGATGGCCATGACGGACTTCACTTTCTTACGGGGCAGACTGCACCTCGGCGGACGAGCTAGGTCGTCTCACTTCAGAGTCAAAAACAAAAATCCTCTCTTGAGCCTCTTTGAAATTACATATATATAAAGCAGTTTTCTTTGATAATCGCCGATCATTAAGAGGGTAAATCAGACAGCTCAAGTAGTGTAGATTTATTATATTCAAGCTGTCAAACGTTAAGTTCTTGGTCTGAAATACGATTTTTATAACGTCAGTTGGAGAGGTTTCAAGTGGAATTTATTGCTTAGATAATTGGAAAGTTGAAGTTTTATTATACACAAATGTATCGTACTTGTCAGAGGGTATTTACACATGCTAACATCTGCCTTTATTGACAGTGTGCTAACGAGGAAATTCAGAACGTTACAAGAGGGATGGGGGCTAATCCCCCACCTTTAATTTCGATAAAGGGGTTTTTAATGTAGATTTATCAGATTTCATTTAAATTTTAGACAGGATCATTCTGATGAAGGAAACTGCATGATTTGTTTTGCAAGTTCATTGGATAAATCTAAGAGGGGGGAAAGTGGGATGTAACCCCCCACCTAATTTGAGTTAATGGATTTTTCATGCAGAAATTACTGATTTGCTTCAAACTTTGGATATAGGTTCATTCTGATAAGGCACTTCTCTGACTGGTTCTGAGAATTCATTGGATAAATATAAATTGGAGATTGGTGGGATTACCCCTCTTAATTTAGGTAGATGTTTTTTTCTTGTAGAATTAACCAATTTGCTTCAGTTTTTGGATGCAGGTTCATAGTGATATGATGCTTCCCTAATTAGCTGTGGGGTTCTTTTGTTATGTATAAAACGGGTACTTGCAATTATCCCCTTCCTTTAATTTGATAAATGGGTTTTTATGCAGAATTATCTGATTTGCTTTTAATTTTGGATGTAGATTCTTTCTGATAAGGCAAATCTGTGAAGTTTTAGAAGTTTAATAGTTAAGTATAAAGGAGGGTGATAACTCCTCTTAAATTACATAAATGGCCTTTTATTAAGAATTTTCCAATTTTCTCTGAATTTTGGATGTAGATTTTTTATATGATAATGCATATCCCAGATTAGTTTAGGGGGTTCAATGTTTCAGTTTAAAAAAAGGAAATGAGGGGAGCTATTCCCCCCCCCCAATTTGTTTTTCGAATGCCATTAACTCTTGAAAATATATAAGGCTGTAATGTACAATTAATATTCGTAGCCTGTGAGCTATTTGTCATCTGTTTAACTGGGCAATATTTTTTTTTATTGTAAATTATATTTCAATATATTTAAAATATTTAAATGGTGTGTGAAACGTGTAATTCATTGTTCTGAGATGGCATTATATTAAGCAATAAACATACTCTACTGCTGAATATGGATATCTGCCAGGCAAAGGAGCTTTGAATATCGAATATCTGGTTCATCATCAGTATCCGGTTCATCCCTACTCCCTAAATTTATGATATTATACTGCCTCAAATTCTTGACTTAAGAATAAACATCTTATTAATCATATGTTTAAATCACTATAATCATAATTATCCTTACACTAAAACTTTTGAAATTTTTTAGTTATGAACAGCAGATAGTTTAAAAAATAAATAAATAAATTTTATGTATTCACCAATTGAAATTTTTTCTTGTTCTGAAACTTTGTTGGTGTTATTGTGTTATACACTATATTGCCATTGATTATGGGACACTTGCGATTTTAGAGATTTTACTAAATATCTAAAAAAATACATGAGGAATCATCTCGAAACTCTTAGTGTATAAATATAGTAGTATACGTCATACATCTCCGTGAAGAGTTTTTACCGAAACTCCATAGGGGATCGTCAACAAATTAAAAAAGAATGAATATCTTTTGAATAACCCTGTCAAAACTAATGTAGCAAAAGCGCTCAAACTCTAGATTATGATTGAATGCCTTATTGTAATACACTGTGTTCATTTTTATGCAAATAGTATGCATACTCGCAGAGTAATTAAGGTTTTTATAAAAATGGTCCCAAATTTTTCCAAGTTTTTTCCTTATAATTTTCAGAGTTCTTAATATAAAATAATATTTTTTTCAGAAAATATGACAAACAACATTGCACACAGTACCCTGTAATCAGAATTAAAAAATAATGAAAATTGTATACAAAATGAGTTGGTTTACTAAATAATTTTTTATTGCGCATGCGTCAACGATATCAAAATTTCATTTGCATATTATGTTAGCTAAATGTATAGAGCAACTTTTGTGAAAGTCACAAAATCATAACTTGAAAATTCTGAAAATAATCGTCAATTGAATAAGTTGAAAATCCGTTATTCTCAAAATGAAACAAAAACAAGAGGAGTTGTATCCATATATTCATTGATTAGTGTCAATATAGAATACACAATACGGGATGTTACGACTACTTTTGGATAAAATCCCTCATTTTTTTGCTTCATTTTGAAAACAACGGATTTTGTCCTTTTTCTATAGACGATTACTTTCAGAATTTTCAAGCTATAATTTTGAGACTTTTACAAAAGTTGCTCTATACATTTAGCTAACATAATATGCAAATGAAATTTTGATATCTTTGACGCATGCGCAGTAAAAAATTATTTAGTAAACCTACTCATTTTTCATACAATTTTTATTATTTTTTAATTCTGATTACAGGGTACTGTGTGCAATGTTGTTTGTCATATTTTCTGAAAAAAATATTATTTTATATTAAGAACTCTGAAAATTATAAGGAAAAAACTTAGAAAAATTTGGGGCCATTTTTATAAAAACCTTAATTACTCTGCGAGTATGCATGCTATTTGCATAAAAATGAACACAGTGTATTACAATAAGGCATTCAATCATAATCTAGAGTTTGAGCGCTTTTGCTACATTAGTTTTGACAGGGTTATTCAAAAGATATTCATTCTTTTTTAATTTGTTGACGGTCCCCTGTGGAGTTTCGGTAAAAAATCTTCACGTAGATGTATGACGTATACTATTATATTTATACACTAAGAGTTTCGAGATGATACCTCATGTATTTTTCTAGATATTTAGTAAAATGTCTAAAATCGCAAGTGTCCCATAATCAATGGCAATATAGTGTATAAGATTTTTTTTTTCTCTTTTAGTAAAATAATGAAAAAGTCTACAGCAAAGCAGTACAAAGCCCTGCCAATACACATTGCTTGTGCCTCTGGAAACAAGGGAGCTTTAAAAAGTATTGTTTCAACCCTTCCTAAACGGGGACTTGAAATTAAAGATGGTTTAGGAAGAACACCTTTGATTTTGACTGTTTCTAAGAATCATATTGATTGTTGTGCTATTTTGCTTAAAGCAGGTGCTACTGTTGACAATACTGATAATGCTGGTCAAACTGCATTACACATTGCTGCAAATAAAGTAAGTTCAGCAGTTAAGCTAGGTTTTTAAAAATTCCATTTCAATTGTTAGAAAAGGTGTAGTATTCGCCCAGAGTCCGTCATCTTGTTTATTTGTTGGTCATTTATGACCACTTTATACTTAATTTTTGAGCAATTAAGAAATTAATCATAAACAACAACAAATTTTTAAACGACAGCACTCCAAATATTATTTGTAAAATAAAAAAGGGGAAGGCAGAACAGGAATTCATAATTTGCAAACAGTAAATACATAAATTTTAAAAAAGTTAAATAAAGCAAATATTCATTTAAAAAAATATATATTCCAATATTACAGTAAAAAATGTTTTACAGATTATACATTTAAGAATAAATACAAATACAGAAATTTGAAATTGGCAAAAAAATGCTGTATCAGCTGGCAAATAGTACATGTTAGCCCAATTGTTTTTAAGTTGAGTTTAAATTGTATAATGTAATTTTCAATTTTCTTTCACCAGAGCTGTACAAAGTAGTACAGTGATGGCCAAAATTGTGGAAACCTTTAGATAGATTTCATTACAAAAAGTAAAAAGCTACCTATTGCTATTGGAGGAAAGCACTTTGAGAAAATTTTGGTATATTTTCAACGATCATGACCCCCAGACCACCAAACCATTTCTCTGTTCAAGTATTAATATGTATTTATAAATATATATATTTGCACATATATCTGATGTTTGTCATGCTGTAACCCCCATATTTATTAATCAATTTGAATGTAACCCGGTGTTTACATAGTACATACCAGTATTTCAACTGAGTTTGTTGTCCAGCTCCATTCACCAGGGCCGTAACTATAAGATTAGGGGCCCCGGGGCAATCCAGTGAGGCCCCTCCCGCCGGGGAAAATTAAAACTTTGTCGCGGGCGCAGTTTTTTTTTTTTTTTTTTTTTTTTTTCACTACGCTATTTAAATGTACACAGTATGATAAGCCTAAAAAGATATGTGGATTTTGATTTTTCTTTTCGATTTTATGTATTTTTTAATATATAAGAAAAAAGATTTTCTAGAATTTTTTAGATGCTTTTTATATTATTCAACCGATCAGAAGCCCATATTATCTTCCTTATACTAGCTTCCTTATACTAGTGGGATCGGAAAACATGCTGGCGCGACATGACACATTCGGCTCGACATTCTGCTGTCTGTTCTAGAGCTGCTTTTGCATGCGAAGCGTATGGAGTATATCATCGGACACGCAGAAACATTTACTCTAGCACTTTGATTTTTTTTATTATTTTTTTTTAGCCAGGTGCTGGGCATTTTATAGGAAGTTAGACGAGAAACTAAAATCAATAGTTTTTTTAGCCACCAGTTTGGGGCCCCTCAGGCTTGGGGGCCCCGGGGCAGTGCCCCGTCTGCCCCGGCGGTAGTTACGGCCCTGCCATTCACCATCTTGTTTCAAAATAGTAGACATTTTAATTTTAATTTTTTTTTCTTCTAACTTTGTATACTTATGGAAAATATTATGTTTCACAAAATGCAAACTTTTATATTTTAAACAGAATATTAGAAACATTAAAAGACATTTTAAAGAGTTAGACAGTGTAAGTTAACAACATAGATCATTTTAATAAAAAAGTTAGAAACCATAAAAATTTCCAAAAGTGTCCACAAAATTAAATTGGCTACTATTTTTAAACAAGATGGCAGATGAAGCTTGCCAACTAACTTGTTTGAGACATTGGTATGTATTATGTAGACACCAAGTTACATCCAAATCAATTCATAAATATGATAGTTACACTATAACAAACATCAGATATATATTGGTAAAACCTCATTACAATAATATTTTAGAGACTAAATAAATCTATTGTTGTAAAGGGATATATTGCTATATCAAAGGCCTACATGTTTCTGGCATTTAATAGCATTTTTTATTACTTTAAGATAAATACTCCTTAAAAGTTTTATATTTAGGAGAAATTAATTAGCAGAATGTTACTAGGGATTAAACACTAACTAAAAAATAAAATAAATTCAGAAAATAAGCAAAGAAATATTCATACACCTAAACATTTTATATTGAAAATAATGCAATATATTTTTTTTTTGGTTTATTCATTTATTTTATTGTTAAGAGTGATTCCATATAAGAATCACTCAGAATCAAGGGACCTGTGATTAAATGGTAAACCTATTTGGCCTGTGGGTCATTCCATGTCAAATCACCCAGATTTTTCCAAAAATGACACCCACCATCACCAATTTCGATAAATTCAGTGGATTTGTAGAATTTCTAATGCTGATTCCAAAAATATCAATTATATTGAAATTGATCAAATGGTTTGTGATTTATAAGCTTTTAAATAGCTCCCAAGATGGCCGATTTGCCGCCATTTTGAATAGCACATGTGACAACAAAAAAGTCCATAACTTCTTTCAGGTTTAAGCTAGAGCTTTCAAATTTTTTTTGTTTTGTTCAGAATAAAGTAAGCTTTCATTTAAACAGATTTTTGTGAACCTCATTTCATAAAAATGCTGTCAGAAAATGATTTTTTGTAATTTTTTTAAGTAAAAAAAGGTGCAACTTCAATGGCTGATTTCCCCCAATGTACCCCAATGTTCACCTAATTGCATAAAAAAGCAACTCAAAGTGTATCTTGATTAATGATAAAAAAAATTTTAATGGGTGGTTCTCAAGTTTTTGCGTAAAAAAATAAATTCTATTTTACTGACTTTCCACAATAACAGAAAACACAAGATAATGTTGATATTTCTTTTATTATCAAAAATATCATACATATTTACATCTAAAAGTTTCATAGGGTTTTATGTTACACAAATAAATATATATATTTAATGTGGCTAAAAAGGGAATAAATAGGAATGCCAATAATGGATTGTTGCAACACATGTAAGTACTTTCCTGACAAGTTAAAATCTATTGCTGTCTCGGCAAATTATGAGTAAAAAAAATGATGGGAAAAGTTCTACAAATAGTTGCATTTTATGGCAATATCATACTTTTATTTTATACAAAATACAATACAATTGCAACTCTAAAATAAAAATTATGGTACTTTAAAATAATACAAAATAACATATCACATACACAATAAACATGCAATCTATATTAATAAAAGAACAAAACGCTCTGTCTGTCTGCGTGTGTGTGTGTCTGCGATGGCTAGCAAAATCTACAGCATGAACGAAGCTCAAAAATTTTTTGAGAGTAGCCCAAAATCTCTCCTGGTGTACCTGAGCTTCAGAATTTCGAAATTTCAATTATTAACTGAGTAATTAATTAAAATCGAGAGGTCACTCTCATAAAAAATCATCTTTTTCCCAATTTTTTCACTTTCGTTTGTTTACGGTTGGTTGGTTGTATAAAAATTTTCGCAGAAGTAATAAGAAAGCTGAGACAGATTTAAAGGCCATGTTCAGCGACTACGCGAGTTGAGCGCTCAGGAATCAGGGACATGGAGTGGATCCATATTGCGGCTGTTCAATACCGAACCAAGCGCACAGTACTCGGTACTGTGCGCTCAGGGACAGGTTAAGAACAGATCATGGATTTCATTGGACGATGCTAATGATAAAGATCATCTGCTACCAACCCTGGAGGAATGATATAGGTGGAAGTGAAGTAAGCCTCAAAAAAGGTTTGAAATATGAAACCATTTATAGCTCAAATTTTAATGTTCCAAACAAAAAGACATGGAAGGGATTTTGTATTATAAGACGAATTGAAAGAAATAATTTACAACTAAAGCATATTTTAAGAAGAAAATAGCAAATTTTTAAAATGGTCTTGGTTCTATTACTATTATTTATTAAAATAAATGTTCACTTTTAAAATAAAAAACATTGGAAAATTAGCAATAATTAAATGTCAAATTGAAATTAAATGAGATATTGAAAACATTGCATTACAAAAAGTTTCTTAATTTAATGTAATTTTAAATACTTTATAACGTAGATGAAAAATGTTTATCTATAATAATAAAGAGACAAGTTTGTGTGTATGTCAGCGCTGTTCTGAGGAGACCGCTGCATGTAGAGTTACAAAATTTGGAGAGAATGTACCGCTATACATGTAGTTTTGCACTTCGAAGCCCGATTCTTGATTTTTTGATTAGAATTTTTTAATTTAATTTTTTAGGTGCTTTTTAGCGTTCACTTTATGTTTCGAGGCGATTTTTCCATATCAGCGAAAGGAATACGGTCTCATTCTTTTCACTCAATATAGTGTAATTTTTTCCTCTCTTTTCAATAGAGTTTATTCTGAATTCGTGCGGCGATTTTTGATTTTTAGCAATTTTTAGTGTTTTTTCGCATTTTGCGCTTTTTTTGACAAATGACAATGATAAGAAGAAAATTGATTCAAACTTTCAGCCTAATGAACTAAATTTTGTCTTCTATGATTTTTCAATGTCAGTGATTTTTTAATGCGATTTTCGATGTGATTTTTAGCGATTTTTTTTTTTTTTTTTTTTTTATTTTTTGTGCGTTTAACATCGATTTTTTGTCATTTTTGTCTAAATTATAGTTTTTTGTATGCCACGATCTTATCTATTCTTGAATTGCATGTAAGAAAAGCAAAAACATAAAATTAATGAATCAGCAATAAAGTTATTAATTAGGATATTCACACAAACTATAAGTAAAGAGAGAAGTTTGCGTATGTGTCAGCGCTGTTCTGAAGAGACCGCTGCATGCAGAGTTACAAAATTTGGAGGGAAGGTACCTCTACACATGCAGTTTTGCACCCCAAAGCCCGATTTTTGATTTTTTGATTAGAATTTTTTTATTTAACTTTTTAGGCAATTTTTAGTGTTCTTTCTATGTTTCGAGGTAATTTTTCCATATTGATGAAAGGAATGCGGTTTCATTCTTTTCACTCAGTATAGTAATTTTTTTTCTCTTTTCAATAAAGTTTTTTTGGAATTTGTGCGGCGGTTTTTGATTTTTAGTGAATTTTTTTGTTGCGGTTTTTGGTATTTCTTCTTATTTTGGGGCTATATTTGAGAATCATAAAAATAAAATTTATTCAAACTTTCAGCCCAATGAACTAAATTTTGCCTGCTATGATTTTTCAATTTCAGTGATTTTTAATGTGATTTTCAATGTGAATTTTAGCAATTTTTTTAAATTTTTTGTGCGTTTAGCATCTATTTTTTGTCATTTTTGTCAAAATTATAGATTTTTGTATGCATCATGATCTTATCTATTCTTGAATTGTATGTAAATTCCTCTCCCATTTTCCATTGCAGTCTTTTTGAACATTTTTACCTCTAAATATTATTTGTTCATTTTCTTAAACCAATTTTTCAAACAGTCAATGGCCGTGTACTTCAGACAACGTAATTTCATGTATTTCGAGTTAGAGATAAAATCACAAATTTCATGTTCCTTTAATATAATTATCATGGAACCGTGCAATGCCGGGCGGGTCAGCTAGTTAAAAATACATCTTCATCAATAATAATTTAAAGTAAAGATAATTAATATTTTTAAAAATCCCTGCCAACAGGCAGGTGTAAATTTTGAAGTTAAATACAGTAGAAGTTAAATACTCCCTCAAATCTGCATATCTTGGAACCAGAAGTTATGTGGATTTCAGAATTTTGCCGATTTCTGGTCATTACTTTGTTTACATTTTTTTAAACAGGAATTTGAACACAATTAATAATGCAATCAAAATTAAAATGAATGCTTTACAATATAATAAAATATTAAAATAATAAAAATTTAGATAAGTGATTAAAAGCAAAGGTAAAGTTAATAATCAATAATATATGATGAAATATTCATTATAAACAGGAAATATATTTTTCCTAAATTATTCAATGTAGCTTGTCTCATAAAGGTACATTACTAATTCACAACAGAATAATAAAATAAGGAAGTTTTATTTCAGGTTTACCCAGATTTTGATTTAATAACCAAAAAAGCTTGATTAATACAAAAATATTTTTGATAAGAAGATTGTGATTATGAATGATATCAGAAAAATCATAAATTTTTTCAGAATAAAGTTATTCTTCCTTCATGAAAAAAAAAAAAAAACCTTGAATTCAGTACTATTAACGAAAATTACAAATTAAAATAAAATGGAACTGATATAAAATTATAGAAGCCAAATTTTGTCCCTACATCTGAACTGAATGTTTCATTATTTACATCAGTAAATTATGTGTGGATTTTTAAGAGTTGTGGATTTTAGGGTTCTGGATTTGAGGGAGTCTAATGTATTTGTTTCATTAACAAAAACTAAATCAAATTTAGATATAAACCTAGTTTAACAATTTTGTCTGGCTGATTTTAAAATTTAATTTTTCTGTAAGAACTGGTCTTATCAGAATCATGTTAAGGCAGTGTATACAAAAAAAAAAAAAAAGTACCCTTAACAAATAAAAATTTTCTGACACATTTTAAGATTCACTTTTAAAAGTAAAAACATGATACGTGTTGATGTGATTTTTTGCAGAGATTGCACCCTAAGGGGTGCTACAGGCAACTATTTTTACATTCTGTGCGCACCAGTATTTTTGTAATATAAAGTTTGAAGTATATTTTTCTTGCAAATGTTATCAAAGCATCTATTATGGATTTCAGTTTTAAGAAAGTAGTGACAGTTAGAATTAAGAAATATTCGCCTGTGGCAGCCTTGCAACCTGTGTTTTTATTTTTTGTTCAATGAATTAGACCTTGATTTACAACAATTATTTTCTCAGTATGATCATCTTTCCTGTTTCCAGAACTATTGCTTTGGAAAATTCAATTCTAAATGCTCACTTTGACAGCATTTTTAAATATATTAAGCCTAATACCAACTGAATGTGTTTGTGAGCAAAAATGGATTTAAAAATGTATCCGAAAATCTAATGCTTTTGCTTTGCCGAACTGTTCCGTTCACATAGAAATCAAGGCATTTTTGTGTACCCAGCTTTTTGTGCCAATAATATTAATATAAATTTGAAGTCACTGCAGATAAACAATTTGTATACCTCATGCTGAATACAATCAGATTGTATTCTAAAAGTCGTTAGATGAGTTCGCAAGCATCCACAAGTATACATTTACATTATCTGTGACTATTACATGATGCTTGTTCTTGGCAATGAATCTTCGAAATCAACTCTGGTTGATTGCAAACAAACTGTACTTATAGAAGAAAACTAAGAACAGTTGTGTAATTAGCATAAAAAATGCATTAAAGGGGTTCATTGGATCTTAATCATCCAATATCATGCACACTAGTGTAACTTTTACTTACTGTATTTTTTATTTAAGAGTTAATTTTATCACATTTTGTATTATATACAAGTATGAATTTGTTATATAATGTACCTAATTGTAGAATTTTTTCTATCATTTCTTTTTTACTTATAATTTATTGAAACTCTGCAATAGATTTCAATTTGCCAGGAAAGTACTTCTATGTCTTGCAAGAATCCATTATTGGCATTCCTGTTAGTTCCTGGGAGATTTTCCTTTTTTAGCCACATTAAATATATATATTTATGTAACATAAAACCTTATCAAACTTTTGAATGCAAATGTGTATGATATTTCTGGTAATAAGAGAAATATCAACTCATTATCTTATGTTTTCTGTTAGTAAAATTGAATTTTTTTTAAAAATATAAACCTGTGAACCGCCCTTTAAAATTTTTTTATCAGTCATCAAAACCCACTTTGAGTTGCCTATTTATGCAATTAGATGAAAATTGAAGGCGGAACATTGGGGGGAAATCAGCCATGGAAGTTGCACATTTTTTTTACTTAAAAAAATGACAAAAAGTTATTTTCTGACACCCTATTAATAGAATGAGGTTTACAAAAATATGTTTAAATAAAAGTTTACTTTATTTAAAAAAAAAAAAAAAAAAAATTGAAAGCTCTTAATTGAAAGGTCTTAAACCAGAAAGAGACTTTTATGTGCTATTCAAAATGGCAGTAAATCGGCCATCTTGGGAGCTATTTAAAAGCTCATAACTCAAAAACCATTTAATCAATCTCAATATAATTGATATTTTTGGAATCAGCATTATAAATTCTACAAATTCACTGAATTTTATCAAAATTGGTGATGGTGGGTGCCATGGTCTGGATGATGTGACATGGAATGACCCCTGTGCAGTAATCAGGCCCTGTATATCAGCTCACGATGCTGAGAAGGCTAATCTCCAAATTGTTGCATTCAAGATTGAAATAGTTATTTTACTTAAAAATTTCTTTTTTAAAATTTATGTTAAAAAATAAGCTTAGGGGCCATCTTCATACTGAAATTGTACCGTGCTCAAAAAATTTTAATTGATACTTGATTTTGGCATCATATTTTGCTTTATTTGTAAATTTTATTTTAGAATGCTAAGTGGGAAGTCTTTTTCCCAAATAGCTTGAAAATCATTTAAATTTAAATTCTAGTACTACCTTTTATGTTTATTAGTCATGTTTTATTAATATTTGCCTATTTAAAAATAAAATATGTAGTAAAAAGTAATTGCACAACGCCTCAAAAATTTCCTTTAATGCCCAACGTAATATTTGTTTTTCTATTTAGGGTTTTTATAATTTTGTAAAACTCCTTTTACAATATAAAGCATCATGGATCCAAAGAGACTATTCTGGAGCTACATCATTACACATGGCAGCAGTTCATCCAAATGCCAAAGGTTTGTTATTAGTTCTTAAACATGTCAAACCAGCTGAAATAGATGTTCAAGATAGTACAACAGTAAGTATATTCTAATATATATATATTTGGGTGGGGGGGGAGTGGGTAGGGGGTTATAAACATGTATACATATGTTTTTTTTTTTCTTTATATATACTGATGTTTTTCAACTGTGTCTAAATCCTAAATGGTAATTGTTGTAAAAAGAAATTAGAGCAATTATGCTTTATCTTTTCAATTTTCCACTTTTAAAAAATATGGTTGGTTTTGGTTTTTGAATCACTACATTTGAACTGACAAACAAGATTTCTTCTTAGAAAAGAACATACATTGTTTCTTGTTTAGCATTACATCTGGTATACTGCTAATAAGTCAGAAATATTGCTAAAGTTGATTAGCATAAGTGTAATAACAAATTAATATGAGGCACAATTAATATTAATGAGTATGTTAAATTTGATGTAATTGAAAAAAGACGTAAGACCTAGATTCATATATTATAAGACTTTCATACCTTATGTAAAAACATTTTGAAGTGCTCCCACCTTATTTTTTTATATATAGATGATAATGCCTATTTTAATTGTTCAGTATCTGTCCCCCCCCCCAAAAAAAAAAACCCAGTGAATTTAAAAATTTAACATAATGGATTTTGCAACTTGTATACTCATTAGGTCTGATTGATATTGAGTATACTTGGGATGCTCTTAAATGTCATTCTATTTGATGCAAACAAAAACTATCAACTTACAAGAAAAGAATGAGTAATATAACAATAAAAAATTAATGTTGAAACTTCTCACAGGAGCTTCTAGGCAATTTTCTGTGAAAATATGCATTCAGTGCCTTGCTTGTGTGACAGCTAGATTTGATCTCGCATTACATTACTTTTTTTGGGTGAATTATATTTGTTCTTTTCCACAGTTTTTGCATTTGAAGATTTGACAAATCTATATAGACTGGACAGTAATTTTCTCTCTGTTTATGTTATATTCCAGTAGTTTAATATTAATTTTAATGTAACAAAAATTAAATTCAAATTACCTTATTTTTTGGATACTAGTATATAGTTAAACTATTGATGTATATGTAGGATTTGTATAAAAAGTGATGAGACCAAATTCAGAAAAGATATGTATTGAATGTATCTCTATAAAAAATTAAAATTCATCAAGTTAACATCTTTAAATTTTGACACACTTTTGTCAATGAGTTACTTGAACATGCTTGAAATGTTCCCTATCAATCCTTTTCTGAAAAGTCCATTGTGCATTGAAGCCACTTTGACAGTTCAATGGCTGCATCCTTTCAAACATGGGCGTAGCTACTGGCGTCTCACCCCTTGAATGTTGGCAACTTCGACGATAGCCGGCAAATTCTAAGTCATGAGTGTCAATTGATACAATTCTGAAACAATCGATTTTTTTTTCCAATTTCACATGTTTTTACTTAATGCATACACTAAAAACCACCAATAATTAACATTTTTTAAAGAATTTCTGTAAAAAAATACTAAGTTTGCTCTCTGTTTTTTGACTTCGTTTGACTGCTGAAAATAGATTGATAAAGATTCAAGAGAGACTAGTCTTTCTGAGAATCCGCAATGAATTACTAGAGTTGTAGATGATCAACTAGCACTAAAGATTATGACTCCTTCTGTAAAGACTTCCACATTATTCATACATGAACTTTACACACAAGTGGTAACAATCACACATCAGCAAACATGTATCATCTGAAAAAGACTGTTTATTGGATGAACGGAAAGTTGTGTTAAAATAATCTTTGTTCCTATTGAACTGGGAGGTGGCTGCACAGAAAATTACATCGAGTAAGTGACTAATATTTCAGGATTAGACAGAACTCTATTTTCATATTAAAA
The DNA here is from genome assembly GCA_964019185.1 of Maratus speculifer. NCBI lineage: Eukaryota > Metazoa > Arthropoda > Arachnida > Araneae > Salticidae > Maratus > Maratus speculifer. The sequence goes on along the minus strand of OZ025293.1, from coordinate 196,462,839 downwards.
TAAATGGTTTGCCAAAGTCATAGCTTGTGGAAACAACTTGCAAAAACTATTTTAGTAGTTGACTGGTACGTTTATCATTGTGTTTTCCTCCTCGCAGTCAGTTGTCCATGTTTTCATATCTTAGGGTACTGGCCAGATGTTTGCATGGCCCCAGGCTTGTGCCGAGGCCCTTACCTGACCCGGCGAAATGAACACAAATTTTCAAATGGGCTAAGCAGACAGAATTAAGAAATTTTTTTCAACGGGCTGGGCTAACAAAAAAATTAAATGAGCCAGTTGGGCCAATTAAAGAAAAAAAAGGCAATAAAATATCAGTTATTTTCAGTGACTATGACTTTCGCAAGAATAAGTATAAATGTCTGTCTCCGACTGATGCTAGTTTTACAACATTAATACAGAAATATAGCATGTCCACCGTATAGATTGGCATTATACATGGTGTCTAAGTTGGGTTTAATTTTTTAATTTTTTTTTTCAACAGACTGCTGAAATCAAGCTTACATTTTTTCCCAACAAAGTTGAGCAAGAGCCGGAATTGAACTTAATTGTTCTCAGGATGTGTAATGTAGGCAATTTGTTATGTGCAATATGTTTCGTGAAAATACTTAAAATGATATTGAACTTCTGTTAACGTAACCTTTAGAAATATACCACAACGTAGTTCTCAAATTCACTGCTTAACAATGCGAAATTTTAACACATTTGCTGACTAACTTTTAACTGTAAAGGCTGAAAATTGAAAGGCGTGACTATTAACGCAATTTAGAATCAAATAGTATTTTAAATTTTTCATAAATAAATTACTTGTTGACATATAAAAGATTCTTGTCATGGCTTCAGGTTTTCTCCTTTCCTGTGGTGTTGCAACTGGGAATTTGTTTCAAAATGCTAACAGTATTTTCTCAAATATAATGCTTTTACTTAAAAAATGAAGAACATCTTTCGATTACATAGCTTCTGAATTAATACATCTGTCAATCTTATGCATTTCCAAATCGAAATGAATTCAGAAATGTGTCAAAAAATATCTCTTTTAAAATTTGAGAAAAGCCTTGATAAATGACACAGAAATATTTTCACAAATTTTCTTTTTATTATACAGTTTCAAAAGCATTCTAAAGTACATTATTTTTTTTTTTATGAATCCTTATTGAAATGTAACAAACGTCTATGAAAAGTAATCATTAATATTGCTATTATGTATTTTCTGTCTTGCAAACACATCATAATTTTAAGGCATCCTGTAAATTATATATATAAAATCCCTCCGTGTATAACGATTCCGGGGTCAACCCATCCACGAGAAAATACACTTATTGTGACCAATGATAAATTCCATTGTGAAAAGTTATCTCCAATTTTAAAGGCTATCAATTTTTCGTCCAATGCAAACGTTCCTGAGTCGTAATGAAGCGTTCTCATTTGTCAGATTTACAGTTTGAGCTGTAAATGACGTCACTACATTTTACTGTCCTTTGAAATCTTTTCTTTGGGCGTGTTCAGCACAACTTACCGGTAGACAAGTACGAAATGAAAATCAAGGCGAAATGTGACGTCAGCTACAGTTCAACAGGATGATTTTCATTGGTGCCAGAATTCACTTTCGTACTGCCCTTTCAGTAACATTGGTTACTTTGGTAAGTTGTGCTGAACACGCAGCCTATTTCAAGCACAATATTCACACTACTAAAAATTTGTCTCATATGCTGCAGTATCACTCCACCGCTTTTATAGAAAACGATTACTTTGCTGTGTTATGGAGCATTCTCATTGGTCACAAAAGAGACATTCTATAAAAGCTGTGGAGTGACGCTGCAGTAAATGGGTCAAATTTTTAGCAGTACTGTTAAAAATTTGACCCTTTTGCTGCATCATCACTCCCCAACTTTTATAGAATACACTGTAAGTAACAAACACAAAGTAACCGTTATCTATAAGAGCGTTGGAGCAACTGTTAAAAATTTGACCTATTTGTTGCAGCATCACTCCACTGCTTTTATATAAAGTGGCTACTTTACTGTGATATGGAGGATTCTCATTGGTCATAAAAGAGATGTTCTATAAAAGCTGTGGAGTGACACTGCAACAAATGGGTCGAATTTTTAACAGTGTAATACTATAAAGTAATCATTTTCTATAAAAGCTGTGTAATGATGATGCAGCAAAACAGTCAAATTTTTAACAGTGTTTAATTAAAACTTTTTATTTAAGAAAAGTGAAGATGCATTTTAAATACAATATTCTTAGAATTTTTATATTCGCGTTGCTTTATTTATTTATTTATTTTTATTTATTTTTTTATTTTTTACAGCCGTGAATGACTTGATTGTCACATAACGAATCACGATTGTTTACTCTTTATTGTTGACATTTGTTTTTGATCTTATAAAGTATTAGCTAGTGGTATAAAATAGTTAATTCACAAATGTTTTAAAATAGCATTATTAGTGCATGTTTTGCATTATTAATGTATGTAAATTTGCATGTTTTTTGTGAAATTAAAACATGTAATTTTGTGAATGAAATTCATTAGCTGCATATTCTATGCCATTATTTTACCCATTCATTCAATTAATAATTTGGCTACCCTCTGATATTCGTCTGGAAATGGCCAAAATGGAAAAAATGTTTATACATTTTGGATATTTTTATTATTTTCTCTCAGTATTTTAAAATATTTTTTAGATGTAGTTTCACAATGTATTCTTTTATAATTGATATTTTACCCTACTTTATTCTTTTAAAATTTATGCATTTACCATTTGTTCATTGCAATCCCTTCCTATCCACCAGATAGTTTTGTTATAATTTTAAATGCAGATTTCTATTGATTTTTTTTTTTTTTAGATTTTTCTCTCATGTTCAATCTTTGTATTTTTCAGAATTGTTTAAGCCTAAAGTGGCTATGATTGATCAAAGTTGTTGTAATGTTTTATCATTTTTTTAAATGGAAACACGTCATTTTGACGGGCTATCTTCTAGTTTATTATATAAAATAGCAGCATACCTTAAAAAAAATCTTAATTGTATGTTAAGATAAATTTGAATTTTTTTTTAGAAATTCAATCGAGCCAGATTGGGCCGTGCTGTGAACTATCAAATACAAATGGGCCTAACTTTAAATTTTTATGTCTGGCCGGGTTGGTCTAAGATAGCAATCTTTCTGGTCGGCCTGAGCCAGGAAATTCTGGCTCGTGCAGACCTCTAGTTACAGAAAGGTACAATGATTAACCTGTCGATCAACCATTAAAATCAGGTCTGCAAGTGGTTTCCATGAAGTATGACTTTGGCAGATCAATTACATTTTGACATGTGAATCCTGGAATTTCAGCTGTCAACTTGATTAGGTGAGGGTCTGTGCAGCCGATTCCCAGTCTGATTTTTTTTTCTCTAGATACCCACAGCATACCTGACATAGGTAAAGTTCATTGAAATGTGCTGACCAGTTGAATCATTTAGTCAATTGTATATGACTACAGCCTATTATTGAAAAATTGACCTAATCTGATTCAGTTGATCAGAAAATCAGAAAACATTGATTTTCTTGTTCTTTATGGAGACTAAAGTTTTGCGTGGGCTGAAGTTTTCAGGTTCAGACCCGGCCCAATGGGCAGAAAACAAAATTTGGCCCAGTCCGTATGAAAAAAATGTTTACCTGCCCCAGCCGGCATACTAGCTAAAAATTCAACCCATGTGAATTTCTACAAAACATTGATTTTTACATATACGGATTAATTCTGATTAAAAAAAAACTTAGTTTTTTTTATGTTTATAATCTTTATTTATATAGAAGTGCCATAGGTTGCAATATATATGTTTTTAATTAACCTCTATTTGTTGTGTAAATATTTCAGCTATCAATACTATTATCAATCCATATTCCATGCAATGGAGACATAAAAATCTAAAAAATGATATACAGTAAAATCTTTTAAAGTATCGCATAGGAAAGAAAAAATTCGTTATAGACATGTTTTCTTCTTAGCAGGTATAAAGGTATTAAATTTTTTCTCCCTCGTATTGTATTCATTTTGAATGGATGAAAACATTTTTCAGTTTAAAACAAGATTCTGTTCTTTTTCATACATTTTATTATATTTTAATGTGCTTAGAAATCTACGATTTTTTAAAAAGAGTAACATTTGATATTTATTTTTAGAATGATGACAATTGTAAAATATTTGAATTTTATGCATTTTTTGCAAAAATTTTTGCCAGGCCAAATTTTATTAACCTGTGAACAGACCTGGCCATGCCGAGACAATGATTTTCATGTGGGATGGGTTCAAAACCGAGACTGAATATTTTGGCCCTTAAAGACTTAAGAAAAATTAAATTAGTCCTGTCTCAGTATGGAAAAACAAAGTTAGACCTAACCCAATCCTACAGGAATAAGTAAGTTCCGAGCCCACCCCGGGCAGAGCCTTCAGTAAGGCTAGGCCAAACCAGAGAGCCGTGAATAAAAATGGGTCCGAATTATGCAGATCTCTAATTGGACATTATTGACAAGGAAAAAAGAAAATTATCTTTTTTGATTATTTGTGTGTATTGTTAATAACTCTGTGAGAATTTGTTTTATTATTCATATTATATATATAGCCTATTATATATTTTATATATTGTATATTCTATAGTTATCTATACTAATAAAAGAACAAAACGCTCTGTCTGTCTGTGTGTGTGTCTGTGTGTCTGCGATGGCTAGCAAAATCTACAGCACATACGAAGCTCAAAATTTTTTTGAGAGTAGCCCAATGTCTCTCCTGATGCACCTGAAGCTCAGAATTTCAAAATTCTATTTATTAACTGAGTAATTAATTAAATTCCAAAGCTCACTCTTATAAAAAATCGCCTTTTTTCGCTTTTTTCCCATTTCATTTTCTTATGGTTGATTGGTTGCATAAAATTTTCGCAGAAATAATTAAAAAAGCTGGGACAGACCTTTAAAATTCATAGACTGGCAAACTGGCAGTTTAAATGAGGATTTTTTTTATCACAGCTGCTGTACACCATGGAGAAAAAGATAGGTAGAGGCGAAGTAAACCGAAAAAAGGTTTGCAACACGGAATAAGAAGTGTCTTACTCCGTGGTTTGCAATATTAAACCATTTATCGCTGAAATTTCAATGTCTCAAACAAAAGCACGAGGAAGGAATTTTGTATTAATAAAACGAATTGAAAGAAACGAATTACAGCTGAAGCATATTTTACGAATAAATAGTAATTTTTAAATTTTTTTTTCTTTTATATTATTTAGGTTAAAGTTAGGTTAAAGTTAAATTGCATTTATGTTATGGTTAGAATAAGGATATGTTACAATAAAGTGAATACATTTAGACTAGGTTACATTTCTGTTATATTTAATTTACGGTAGGGTACTGTTAAGTCGCTGTTAGGTTACAGACAGGTTCTGGTTATGGTATAAAAGTTTAAGGTTAGGAATTTATACACAGAGTGAACCTATACGCAAGATTTGATTAAAAATAACACTTACTTTTGTTAAATAGCTCTGAAATTATAGTACTATATACCAAACTTTTAGCTACCATCGTGTATCGATTTCATTCATGGTATAGTAGGATTTAAGAGTGATATAATTAGTTTGAAATTCAAAATATTTCACTTGGGATTTGTATGTGAAAATAATAATTAGTTACTTGACTTAACAGTGATTTTTACGGGTAAATATCAACTTTTTTACACGAAAATCATGCAATAGTTGGATACACATTCCCTCCCGCGTTTTTCATTGCTCATTTTGAGTATTTTTAGAGCTTAATATTAGTTGTTTTTAAAACCGATTTTTCACACAGTCAGTGGTTACGTATTTCAGACAATGCATTTCTGCATGTAACGAGTTAATGATAAAATCATACAAATTTCAAGTTCGTTAATACGGACGTTAATACGATATTGTTAATACGGACTCGGGCAACGCCGGGCGGGTCAGCTAGTATTATATATATTGTCTATTTAACCCCAGAATTAATATTTTAACTTTAATTCATTATCACCGTGAATTGTATGCCCAAATTTCTTTCCATGTTATTCTTAGAGGACTGCCTGTCTGGGACTCAGTGATGATGGTAAATGAAGATTGCTAGGTTGGGCTTGTTATACTCAAGCCAATTGATTGTCCTTAACATTTAGCTGAACCTGTGTTTAATATCTATACTAATAAAAGAACAAAACGCTCTGTCTGTGTGTGTGTCTGTGTGTCTGCGATGGCTAGCAAAATCTACAGCACGTACGAAGCTCAAAATTTTTTTGAGAGTAGCCCAATGTCTCTCCTGATGCACCTGAAGCTCAGAATTTCAAAATTCTATTTATTAACTGAGTAATTAATTAAATTCCAAAGCTCACTCTCATAAAAAATTGCCTTTTTTCGCTTTTTTTTCCATTTCATTTTCTTATGGTTGATTGGCTGCATAAAATTTTCGCAGAAATAATTAAAAAAGCTGGGACAGACCTTTAAAATTCATAGACTGGCAAACTGTCAGTTTAAATGAGGATTTTTTTTTAATCACAGCTGCTGTACACCATGGAGAAAAAGATAGGTGGAGGAGAAGTAAACCGAAAAAAGGTTTGCAACACGGAGTAAGAAGTGTCTTACTCCGTGGTTTGCAATATTAAACCATTTATCGCTGAAATTTTAATGTCTCAAACAAAAGCACAAGGAAGGAATTTTGTATTAATAAAACGAATTGAAAGAAACAAATTACAGCTGAAGCATATTTTATGAAGAAATAGTAATTTTTTAAAATGTTTTTTTTCTATTATATTATTTAGGTTAAAGTTAGGTTAAAGTTAAATTGCATTTATGTTATGGTTAGAATAATGATATTTTACAATAAAGTGAATACATTTAGGCTAGGTTACATTTCTGTTATATTTAATTTACGGTAGGGTACTGTTAAGTCGCTGTTAGGTTACAGACAGGTTCTGGTTATGGTATAAAAGTTTAAGGTTAGGAATTTATACACAGAGTGAACCTATACGCAAGATTTGGTTAAAAATAACACTTACTTTTGTTAAATAGCTCTGAAATTATAGTACTATATACCAACCTTTTAGCTACCATCGTGTATCGATTTCATTCATGGTATAGTCAGATTTAAGAGTGATATAATTAGTTTGAAATTCAAAATATTTCACTTGGGATTTGTATGTGAAAATATAAATTAGTTACGTGACTTAACAGTGATTTTTACGGGTAAATATCAACTTTTTTACATGAAAATCATGCAATCGTTGGATACATATTCCCTCCCGCGTTTTTCATTGCTCATTTGGAGTATTTTGAGAGCTTAATATTAGTTGTTTTTAAAACCGATTTTTCACACAATCAGTGCCTACGTATTTCAGACAATGCATTTCTGCATGTAACGAGTTAATGATAATATACAAATTTCAAGTTCATTTAATATTGTTAATACGGACCCGGGCAATGCCGGGCGGGTCAGCTAGTTTATAATAATATCTTGAAAGAGCAGAACCGTAGATATGTTAATGTTATGGTAAGATTCCATCATTGAATGACCCAAGAAAAAGGTATAAAATGAAGCCAGACAGAGACATTATTTGATCAATTTAAGTCCGTAGAAGACTTCAGCCTGTATCTGAAAAACGGGTCTATTCTGCCAGATAAGCAGCAACAATCTAACAGCACTTGGTACAAAGAGTATCCGTTTTTAGAATATAACACAGAATTCAATGCTATTTTTTGTACCAGTTTCATGGAGCACCTAGGAGATAAAGAATACAAAATTCTTCAGTTGAGAGTGGTGTAAACAAATGACATAAAATGAAGAGCATGAGGAAAAGAAAGGGACAGAAAATTTGCACAATTTTTCCAACTCCTCCAAAATTGCTGTTTCCTATTTTGTCAGTTCATGATGATGCATTACCACTTACTCGAGAAGAGCAAGCACACACAGATTATTCTAGAAGAGTGACATCTAACATTCAGCATTGAAATTGTAGCAATCTTTATGGCCATCACGCAAATGCTGGATAGACAAGATCTAGTTTGTGGTAGTGACAAAGACGAAAATGCAAACTTTCGGCAAATTATGAGATTAAGTTCCAGACATAACCCAAAACTGAAGAAATGTTTGAGGACACACGTTTCAGGTCATACCACATAACTTACCTTTTCACTTCATTCCAAAGAGAGATAATTGAATTTCTTGATAGAGCAGTGAGCAAAACGATTGGCAGAGTGATTTAAGAAGCATAAATTTATAGAATTACGGCAGGTACAATAACAGATGCTTTGTACTATAATATATTAATTGTCGGATTGAGATATGTCGACAAAGATGGAAAAGTTCTGATCAGATTTTGCATGTTGTAAAAAATGTCCATAAAACCGATGTGACTTTGCATGCTAGATATCTCGAATCCTTATGAAGAATGAGCTCGATATAGAACAGGTAATTTTACAAGCAGCATGTCTGGAGAATTCAATGGCATCTAGGAGACGTTTTCAGAAATCATGATTTGAATTGTGCCCTATATCAGTTGTCAATATCACAGACTCAACACTTTCGATTTGCATATCTGCAATGCCAGCAATATCATAGGTGATGTTTTTGACATGCTGGAAGAAGCTTGTGTTTTTCACAGCAAGTACTAAACGAAACAAGCCATTAATAGACAAGCTCAAAGAAATAGAAAATTCCCTTCTACTGTGGAATCTTTCTAAATCGAGATTAATTGCTTGAGCAGAATCATTAAAAGCGATTTGGATCTCATATGAATCTATCTATAAAGTTTTAAAAAGTTGATTCCTCTGCATCTGTTACCAAAACATAGATCAAACCACGAAGTTTAAGAAAGAAAATGTTGTCGCTCAACTTCATTGCTTCACTGATGTTTCTCAAGAACGTTCAGTACAAGTGCAAATTAATTACTGAAACAATGAAATTGCAGTCTCTTAACAAACAGATGCTTCAAAAGTATTGAAGACTTGTATCAAATCACCAAAAATAAACAACAAAGACAATGAAAACGAGAATAGGGAAATATAGACTGTAATTATCTTTTTAACTAAGTTAGGTGTAGATCCATTAAATGAATTTTTCTATGCAGTATTGACAAAAATTGGCAGAAAAGGAGAAACTATAATCAAAGCAATCTCTTTGCTCCTTATCTTCTGATATTCCATTGTACTATTCTGTTGTGATAGTGTATGTAAGAAATAAGTTTAATGCTTGAATCAGCATAATCGCACCACTGTATAAAATTATGTATCCTCCCATTACAAGAAAGAAATTGTCTGGTTAAAAAAATAGGAAATTTCTTTCATGAAATATTGGCAATTCCTAATATGAAGGACTTACACATAGAGCTAAAAGTTTTGCCTAACTTTGTGCAGAGGCTGAAAAAATTTACGATATATACATGAAAAGAGAACCTTGATATATTTTGCCTCTTGCGGACCATGTCAGTTATGTCTGGTTTTAACTTTGCCAATCACAGTTGCTTGGAGTGAAAGAACAATGTACATTAAAAATTGTGAAAAAAAATTGCTAACAAAAACTATGACATGATCCGCATCTGAATATATCATGGTAATTACATTTGAGAAGAATATTTTGGATTACCTAGATTTTGGCACTTTCCTGAATTAGATGTACTTGTCTAAAAAAATGTTGGGTTTTATGCGATGAATAAACAAAACTGTAATTAAAATAAATTTTGATTTAATCCTTTTTAATGTAAATATAAATAAGCTGATTGTGGATATATTCAAAGTACCATCTTATCAAAAACTTCTACTTGTTTAATTAATCTGAATCATAAATTTCCGCCCGCACAGTCAACAAAAACTAAAGAAAATTTTTTTAATATCAAAATACTTTACTGGAATATTTACAGAAATGTAACATAAAGGATGGTATGTCTACCTTTAACCCCTTCAGGATGAGCAACACATATATGTGTCGCAAAAAGGCTTAAGAATCCTTGTTTATTCCCACCAGTAATATTTTACTGTAAAATTTACCTTACTTAATTGGAGCATTTTCTCGATTTAATAAGCGACTAATTTCTGTTTTTAAAGAACGGTGACAAAACATTAAAAATTTTGTAAAAGTCTCCTGTCACGAAGGGGTTACACTTATCATAACATTCCTCCTCATTATTCTAAAGTGTAAAATATTTGATGCTCTAAAGGGAATGATTTCATCTCAGTGGGTTAATATTGTTGTATTTTATGTAGAACATACAGGATGTCCTAAAATGAATTAACCGATTTTAAAATTCAATAACTAACAAATGGTGGCAGCTATTTAAAAAAATTCTAGCAGAAGGGTTATGTAAGATGTCAGGAGGGTTTTTACAGCAGTTTTTGATATTAGTTTAAAATAGAAGTAATACATGGCATTGCTAGCAATAGGTGCTAAGTGGTAGGCAGATTTTTTGTTTTTTTTTCTCTTTCAGTATTGTTGCAAAAGAAGGAGAGTTATATATGAAGTGATTCTCAGTTGCCAATGCAATTTTGTTCTTAGGAGCTCGCTGCACATATTTAATCTCCTTTTTTCACATTAATATTTAGAAGAGAGGCCAAAAGAGCCAAGATTTAGCACCTGTTGCTAACAGTGCCATCTATCCTCACTATTTTAAATTAAAATAGAGAATCACAACAAAAAACTTCTGCTATTTTACATTCTTACATAACATTCCTGGAGACATTTAATTTTATAGCTGTCACCATTGCAAGTTATTGAATTTTAAAATCAATCAGTCAATTTTAGGACACCCAGTAAATGCATATATACAGTTACATACTTTTAAAGATATATATATATAAGTTAGTCGGGAAAATCGCCATATACGCCCCTCCCCCCCCTAATGAATTCTTCATAAATACGCCCCTGCTTTCAAGGCTGTCTTCACTCAGTGTAACAGAAAAAGATACACCAGAGCTGATTCCAAACTGTAAGAGTTGGGGAAAGGCCATGATGCTGTTCCAAGTCAGGGAGTCATGGATTATAAAAAATATGTGACTTACTAGGGAACGTTCTCAGGTGTAAGTTGTGGATTTGGAGAAGTGTGGTATCAAAAGAAAAATCTTGTCATGAATGTTAAAAGTGCAATGGAACTATCTGTGCAAATCCAACCGTTTTCGAGATATCAGCACTTGTAATGTGAATGAATAAATAAATAAATTGACAGGAGGGTACATAAGTTGTTTGCAAGTTAAAAGTTTCTTTGCATCGTTTTTAATCCTCCTGCCAATACTTTTTCCTGAGCTATGAGCAAAATCCTTTACATCCACACATTGCCAGTTATTTCCTCTCTGTTAGACTGGCACTTCACATTCTATGAAGTTTTCGCATATGGCTGCATTTAGAAAGTTTTTCCATAAGTTTTTATTATTTCCAACACATTGTTTTATGCAACTTTTTTGGCAAATGTGTGGTGTGATATAATGGATAACCTGTATGTAAATATAGTGTGTAAAATAGAATGCTTTTCTTAAGCTGGTGGTTATGTTAGATGCATAATAGCTCTGTTATTCTTATGGAAATGGTTGATTTTTCATACTTCAAGTGCTCATATCTCGAAAACGGTTGGATTCGGATGGGTTGTTCCATTGCACTTTATTAAGTACATGAGATCTCTCTTTTGATATCACACTCATCCAAATCCACAACTTACACCCGGGGATGTTCCCTAGTTAGTGCATTATCACAATGCAGCTTCTAATTGGTGGCAGTTCCTGCTTCACTTGATTGATCTTTCCCATGGGCGTAGGAAGGGGGGGGTCCAGGGGGGTCCTGGACCCCCCTAGAATTCTGGCTGAACCCCCTAGAAATATTTTATAGTGAAAGTACGACTATTTTTTGAAAAAAATATTTAAAAGAGCAGTAGTACTAAAAATGACAAATAATGATGACAAAGCCGAATAAAACGCAACTATTAGTTTTGTATGCCATTATTTAAAAGGGGGGGGGCACACGCAGTGTCTCATAAATGATAAACAACAACAGATATGTCAGATATGAGATTGATTATTTTTGCTCTGGAACACAGAACGTCTCGATTCTTTCATGCCTGAAGCTATAGAAGAGGAAGCGGGATGTATCTGGCGATAAGGCAACTCTGGCTTTTCTTTTGTGCGGATTGTCCTTGATCTTGCTGGTAGAACCACAGACAGTCTAGCTTTCCCCTATTCTTCCTAAATTCTAGGAAGTTACGAATAGAAATCGGATCCTCCCTGCAAGTCTCAAAGTCCTGTAATCTCAAAGATAGTAATAACTACACCGTTTTGCACCCAGAGTAAAGATAAATAGAGTGAGCCACCCCCCTAGAAAACTTGACCCATCATTGAAACCACGTGACTGGTGGACACTCCTTCCAGCTAGGGAGCTTTTTTACATGTATTTGTATGGAGGTACTCATGCTACAGTTACAAAAAATTATCAAATGCTGTGTTGCATTTGGATGCAAGGAAAGATTTGTCAAAAGAGGACTTTATAACACTTCACGAGTTTAAATATTACTCATATATTGACATAATATTAAATTAATTGATTTTTTAATGCTCAAAATTAAAAGTTTTCGGATGTGCATACTTGTTATGTACAGTTTGTTTTTTCAAATATGAGCCTGCATAAATATTTGTTATAATTTCTTTGGACACTCGTGTGTTTAACCTTTTCCTGATTAATGTATTTTAGATTATTTATTTCAAACTTTTTGGAATTATGTAAGATATTTCCATTTTTGTCTTGAAAAGGGGTTTGGCGTGATTTGGCGAGCTCCTCCAAATCTCTCAAAATGCTATACACTTTCTGTTTTATTTGTTGTACTGTTATATATTTTTTAAAAAGACTGTTTCAATAACTCTCAAATTAAAATATTATAGAAACTCAGAAAAAGTAAAAAAAAAATATTGTTTTTCTAATGCAAATTGCCCCACAAATGATTATTTTTTAATAAATAAATATAAAAAAGTTGAATTTTATAACTTTTCAATAAAATTAAATGAATTATGTATGATGTTTCCCCCAGAATAAAAAAAGGGCAGGGTGCTGCTCCTATAAAAAAGGGCACTTCAGTTGAACAAAACGGGCATATTTTTAACCCTTCCGGGTACAGAAAAATTCTGTTTGTAAAATGATAAGATAAATGATTGACTGACACCAGGATCTTTCATTGTAAAAAAAAAAAAAAAAAAAAAAAAAGTATTAAAATATTTATGGTGGTGTTTCTAAGTTGAAAATTAAAATTAGTGGTCCCAACATAGGATCATTGCAACAAAAAGAATTAAAAAAAAGAATTTTTGAAAATTTTGTATTGATTTCTTTTTAACCTTAGAGTAAATGTGTGCTGCTGATGGACATTGTACTGTGTGATGGTGTGCTGCGATTGGTTTATAAAAATATGGTTAAAAACTTTGTTTATTTAATTAGACATATTTTGTATCAAAATATATTATATTGTTCCATATTATTCTAATACAACTTAATGAAAAATAAAGTTATTTTAAAACAAAATATCATCTGATGCCGTGCAATCAAGGATGTAATTTTTAGAGACAAAGACTACTCAAAGATAATTCAGGGATGATTCTGAGTAGAAAGAAAAAATCTGAAAGGATACAGCAGAGAGAGGAAGGGAGGGATGAGAAAAATACATTTCACTCACATTTTTTTTTTTTTTTTTTTTTTTTTTTTTTTTTTTTTTTGTGAAATTTGCAAATATTGCAATATTTTTATGTTTGAATTTCTCGACTGATTGATTTTTTCATTTTCGGAATCAAATGCCTTATAATTTCAAAATCCAATCATTCCTTTGTTTAAAATATGATGAGGGGAAAATATAATTAAGATTAAACTTTTATTCATCATTTGATTCTTGATTTTTTGACGAAATCTGCTTTTTTTCTTGAATCTTTTGACGAAATTTACCGTTTTATCGCGATCTTTTGACGAAATCTGACGTTTTTCGGAAATTTTTTTAACGAAATCTGCTCTTTTTCTGGGATTTATTTTAATGAAATCTGCCTTTTTTCGAGATTTTTTGATGAAATCTGCCTTTTTTTCGCGAATCCTATAACAAAATTTGCCGTTTTATCGCGATTTTTGACAAAATTTCCCGTTTTTAGCGATTTTTTGACGAAATTTACCGCTCTTAGCGATTTTTTGACGAAATTTGCTGTTTTATCGCAATTTTTTGACGAAATTTACCGTTTTATCGCGATCATTTGACGAAATCTGCCGTTTTATCGCAATCTTTTGATGAAATCTGCTGTTTTTCGGGATTTTTTTGACGAAATCTGCCGTTTTTCCGGGAGTTTTTACACGAAATTTGTCGTTTTTTTCACCATTTTTTTGGCGAAAATTGCCTTTTTTGCGATCTTTTGAAGAAATTTCTGGGGGTTTTTTTTTCAGGATTATTTTTACAATGCTATTTTTTTTCGGGATTGTTTGTCGAAATTTTTCGTTTTTTCGCGAATTTTCTGAAAAAAGCTGCCATTTTATCTAAATTTTTTGACGAAATTTGGCCATTTTTTCGATTTTCTGACGAAATTTGCCGTTTTTTCGTATTTTTTTGAAGAAATTAGTCTTTTCTTGCCATCTTTTAAGAAATTTGCCGTTTTTTTCGACATCTTTTAACAAACTTTTCCGTTATCTTTTAACAAACTTTCCCGTTTTTCCGTCGTCTTTTAAAAACTTTTCTGTTTTTTCGCCATCTTTTAACAAACTTTACCTTTTTTCCGCCGTTTATTTTAACAAATTTTTCCGTTTTTTAACGAACTTTTTCGTTTTTTTGCCATTTTTTAACAAACTTTTCCGTTTTTTCGCGATTTTTTGATGAAATTTGCATTTTTTCCCGCGATCCTTTCGCGGAATTCTGAATTCTTCCGTGATATTCTGGTGAAATAACGTGTCACACGGGACGGATAATAGCAATTTTTTTTTTGCGTTACGTCTCCGATTTTTTGTGTAATTTCTGCACTAAAGCGCGTCCACGGCATCGCTGTTTAAAATATGCCGACAGCAAAATTTTGCGAACCCAAAATGAGCAGGGCGCATTTGTAGCTATATAAAAATGGGCATGGCGCATTTGCAGTTATATAAAAACGGGCAGGGCGCTGCGTCCTCCCAAAAATGCCTAGGGGAAAGACTAATGTGTATAATATGTTTTTTATATAAAAAGTATATTTCTTGAAAACGTAAATATTTACCTATAGCTGACCCGCCCGGTGTTGCACGGTTCCGAAATAATAATATTAAAGGAACATGAAATTTGTGATTTTTTCTCTAACTCGAAATATGTGAAATTACGTTGTCTTAAATACACGGCCACTGACTGTGTGAAAAATGGGTATAAAAAATGAACAAATAATATTTAGCGGTAAAAATGTTCAAAAGGACTGCAATGTGAAACGGTAGAGGAACTACTCAAGTAATAAGTAGAATTTTGAAAATCTCAATGTCAGATACATCAGGAGGGACTTTGGGGTACTTCCAAGAAAGTTTTGAGCCTCGTAACTGCCTTAGATTTTGCTAGCTATCGCACAAAAACATACCATGCACACAGACAGTGCGTTTAGTTGTTTTATTAGTGTAGGTTACTGTGGATATTCAAAATAATTCCTTTAGTGCTAATGTATTAGTTTTATAGTTTTTGCCTTTTTTACATGCAATTTAAAAATAGATAAGACCATGATGCGTACAAAAATCTGTAATTTTGACAAAATGGACAAAAAACAGATGTTAAACGCACAAAAAAATCATTAAAAACCACATCGAAAATCGTACTGAAAATCGAAATGAATCATGAATATTCTGCAAGCCGAATTGTAATTGTTGGACTGAATACCGAATATGTGGCTTTACTTTTTATATTTCAAAGTTTAAAGGTGTTAAAATGTTGCTTTTTAAAACAATTTTACATAATATTCCATAAAAGAAATTTACATTTTGATAAATAAGAGCTTTTTATAAGAGCATTTAATATTGAAAAAAATCTGCTTCAGTTATTTAAAAAGCACATTTATGAGACTTTTTTAATTAATAATTTTTTTAATTTCATGGTTTCTTCTATGAATTAAAACAGGCATTTTAAAATCAAAGAGAAATAATGAAAAAGTAGTCGAAGAAAAACTTTACAGTCTCATAATTGTCCTTTTTAAATAACTCAAGGCATATATTTTTTTTCAATATAAAGTACAAATACTTTCAACTTAATTCTGAATAAAGGAATGTTTAGCTCATAATTCTTTTGTTGTGAATGGTGGCATTTTCCACCCTTCCCATCATATCGCATTTTACAGAAATCAAAGCATGTGAGTTGAAAATATAGTATCTTATTTATTGTTAAAGCAACAAACGAAAACACAAGTTTGACTTAGAGTGAGATGAAATACAATGTACTTATGACTCCATAAGTTGATTATGATTATGGTTTCATGAACAAAAATTGTCTACCTTGATGGCTATTACTAATCTCAAAAGTTTTTCTTTCTTGTTTAAGGACTTTTATTTGGGAAAAGCAAGAAACAAATTATTTAATAAACAAAATTTAGGAACTTGCACATCATTTATTCTTAAGAAGAATCCTCATAAATCACCATTTTAATTCTTCTCATGATTAATTTTCCCAAGTTATACTTTACAAATAGCAAATAAACTATGAAAAAACGTTATATTTTATTCAAATATAATTTTCTTTCTAATTATCTTAAATATATTTATAAATTGACAGTTAAAAATAGAAATTGTGAAACATTTTTAAAAATGTGTTTTAAAAGATTTTATCAAGTTTCAGATTCAGCCGAACACTTTAATATTCGACCAAACCAAATATTCGGCTAAACCAAATAGTTTGATATTCGGCCTAACCGAATATTCGGTAACATGGCCGAATACCGAATAGATACCGAATATTCGGTGCATCCCTAGTTTTAATAAAAATGTTTACTTTTATCGTTTGGAAGATATCAAAGAGTTGAGATCATGGCCCCCCTAGAAAAATTATGTAGTTATGCCCATGATCTTTCCATTCAATTTTTTCAATAGAATTTAATGGCAGAGTGTTGTTTGATAGAACATTGCATTTTTAAGCTTGAGTCTAGGGATAGGGGTCTATTAAAAGCACAATATGAACTGCATGGAAGCTCATAAGTGACTTCCCCCAGGGGAATACCTTCTTTAGGTATTTACAGGTTTCGCGACTCCGGGATCCTGAGCAATCATTCTCCTTTCCTTTTTCTTCTCTTTTTAGTTGTCTATCCTTTTTCCTTTGTTTCACACTTTTTAATCTCCTCTTTTCAGTTTGTTATCCCTCTTTGTTCCTGTTTGATTTTTTTACTAACTTTTTTGTTCACTTAGTTCTTTGTTTTACTAACCTTGTTCTCGTTCTTTCATTAAGGAAAAAAAAAAAAAAAAGAAAAAAATCAAAAATATTTTATAAAAGACAAAAAATACACCATTATTTTAAGCTCCCTCTCAAATTACTTTTATTACAATAGTGGTTTTTTTTAATTCAAGTGAGACACTCTGGATGTTGAGGTTTCTTTTAACCTGATCGACTCGTTTCTTCCTCTTTAGGTTGATCTCGAGTCCCAGGGTGCAGGGCATCTCCGAACTCTGGTACCATGATCAGAAGGCACCATGCTTGCATGGTGGCTGTTAGGGTCAACACCGGGTGACTGGTGCCTTTCAGCGTAAGGGCCGGCTGTAGGTTGGACAGAGCTGTAAAGGCTTACCTATGGCTACCCATTTCCCCTGGGAAAGAACTGGAGCTTTGGAGATGCTATCGAGTTTAACCCAATGTTCGAAAAACATGGGGGTCTGTTGAAAATAGTTTTCACCCTTTTGAGACCTGCACCAGAAGTAACGGTAAGAAGAAGGGTCGGTGACCAGGCCCGATGCCTGGCATTTTATAATTCTCTCTCTCAAATATGGCTGCAATCTCAGAAAATCAAATATGCGATGTGGAGGCCTCACAACCAAAAACAGAAAAAAGTATTTTGGCTTCTGGCTCAAAAGAAGCAGATCAGCACAAAATGAAATCGTGTGCAGATAGAGTGAAGAATTTCGCTTCCAATATGGAATGTGAAAATGCCGATTCTCATCTAACTTTTACAGAAGAAAGATTTTTCATTGTAAAACGTCAAGAAGGGAGCTTCAATCAGACATCTGCATTTCTTATTAACAAAGCAATCCAAGGTTTGGTGGGAGAACCCAAAACAGTAAAAAAAACTGCAGTTAGAT
Source organism: Maratus speculifer (assembly GCA_964019185.1). Classification (NCBI taxonomy): domain Eukaryota; kingdom Metazoa; phylum Arthropoda; class Arachnida; order Araneae; family Salticidae; genus Maratus; species Maratus speculifer. The sequence continues at coordinate 196,444,604 of OZ025293.1, read as the reverse complement.
GAACTCTTAATTGAAGTTAGCAATAGTAACCAAGCAACTAATCTAAAAAAATGTACTCATTTTGCAAATATCGCAATCATCATATCTCCACATAGAACTCTTAATACATCTCGCAGAGTAATATCTGAACCTGACCTCTTACATGTCTCAGAAGAAGAAATAGCACCTAAAAGAACAAAATGTAATTGCAGTAAGAAGAATAAAAATAAACCGTCGTGATGATCAAATTCAAATTCCTACCAAGCACATTATCCTCACCTTTAACTCTCCAAAACTACCCAAATCAATAAAAGCTGGATACTTGAATTGTTTTGTCAGACTGTACATTCCAAATCCATTGCGTTGCTTTAAATGTTAATGCTTTGGGCACTCTAAAACCTTATGCCGAGGTCAACTCACATGTGGTCAGTGCAGTGCAATTGGCCATGAAAGTGCTCAATGCCAGGCACCACCTTTTTGTGTTAACTGTAAGAAAGATCATCCATCGTATGTTAAATCCTGTGAACAATGCAGGAAGGAAAAAGAAATACAGACAATATGTACAAAAGATAATATTCTGTACCCTGAAGCAAGAAAAATAGTCGAATCCAGGACACCCAAAGTTGGTGTGTCATATTCTGCTCCATTATCTAAAACAACACATAAAACTTATCAAACAAAACTCGGACTTTTCTACAGAAATCAAATGCCAAACAAAGCAAAAAGAAAATAGCCTCTCTAATAATTTAGGCAAAACTACAAGATCGACGCAATCTACTCCAGCTAAATCTCTAAATCCTTGTTCTTCCAATTCGCCACAAAATGCCTCTGCAAAGTCTCTTATTCCCAAACCTCCACTCCATAAAAGAACCCCTCAAAATATAACTAGATCAACACCTCCAAAACCAAACCATAGACCTGAAGCTCCTGGGGGGGGGAAAAAAAAAAAAAAAGAAAAAAAACTATAATGCCTAAAAATGAAACAAACCAAAAACAGAAAAATAACATAGATGTAACTCATATGGATGATGATGCTTTTGATCTTCATCCTGAACGGGATGAAGCATTAGACGATGTAGATAGTAGCATGTCTACTACCTCCGAACAAAATGACATTGATACAAATATCTAACATCCTCTTTCATGACCAATATTATCTCATGGAACTGCCTTGGCTTTCATAATAAGTATGGCGAAATCCATAATATTCTTTATGACAATCAACCTTTATGTTTTAGCTTTGCAAGAAACCCATCTGAAACCTATTGACAAAGCAAAATTGCGCACTTATTCTACATACAGAAAAGATTTTTCAGGTTCTGATAGAGCTACTGGTGGAGTTGCTCTTTTTATACCTATCCAATAATTTACCTCACACTTATATCAATTGAAATACTAATTTACAAGCAGTTGCAGTCCATGTTCATATTAATTGTCTAATAACAATATGTACCATCTATTTACCACCAAATCTGTCTGTTCAATCTGCTCATCTAGATAATCTCATTCACCAACTCCCCATTCCTTTTATTATTCTTGGAGACTTTAACGTACACAGTCAAATCACAGTCACAGTTACTCTAATCAACGTGGTAATATGATTGAGAAAATTATATCTGACAATGGCTTATGCCTGCTCAATAATGGAGATCATACATACTTCCATGAGCCAACTCTCACCACTAGCAGCTCTTTCAAAGAGTGGCTCACTATGTAATGGCTTAGTCCATTAATACTGCAGGAGGGGAAAGAGGAGTAGAATGAACTGGGAGAATTCAAGTCCAGCCCCTCGACTCTGGGCTGTGGTCTGTTTTCTCCCTATAGTCTAACTAGGGAAGTGCACGAAGTGTGAGTCACCGATTTTGACAAAAGTGGTATTGTTGGAAAGATCTCATCGAGAGCAGCAAAAAACTCAATGGAACTACCCGTCGCAAATGAGTCGTTATCGAGATATCCGACAATATATGTGACGCAACTAGCACATACTTAACGGCGCACCGTAAAAATTTTAATCTCGATTTTAACTAAAGTGGTATCGTTGAAAAGATATCATCGTGAGGATTAAAAAAACTCAATGGAATCACCCATCGGAAATGAATTGTTTTCGAGATATCTGACAATATGTGTTACATTTTTAATACACACTTCTAGGAAACTGCATTAACTAGGAAAGAGCAAAAAGTATAAGTCACCAATTTTGACAAAAGTAATATCGTTGGAAAGATCTCATCGAGAGCAGTAAAAAACTCAATGGAACTACACGTCGCAAATAAGCCGTTATCGAGATATCTGTCAATTTATGTCATTTAACTAGTGTACACTTAATGGGGAACCGCAAAAAAATGTTTTCTCGATTATAATGAAAATGGTGTCTTTGCAAAGATATCATTGTGAGAAGTAAAAAACTCAAAGGAACAAACCATCTGAAATGAGTGATTTTCGTGATATCCGACAATTTCTGTCACTTAATGCAGTTTCCTAGAAGTGTGTATTAAAAATGTGACACAAATTGTTGGATATCTCGAAAACAATTCATTTCCGATGGGTGATTCTATTGAGTTTTTTAATCCTCACAATGATATCTTTTCAACGATACCACTTTAGTTAAAATCGAGACTAAAATTTTTTATGGTGCCCCATTAAGTATGCGCTAGTTGCGTCACATACATTGTCGCATATCTCGATAACGACTCATTTGCAACGGGTAGTTCCATTCAGTTTTTTGCTGCTCTCGATGAGATCTTTCCAACGATACCACTTTTGTCAAAATCGGTGACTCACACTTCGTGCACTTCCCTAGTAAGAGGCATTTCATAAATGTCACGCTTGAAGGGGGGGGGGGGGGGGGGTTCATGAAATTGTAACAGTTTATAACAAGGGGGTGGGAGTTGGTAAGAAGAAATGTGACATTTTGGTTAAAATAAAATCATTAAATTCGACAGATTAAAATATGAATTTATTTAAGAATTAAAATATTTTGTGTTCATAAAAATAAGATATAAAGCCAAACATATTAAATTCTATTTCAAATTCCAAAATACTGCTGTTTCATATTAATATTTTATTTATTTATTTATTTATTTTTTGTAAATTTTATTTTTATGCAAAATATGAATATTTTTTATTGTTCAGGTCACAAATGTCATTAAAATGCTTGGTTAAAGTTTAAAAATAAAATTGGAAATGTGACATAATGTTGTTTATGAACTGCAAGTATATGTTTACGTAATATAGCGTGACATGTGACAGGAGGTGAGAGGGAGTAAAGTGAACTGTGGCACTTCTTTTATTGGGTTTTTTCTATTGAAAATATGATTTTGTTTGATATGTTTTGCATTGTTTCACGTTTTTAATATACAATTCAGAAAATTAGTTTTTGTTAAATTTTATTTTTTGAATATTTTTATGTCACTGTCACTTTGCTTGTAAATTTGCACAGGATACATTATACAGACTGTTTTCCAATAAATTTATGCAGAAATCTTTGCTAATTTATCTTTTTCATATAGAGATTAATGTAACTAATTTTATGATAACAATTTTGATTTTATTATAATTATTTTGTTATATTGTTACATACATTATACAGTTGGCAAAAAAATTATTTGTACACTCTAAAATGTTTAATTTTTAACTAAATAAAAACAGATATTTTGTCAAAGATAGTTTTAATACCGTCTGTTTACCGTACGTTTTAAATTACACAACAGGAAATTTCGATAAAGATGTAAAATAATTTTCTAATAGGAAAAGTTTAAAAATTTCTTGCAAAAAAAGTATTTGTACATTTCTCCATCCTGATATGTACTGTGTTTTATAGTGTTTATGGTTCAAAGGACTACTTATACAGAAGCTGTTAATAATTTTTAACTTCATATTATATTTGTTTGACATTTAATCTAATTTGCTCTTGAAGTAATTGAGAATAGAACCTAAAACTAGAGAGGTACCTCTAGATATATGAAATCCTATTATTGAGCATAATAAAAATTGAAACTCACATCAAGAATTTGTAAAAGGTATTAAATACCATTTACAACTATTGGATGCATAATGAGAAACTATGAATAAATTAGATGCATCAAAATTCAATGAAAACCAGGACTTCTCAGCAAACTAACAATGAGGGAAAAAGGGAGTGTTGTTAAAAAAGCTTTAAAAAATCCTATGCGTTCGGTTCAAAAATTTGCTGGAGACCTTGCAACATCTTCTCGCATCAGAGTAATACCTCAAACAATAAGAAATATTCTTCTCAATGCAGATTTAAAAGGAAGAACCTCAAGGAAAAATCCATTCATCAGCGAAACAAATAGGCTAAAAGGCATAATATTCACTTTCGCATACAGAAGTAAATCATTGGATTTTTGGAAAACAGTAATTTTTTCTGATTAGGGAAAATTCGGAATTTTCTTACCACCAAGCATTCGAAAAAATTGGCGTAAAAATAAAACTGTTCTAGATCCAAAACGTATACTTCAAACTATCAAGCATGGTGGGGGGAATATTATGGTTTTGGGGTGTATAGCTTCTAATGGAGCAGGACATTTAAAATTTATTGACAATGGAAGGACAGGTTTAACATACATTGATGTGTCGCGGCATAATTTATTGAACCATGCTAAGAAATTATGCGTACAGGAAGCTTTTTACTTTCTGCAGGATAACGACCAAAGCATACTGCTGTGATCACCAGCACATGGTTACTACAATACTCAAAGACGATTGGTAACTCCTCTAAAATCTCTAGACTTGAATTCAATAGAAAATTTGTGGATGCTATTGGATGCAAAAATCCGAAAAGAAAAATATGTATCAGTAAAAAACAGTTTTAAAGGAGCTCTTATTGTGTCATGGAATAACATTAACCAGACCGCTACAAAAAAGTTGGTGGAATCTATGTCACACCATCTAGAAGTAGTCATAAATGCTAAATGAATTCACACAAAATATTAATTTGTATTATTTTACTAAATTTTCATTAATTATATTACATTAATATAGTGTACAAATAATTTTTTTGCATTATATTTTTGTATATTTGTTTATTATAATGTAAAAAATCGATTCGTTTAATTTTGTTTTTGCTTCTATAATATTATAATGCATTAAATTAATGTATTAAAGTATTTTTTGCTTAAATCTTTTGTTTAATTTCATTATACAGTAGACTCCCTCAAATCCACAAACCAGAAATTCGCAACTCTCTAAAATCCGCACATATTTTACGGATGTAAACAATGAAACTTTCAGTTTGGATATTGGGACAAAATTTGATTTTTTTAGTTTTGTATCAACTCCATGTATTTTTTAATTTGTAATTTTCTTAATAATAGTCTATTCATGTTTTTTCATGAAGGAAGAATAATTTATTTTGGAAAAAATTCAAGATATTGCTGATATCACTGGTAGTCATCTTCTTATCAAATATATTTATGTATTAATCAAGATTTTTTGGCGATTAAACCTGGCTTTGACCAACAAGTTTTGTTGAATAATTTTGGAAAAACACATTTAATCTTTATAATGAATATTTAATCATACACTATTGATTATTAACTTGACCTTTGCTATTAGTACTTTAATCATTTTAAAAATTATCTAAATTTTTATTATTTTAGTTTATTATTTATTTTAATATTTTATTATATTGTAAGCTTTCATTATAGTTCCGATTGCTCTATTAATTGCACTCAAATTACTTTGTAAAAAATGTAAACAAAGCAATGACCAGAAATCTGCAAAATTCTAAAATCTGCACAACCTCTGGTCCCAAGCTGTGTGGATATGAGGGAGTCTACTATAATTAAAAAAAAATGAAGTGTACAAATACTTTTTTTTGCCAACTGTACATTATTTGTATTAAGTATCTCCCCCCCCCCCCCCCCCCGGGAAGACCTTGGTTTGTTTTCTATTTTCTTAATTTGTTTTGTCTTTTCGCATTGAGGTAAGCGATTTTTTCTTTTCTTTGCAATAAATTTTCGACTTGTTCGAGTTGTGTTTATTTTGACTTTGACATTGGATACATAGTGCTGAGTTGTCAGCCTGCTTTCTACCATGTCGCATACTATATTAAAGGTTGTTCAAGATAATATTGCAGATGCAACGCCCGTCAATGTTGAAATGCTAGACTCCCAAGATAGCATTCTGGAATTTGATAAAAATAATCAAAATGTGGCTTGGTTATTAGCACCGAATGATTTTCTGCTGCAAATGGCAGCAAAAAATGGCGGAAACAATTTTAATATTTTCTTAGATAGTAATTCGACTAATGCTGTTCCTAAGCGCGACCCCCGTGCTGTTCTAACTGAAATCATGTCCAAAATTGAACACTTCAAAAATATCGATAATGTTCGATACACCCGTACTGGCAGTATTATTTTTAGCACTAAAGATGTGTCTTGTGCTATCGATATCTGTCAGGTGTCATCTTTTTTGGGAGCTGACATTTCCTCCAGAATTATTTTTGAAAATATAACCAATCGTTTCTTACTATTCAATGTCCCTGTTGACATTCCACTTTCAGAGATTGGACAAGAAATACTGGATTCAAATAATGTTCATGTTTTTGAACTACGAAGATTCATTCACAAAGATAGCAAAAATTTAGTCTCTCCAGTACTTGTTACGATTTTGGGAACCACTCTCCCCTCCGAAATTAAAATGTGGATGACTATAAAAAAAAATAAATCAATTTGCTGATCGGCCAAGACAATGCACAAAGTGCTTTAAGTTCAACCACGCTACTACGAAATGTCCTTCCGAACAACTATGTGTAACATGTGGTTTTCAACATATGGGGCAATGTCAAGAGCCCATGAAGTGCTGCAATTGCGGCCAAGAACATCGCGCGGACTAGCTTCAGTGCTCCCATCGCCTCAAGGAGGTTGAACTGCTAAAGTTTAAATGTAGAAATTTCCTTTCATTCATTGACGCGAGACGTCAATTTAAGCAAAAAACTGTACCAACTTCATATGCTAGAGCAGCAAGCTCACAAAATACAGACTTAGATCAACTTCAAAAAACATTTGAAAATCGAACCAACACCATGCTTAAAATCATAATAAATCAGTCCAATCAGCAAACAGAAAAAATAATAGAGTCTATTACCACCTTATCCACCATGATCATGAACGTCTTAGCCAAGTTAAGCGACAGTTCGCCCAATAGACGGAAACGCCCAAACCAGGGTGGAAGTTCAAGATGATGAATCTTTCCTGTTTTTACAAGGTTTTTATTCTTTTTTATTGGTAGATACGAACTGTATTTCACCTGGGCTGGGCTTATTTTCACAGTATATTTTCATCTTGTGTTTATCTTTTTTGTATTTTTTCCCTATGGGTCTAAATTTGCTCCATTGGAATTGCAGGTCTGTCAGTAATAAAACAGCCTGGCTAAATTGTTCCCCTTTCACCACCGCTGATGTGTTGGTCCTCCAAGAGACTTACCTTATTTCTGACAAGACTTTTAACATTCCTGGTAAAATAGTTTACCGTTTAGACAGAACTGACCGCTGAGGTGGTGGCTTAATATTTGCTGTTAATTCAACATTGTCCTCTTTTCTCCTCAACTTCACTTCTCTCAATTTTACTAATGAAATCATGGGTGTTTGTATTCTTCAAGGCAGCTCATCCATTAATCTTATTAACATTTACTCTAGTTCAGGCAGGGTAGTTAATGATTTGGTCAAGGTGTGTCAGGCTGTTACAGGTCCCTCCTTCATCTTGGGGACTTTAACTTGCACCACCCTCTTTGGGGTGCTCCTTATTGCTCTAGTGTCAGTGAAGAATTTGTCAATTGGCTGGCAGATAGTTCTTTCTGCCTTCTAAATACTACGTCGCCAACCCATATCTCTCCCGGTGGAGTTTGTTCCCTCCTTGACTTGTCGTCATGCTCTGCTGACCTTTTAGCCTGCTCTTCTATCCATGTTGTAGATGATCCTTTCGACAGTGATCATCTTCCCGTCTCCATCACTGTAACACTTTCGCCTCCTGTTCATCCTCGGTCTTCTTGTTTTAGATGGCACCGCATCTGTCAAGAAGCTAATACCACTCTCGCCTCCCAGCCAAATGCTGACTACACTTCTTTCATTAGTTTGGTACAGAACCTCATGAGAAAACATAAAATATCTAATACTCCGCATCCTAAAGGTACTCCTGCCTGGTGGTCAGCAAGATGCAACAACCTTTACAAACAAAAAAATTTTTTGCTGCGGAAAGCTCATCAACTCGTGTCCATGGATTACTGGATGAGGTATAAGAAGGTGGCTGTGAAACTCCGTCAAGTCATCAAGGATGCCAAGCTTCATTTTTGGGATTCAGCTTGCAAGAAGGCACATGATCCTCCCATCTTATACAAAGTTTTTAAGAAGATCAAAAATCGCTCTTGTTCTCCCCTTGATGCTCACTTCTGCCTCGGCCAGGATGAGACCCTGATCTCTCATATTTTAACCGTATCTGATGCTGTCTCTCAGGCTGAAATCTTGGCTGATCACTTTAGTGAAGACATAGGCCATGAGCCAATCCCGTTGGATTATGGTGGAGAAAGATGTACCCAATTAAATCGTCCCTTTGAGATCATCGAATTAAAGGATGCTATTTGCCGCACCAAATCCTCATCCCCTGGTGAAGGCAAGATCACTGCAGCCTTCTTTAAGGGGTTGAACGAGCAGTCTATGATGCACCTACTTCATATTTACAATGAAATCTGGCACTCTGGGGAAATTCCTCTAAATTGGACATCTGCTGTAATTATCCCTATTTTGAAGCCTGGAAAATCTAAAAAAGATGTTGCCTCATATCGCCCGATAGCTCTGACATCTCTAATGTGTAAGATCTCCGAACGCATGATTGCAAATCGCATCAGCAACTACTTACTTCAAAATAACATCCTCCACCATAGGCACTTAGGCTTCCAGCCATTCCGGGATAGCCAGACTGCTCTGCAGATGTTACACTTGACAAGAAGGATAATGTGCAAAGAAGGATAAGAAATTTATTTTGGGGATATCGTTAGACGTGCAGGCTGCGTAAGATTCAGTTTATGTGGACGGCCTCATCTTGAAGTGCTGTCAAATCAGCATTACAGGACGGATCCTTCGCTGGCTTCACCGTTTTCTGCAAAATAGAAGTATCGAGGTGTTTTGGAGAGGCATTTTTTCTTCAAATCGCAGCCTTGGAAGGGGGGTGCCCCAGGGGGCAGTTCTAAGTCCTATCTTGTTCTCCATCTTCATGCACGATTTCTTTGAAGTTTTGGATGGACTTGAAGTCAAGTACTTGCTATACACAGATGACATCTTCATTTATTGTGCAGCGACCTCATTGCTCTTATGCCAAGCTGAACTCCAAGAAGCCCTTCGTTTAATTGCTCAGTGGTGCCGATATTGGAAGATGTCCATACACCCAGATAAATGTCACGCTATCAACCTCTCTAGAAGACGTGGAGACTGTGAATTCGATTTTAGCATCAATGGAGGTCTGATTGAATGGTGCGACAAACTAAAGTTTCTAGGTTTTTATATTACAAGGCGCGGGGGTTTTCGCAAACACTCAGATTACATCCGGAAGAAAGTTTTTAACCGTATCAATATCCTAAAGGCCCTCTGCAATACTTGTTATGGTGCCCGATCCTATCATCTTCTCACCCTGGCCAACTCCTCCATGCGGAGTATTATAGAATATGGCACGGCCACTCTGTTATCGGCATATGATTCCATCCTCTTGAAGCTTGAAGTGTTGCAGACTACTGCTCTCAGGACAGCTCTCGGCCTCCCGAAATGGGCGCCAAATATTCTTCGTCAGCACGCCGGCTCTCCCTTGCTGGCCGATAGAACCAACTCGTTGGCATTTGGCTTCTGGATAAAGCAGTGCTCTTTAGGCAGCAAGTCTCCTTTCTGGGATTTTCAAGAGGGCAACATGTTTTGCTTGGTGGAAAGCATTCCCGGTATTGATACCATCCTAGAAGACATTGATGGTCGACTAGAACATTTGATCCCCTTCTAGATGCCCTTGCCGAGCAGCCAGGAAGTTGTGCAACTTCACTTAGACGACCTCCCTTTCCAGAATAAGGACCTTGATGGTAGCATCATCGTCCTGCTCTTCCAGGATTTCGTTCAAAATTTCACCAACGGATGGCAGGTTATTGCTACTGATGCGTCTAAAGTTTCATCTAATACTTCCATTGCAGGGTGCTCTGAAACCTCTCAGTTCTGTTACAGAATCCCCACAATTAACTCCATCTTCACAGCTGAAGCTTTAGCTATTGGGACTGCTTTAGACGAACTGGCCTCCTTGGGTCGCCCCATTCTGCTACTTACTGACAGCCTTTCGGTACTCACCGCCCTTCTGTCTGTTTCGATCAAGTCACCTAGAGTAATTTTGTGCCTTTTTAATAAGATTCAAAGGATTGCTTCACATTCCCCGGGCATCTGGGTATGCTGGGTGCCGGGTCATCGTGGAATTCATCTCAACGTAAAAGCAGATAGTCTGGCTAAAGGCGTAAGTGACTCTGATATTTTGCTGAATTGGATTTCACCTGAGGATCTCATCCATTATAGAAAAAAAGAAATCTATCATACCTTCAACCAACAGTACAGATCGAGCAAATATATTAGCTCTCATGGTAATATCCCTCTGGTCAAGCAGACGTACGCTTGGGCGTCGAATCGTAGAGATGTCCTGATTTCGCGTCTTTTAAGCAAGATGTTGATCACCCCTGCCATCCTTTCTCGTTTCGGCCTGATGAATGATGACAGATGTAGCAGGTGCAATGTTTCTGACTACCTGGAGCATATTCTTTTTTCCTGTCGAAAATATCAATCACATCGTAATCTGTGTTGGGATCTTTCTATGCTGAGTGGAGCTTGTTTTCGTTCTTTTGTTGAGTTCTCTAAGGAGTTTTGCAATTCTGAATCTTTTCGGAGATCAACTCTTAAATTTCTACATAGTATTGATCGCTTTTAATCTTTCTCGATCTTGGTTGATGTTTTTTCTGAAATTGGGTCATTCGAGACAACAGCTCAGCCGCTATAAGTCTCAAAAATCCCCCCTCCATACAAGCAAACAAATCTCCCCCCCCCCCTTGATAGGCTTCTTGTATTTATAAAAATTATTACGGTTTCTTAAATTTCCTTCTAAAGAAAAATTGACTTTAAGACTTATAAATTTTCTCCCATTACACAAATTTCTTTAACAATTTAATTGGAAATTTATTTAAAAATTATTAGAGAAACATTTCTTCAAATCACATCACTTATAAATAATTATTTTTTAAATCTTCACTGATTATCCGAATTTATGTTGGTTTAATGAGGCAGAAATATTTAATCTTTCTTATTACTTTTGTAAAGATATATTGCATCTTAAATAAAAACAAACAAAAGAAAAATAGTATGTTTATCATTAAAAACATTAGAAATGGATTTGCGATTTTTTTTTTTTTATTATTATTGTAAAGAAATTTTTTTGCTTTGCCCAATTTGTTTTAGATTTCTCAAAATAAATATATACTACTAATAATAATAACCATTACCTTTATAAAATTTATTATTACTGTTATTTTAAATATTATCACCTTTTGAATATTTTTATTTGTAATAACAGATTTTTGAGTGCACAATTTATTGAAATCTGAGCATATTTTTTTTAATGAAAATTATTATTTATCAATTAAATTTATCATTTAAAGTTTATGTAATGTTATCATTATTTTAATTAATTTTATTTTCACCTTTCAAATGTCCACACTAGCATTTTTGCTTGTTTCAGGTTGAGAATTTGTGTCTTTACCAATGCACGTCCAAACACTTTTTAATGTTTTAAAATATTTCTGTGGACATTTTGTAAATGTATTTAAAAAAAAAAGAATAATCATGCTTCAGTATTTTAATCCTTGGCACCCCAAACTCTTTATATGGCAAAAAATATTTTTTCTAAAGGGAGAAATTGTTAGATTTTCATTTACTTTTATAATTTTTATTATTTATATTCTACTCAAATCCATCCTCTCTCACAAAACACAAGTTAAAAAACTTTTTAATGTTTTAAAATTTCCCTGTCCATTTTTGTTAATTTACAGAAAAAAACAATAAGGGTCATTCCGTGTCAGATCACCCAGACCATGGCACCCACCATCATCAATTTTTATAAAATTCAGTGAATTTGTAGAGTTTAATATGCTGATTCCAAAAATATCAATTATATTGAAATTGATCAAACGGTTTGTGATTTATGAGCTTTTAAATAGCTCCCAAGATGGCCGATTTGCCGCCATTTTGAATAGCACATGTGACAACAAAAAAGTCCATAACTTCTTTCAGGTTTAAGCTAGAGCTTTCAAATTTTTTTTGTTTTGTTCAGAATAAAGTAAGCTTTCATTTAAATAGATTTTTGTGAACCTCATTTTATAAAAATGCTGTCAGAAAATGACTTTTTTTCATTTTTTTAAGTAAAAAAAGGTGCAACTTCAATGGCTGATTTCCCCCAATGTACCCCCTTCAGTTTTCACCTAATTGCATAAATAGGCAATTCAAAGTGTGTTTTGTTAACTGATAAAAAAATTTTAATGGGCGGTTCACAGGCTTTAATTAAAAAAAAATAATAAAATCTATTTTACTGACTTTCCACAATAACAGAAAACACAAGATAATGTTGATATTTCTTTTATTACCAGAAATATCATACATATTTACATCTAAAAGTTTGATAAGGTTTAATGTTACATAAATATATATATTTAATGTTTCTAAAAAAAGGGGGAATCCCAAAGGAATTAATAGGAATGCCAATAATGGATTCTTGCAAGAGTACTTTCCTGACAAATTGAAATCTATTGCAGAGTTTCAATAAATTATAAGTAAAAATTAAATGATAGAAAAAATTCTTCAAATAGGTACATTATATAACAAAATCATACTTGTATATAATACAAAATGTGATAAAATTGCAACTCTTAAATAAAAAAATTATGGTACTTTAAAATAATACAAAATAGCATATCACATACACAAACATGCTATTAAAAATATATCTACATCAATAATAATTTAAAGTAAAGATAATTAATATTTTAAAAACGCCCTGCCAACAGGCAGATGTAAATTTTGAAGTTAAATACAGTAGATTCCCTCAAATCCGCACAGCTTGGAACCAAAAGTTATGCAGATTTTAGAATTTTGTCGATTTCTGGTCATTACTTGGTTTACATTTTTTTTATACAGGAATTTGAATGCAATTAATAAAGAAATCAAAACTAAAATGAATGCTTTACAATATAATAAAATATTAAAATAAGTGATAAATTAATATAATAAAAATTTAGATAATTATAAAAGTGATTAAAATATTAAAAGCAAAGGTCAAGTTAATAATCAATAATATTATTAAATATTCATTATAAACATGAAATATATTTTTCCTAAATTATTCAATGTAGCATCATCAATGTATCCTTGCATCATAAAGATACATTACTAATTCACAACAAAATAATAAAATAAGGAAGTTTTATTTCAGGTTTAGCCAGATTTAGATTTAATAACCAAAAAAGCTTGATTAATACATAAAAATATTTGATAAGAAGATTGTGATTACCAATGATATCAGAAAAATCTTGATTTTTTTTTTTCAGAATAAATTTATTCTTCCTTCATGTAAAAATAATAATAATAATAATAAATAAAACATGAATTCAGTACTATTAACAAAAGTTACAAATTAAAATAAAATAGAATTGATATAAAATTATAAAAGTCAAATTTTGTCCCTATATCTGAACTGAATTTTTTATTTACATCCATAATTTATGTGCGGATTTTTGAGAGTTGTGGATTTTAGGGTTTCAGATTTGAGGGAGTCTACTGTACTTGTTTCATTAACAAAAACTAAATCAAATTTTGATATAAACCTAGCTTAACAATTTTATTTGGATGTTTTTAAAATTTAATTTTTCTCTAAGGACTGGTTTTATCAGAATGTTAAGGCAGTGTATACAAAAAAATATTTTTGTACTCTCAACAACTAAAAATTTTCTGACACTTTTTTAAAAGTAAAAACATTATACTTGTTGATGTGACTTTTTGAAGAGATTTATAAGCGACCTCAGGGTTGCTACATGCAACAATTTTTATATTCTTTGCACACCAGTATTTTTCTAAGTTTGAAGTATATTTTTCTTGCAAATGTTATCAAAGCATCTATTAGGGATTTTGGTTTTAAGAAAGTGGTACCAGTTAAAATGAAAAAATAGTTGCCTGTGGCAGCCTTGCAACCTGTGTTTTTATTTTTCATTCAATGAATTAGATCTTGATTTACAACAATTATTTTCTCATATAACCATTTTTTCTGTTTCCAATACTATCGCTTTGGAAAATTCAATTCAAAATGCCCACTTTGACAGCATTTAAAAAATATTTTATGCGTTATATGTAGAACCTGCCAATTGAATGCGTTTGTGAGCAAAAATGGATCTAAAAATGAATCAGAAAATCCAATGATTTTGCTTTGCCGGACTGTCCTGCTCACATAGAAAGCAAGGCATTTTTGTGTACCCAGCTTTTTGTGCCAATAATATTAATATAAATTTGAAGTCACTGCTGATAAATCATTTGTATACCTCATGCTAAATACAGTCAGATTGTATTCTAAAAGTCGTTAGATAAGTTCGCAAGAATCCACAAGTATACATTATCTGTGACTATTACATGATGCTTGTTCTCGGCAATGAATCTTCGAAATCAACACTGGTTGATTGCAAACAAACTACATGTGATAGAAGAAAACTAAGAACAGTTATGTAATTTGCATAAAAAAATGCATTAAGGGGTTGCATTGGTTCTTAATCATCTGATATCATGCAGACTAGTGTAACTTTTCCTTACTGTATTTTTTATTTAAGAGTTTTAATTTTATCACATTTTGTATTATATGCAAGTATGATTTTGTTATATAATGTACCTATTTGTAGAATTTTTTCTATCATTTAATTTTTACTAATAATTTATTGAAACTCTGCAATCGATTTCGATTTGTCAGGAAAGTACTCTTGCAAGAATCCATTATTGGCATTCCTATTAATTCCTTTAGGATTCCCCTATTTTTAGAAACATTAAATATATATATATATTTATGTAACATTAAACCTTATCAAACTTTTAGATGTAAATATGTATGATATTTCTGGAATTAAAAGAAATATCAACATTATCTTGTGTTTTCTGTTATTGTAGAAAGTCAGTAAAATTGAATTTTTTTTTTTTAAATATAAACCTGTGAACCGCCCATTAAATTTTTTTTATCAGTCATTTAAACACACTTTGAGTTGCCTATTTATGCAATTAGGTGAACATTGGGGTACATTGGGGGAAATCAGCCATTGAAGTTGCACCTTTTTTTACTTTAAAAAATTACAAAAAATCATTTTCTGACAGCATTTTTATGAAATGGGGTTCACAAAAATTTGTTTAAATGAAAGCTTACTTTATTCTGAACAAAACAAAAAAAAATTGAAAGCTCTAGCTTAAACCTGAAAGAAGTTATGGACTTTTTTGTTGTCACATGTACTATTCAAAATGGCGGCAAATCGGCCATCTTGGGAGCTATTTAAAAGCTTATAAATCACAAACCATTTGATCAATTTCAATATAATTGATATTTTTGGAATCAGCATTAGAAATTCTACAAATCCACTGAATTTTATCAAAATTTGATGGTGGGTGTCATTTTTGGAAAAATCTGGGTGATTTGACATGGAATGACCCATAATCCTTCTTATACCCCCCCCCCCTTCCTCAATTCTTCACATAGTAGAAAATATTTCAAATTAAAAAAGCAAGGCATTTTCATTTCTTTTTTTTACCTTTTATTTTTCTTCTGTTTATCACTTTTACAAATATATAGTGATATTATCCTTTTTTTTTTTTAAATATTAGAATTTTAAAAGAAAAAATAATAATACTAAAAATAACTAGCTCAAAAATTTTATCTTACTATATTAGTTTAAGCAATGAATTACAAACAGGGTGTTTATTTGAATTTTTCATGAAATTACATCAAAGCAAGCATAATGAAAGTAATGCGTAACAGCCCCCGGTATTAGAATAATGAAATTGTATAACACCTGTTCAATAACCTCAAATGTAAAATTTGAGCGGAACCGTATGTGGAATGTTGGGCCATACAATTTATTTTGTAGCCGAGTTCAGAAGATAAGCTGTAAGACTCCTTCCCTCCCAGTCGCCTCTTTTCATCTTTCCCCACCTTCTATATTGAGAGTTCTAAATGGACCGTTCCGTTACATAGTGCACCACTCTTCGAAAGAGCCACTAGTACTCTCACCTTTCATGCCATAGATCTCACTATCTGCACCCCTTCTATTTATCCATATTGTAACTTCTGGGTTTCTGATGACCTACACAGAAGTGACCAATTTCCTACTTTTATATCACAGACTACCACTCACAGGGATTCTAACAATTATTTTAAACGTTATATTTATGACAGAGCCTACTGGCCAATTTTTACAGACCTTGCTAAAATTACAAATGACATGATAGAAGGTGACATAGACGATGCACTTGATAATATTACCCAGTTGTATTATCAATGCTGCTGATTCTAGTATTCCAAAAACATCCTCTACTCATAAGCACAGAAAACCTTGGTGGAATAATGATTGCAAAAATGCGAAGAAGAAACAACAAAGGGCTTGGGACCTCTTTCGAAGGTACCCTAATAATACTAATTATATGGTGTTTAAAAAAAGCAAAGGCTGAAGCTAGAAGAGTGCAACGCAAAAGCCAACGGGAGTCCTGGACTAACTACATATTTAGCATAAACTTTAATACTTCAACCAAAGAACTCTGGCAAAAAGTGAAAAAATGTATAGGCCTTTACTCAGAAAATCGCATCTCTATTTTAAATTATAACGGATGCACCATCTCATCTCCTAAGAATATAGCTGAGACTATAGGGAATACTCTAGCATCCATCTCAAAATCAGACACATACCCAGAACCTTTTTTATCTTACAAAAGATAAACTGAAATGAACAGGGTTAATTTTAATACTCATAATTCATTTTCATGCAATCAACCATTCATTATTTCAGAGCTTCTCAAATGTTTGAAGGACAGCCACATTTCTGCACCTGGTCATGATGGCATCACATATATCATGCTCAAGCATCTCTTCTCTCTACACCTTAACAATCTGCTTTCCTTTTTTAAGAGACTATGGACTGGACAGATTTTTCCTAATGCTTGGTGCAGAGCTAATGTTATACCTTTTCCCAAATCAGGAAAAGAGTAATTACAGGCCTATTGCACTCTCTAGCTGCCTATGCAAGCTTTTTAAAAAGATGGTCAATTGCTGCCTCATTCACGTTTTGGAAACAAACAAAAGCCTTGCTGCCTTTCAAAGTGGTTTTCGACATGGTAGATCAACTATAGACAACCTAATCCACCTCGAACATTACATTCGTACAGCTTTTCTCAAACGCAACCATTTGGTGTCAGTATTTTTTGACATGGCGAAAGCCTATGACAGAACATGGTGATATGGGATCCTACGTGACCTTTTTAATTTGGATTTTTGTGGAAGCCTTTCTATTTTTATCAAAAACTTCCTTGCAGTTTGACTTTTCCAAGTTCGAATTGGAGGAACTCTTTCCAGCTTTTATGTACAAGAGGAGGGTGTACCTCAGGGTAGTGTCCTGAGTGTCACCCTCTTTGCTATAAAAGTAAACGATATCCTTAATCAGATTCTGCCCTCTGTGAAAGGAGATCTCTATGTGGACGACTTCTGTATTATGTGCATAGGGCAGGATATTCGCTTCATCGAGAGACAACTGCAAATTGCAATCAAAAGTATTCATAGCTGGACAAATAAAAATGGTTTTACAATATCTCAGGACAAAACTTCTTGTGTTCACTTCTGTAGACGTAGGGATCTGCATCCAGATCCTGAAATTTTTATTGGCTCAACCAAAATCCCTGTTATGGACAGCGTTCGCTATCTAGGCCTCCATTTGACAAAAAGCTCACATTTTTACCACACATTTTACAATTAAGGACAATATGTGAAAAATCGCTGAAGTTGCTGAAAGTACTTTCAAACACCTCATGGGGAGCAGACCGTACTTCTCTAATTAAATTTATAGGTCTGTGATCTGCACAAAGATTGCTATGCCTGCCAGGTCTATGGCTCAGCCAGAAAAACTATTCTTGAAAAACTCGACACTGTGCACCATAGCGCACTCCGTGTTTGCTCTGGTGCATTTCATACTTCTCCAGTTTTAAGCCTCTATGTTGACTGCGATGAACCATCATTGCATTATACTCATGTAAAACTTTCATTGGAACTATTTTACCGTGTCATTTCTCATCCTGACCATCCACTTCATACTTACATTTTAAGTACACACAATGATATTCTTTATCAGCATCGCCCTTCCTGCATTCCTTCTTTTGGAGTAAGAATGAGAAACATAATTAACAATAGCCCTTTGAGTAACATTGAGGTAAGTACATGTTCTTTACATGTATTCCCTCCTTGGAAACCCCCTAGCATTACCTCTCTCCATCCCTTTAAAGGATTCGACAAAAATAGCATGGCCCCTGCTATTTTCCAGCAATTATTTTCTGCTCATCGTGCACATTATAACAGCTATACAGATGTTTATACAGATGGCTCAAAGAATGGTGATACTGTTGGATGTGGGGTTTTCTATGGAAACTATTGAGTTATAAACTTCACCCTTCCACTTCAATCTTTACAGCTGAATTAATTGCAATTGAACGAGCCATGTATCATTTATCTTATCATCATAACACATCCTTCATTATTTACACAGACTCAAATAATTCTATTGATGCTGTTAAATCGGTTAAAAATCATCCTTATGTAATAGCCATCCTTAACATTTATAAAGATTTGACAGGGTGCGGCTATAGTATTTTGTTTTGCTGGGTACCTGGGCACATGGGTATTCCTGGAAATGAAAAAGCAGATATGGCGGCAAAACTTGCTCGTGACCCCTTTCACCATAAAATTCCATTCTCAGACATTAAACTAACTATTAAATGCTTTAGTTATAATAAATGGCAAGAAAGCTGGGACTTGACACGCAATAATAAACTGCATAGTATCAAACCAACAATCGTGACCTGGCCTCCAATTTATCCAAGAAAAAAGGATGTTATTTTAACTCGTCTGAGAATTGGACACTCTAGGATCACACATAAACATCTTTTACTTAAGGAGAATGCACCCATGTGACCAAAATGTCATTTTGATCACTTGACTATTCACCATATTTTAACTGACTGCCCAGGCCTCCGACACTTGTACACGACGTTTTTTAATTCACCATCACCAACCTTGACAAACCCCATTGGGGAATTACCTCATGGGGCACTCTTTGCTTTTTTTAAAAATGCAGTTTTATTTTGACATGATCTTTTTATGTTTATTTTTCGTTTTATGATTTTGATTTTCAGTTTTGCCTTTTCTGTTTACTTACCTTTTTATATATCCTAATATTTTACTTTCCCACCGTTGTCTGACTATATCTGGATGGGATACCCCATCCAGATATTTCTCACTTTTGCCCTTTTAGTCTTTGTTCTTGGCGCAGCATGTCCCTGAAGGAATTTTGTGCCATTAAACCTTATACAACCAACCAACCAACCAACCAATCTAATAAGTGACTAATGCTCAGCATGCATTGAAAATGATTTCGGATGGGTAGTTCCATTGCACTTTATTAAGCACATGATGAGATCTTTCTTTTGATATCACACTCATCCAAATCCACAACTTACACCTGGGGATGTTCCCTAGATCTTTCCATTCAATTTTTTCAACATAATTTAATGGCAGAGTGCTGTTTGATAGAACATTGCATTTTTAAGCTTGAGTCTAGGGATAGGGGTCTATTAAAAGCAGAATATGAACTGCATGGAAGCTCATAAGTGACTAATGATCAGCATGCGTTGAAATTGATTTCTGCTTCCATCAAACCTGCCTGAGACATGGTCACTAACAACATCCAGCCATGTCCTCAAAGAATAGATCTCATTACTTTTTATGCAAACCCTCTCTATTTATCTATTATTCACATTAATCCTACTTTTTTCATTTATCCATCCTTAATATGAGATTAAAATATATTATTTAAAAATATTTCATTAAAATGAGCTTACTTAAAGAATTGTTAAGTTGTCATTATCCTCCTCAGTCCTGAGACAAATTTTACATGGGATCACAAAATCCAGTTTAAAATGAGTGTAAAAGAGCTCCAAAGATTTATCACTCTATAAATCAAAGCTTATGATAGGCACACATTTTTTTTAAAATGTCTGAAAGTAATTTTGACAATTTTTGAAGCATTTAAATTAATTTCAAGAATGTTGTTTAGAGCCTCCTGCAGGCGACATCAGGACTGAGTAGATAAAAATTAATGCTGTAAATATACATACTATTTGTTGTCATGATGTATTTATAATATTTTCACACACTGTTAATTATAAGATTATGAAACTTCTTTTAGACTATGAAAATATTTCTTTCATTATACAATGCTATTTTTTAAATTTAATTATTTGATTATTGTTATGTGCTTTTTTAGAAAACGGCTCTTCACTGGAGTGCTGCACATGTTTGCAATGATAACATCAAAGTATTACTTTCTCAAGTAAATATATTTTAGCTTGTATAAATTAATCATTGAGTTTTTTATAGCACATTTAACAATTAATTTTTTTCTAATTAACATTTTTTGAGTTACTATTTTAGATAATATTGCATAAAGCGGCATTAAATTTTAGCAGGAATTTTATTTACTTTATTAGCTGACCTGCCTGGCATTCACAGGCCCATAAGTATTCTTTAAATGAAATTCAAATCTATATGATTCTATATCTTTAGCTTCATTTTGTATGAATTTATATTTTTAAATGAAAAAATATTGAAAAAATATTAAATTGAAAGCATATGCTATTTAGCATTTTCTTTTCTGAATAATATCATTCTTGGAGTCTATGCATAATTTTGAAATATGCTGGAAGAATGAGGAACGAGTCTTTTGGTAGTTTAAATGCTTAAAAATGTTGTCATTATTGTCCAAACTCTTAGAAGATTTTAGGAATTAAAAAAATGCTTTTGTAGCCTAGGAGAAGGAAATCATGAAAAAATATTGATATTTAGTGATAAAATGGCTTGTAAGAAGACTTTAATTTGGTATATTTCAGTTCAAAATTTCAAAAAAGATTTCTTGTTCAAATTCTTTGAGATTTTCAGCAGTTATAGATATGGTTGTTGTGTACCCCGTAAAAAAAATTCTTGAAAAAATTTCAATACTAATAGAAAAAGAAATGTGATTTCTTCTTCTTCTTTTTTTTTTCTTGTATTAAGTATCAGTTTCATTAGAGCATAACAAAATAAACAGTTATTGCAATCTAAATTTTCCAAAATTTCATTAGGTTAGAACTATAACTGTATCTGACCCATCTTTAATATTAAAAAAAAAAGTATTCAGTAATTAAAAAATTGAGCTGAAAGTGTTCAAAAACACTTTCATTTCTTGAGTGGCAAAACACTCAAGAACTCAAGCAAAACACTCCTGTTTGAAATTTCATGAAATTTCACACATTTGATTTTATAAAAAAATATTTCAACTCATTTAAATGTTTAGAAATTTTTCTATGTGATGTTAATCTGGTCTGTTGAATGCTCTAAAAATATAGTGTTAAAAAAATGGATGTTTAGTTACTTTTAGCATAGAAAAAATATCATCTCCATCAGATATGAAGTGACCGTGTATATGAAAGAGTTAATATTCATATTTTTAAAAACAGATTACACTATCAAGTGCTATTCTGAGCTTGCAATGAAAAAAGTGAATTTTTGATGAGAGTTCATTGTCATTTTAAATTAAAAAAGTAATAAAACTCTGATGTGAATTAAGAGTATCCTTGAACTACTCTCACATAACCTTTCAATCTTGTATTGCAGATTTTTTTATTAGCCATCACAGACACACATACAGACAGAACAAAACTTTCTTCGGTATAGATCATGTTTCTTTTTCTAATAAAATTTCAATTCTGTATGCTGTATGTTCAAAACATTCAAGCTTTCATAGATATTGTAATGATAAAGCATTCATATCACAAATAAAAATAAATACTTTAGGGTTGTAGAACTTTTGAAAAGTTTTCAGTATTTTGATAAAAATTTGAAATTAAGTTTTAATTCTGTGATTTTATGAATAAATGTTTTACAAGCTTTGTACAGTATGGGACCCGTTATCCAGAAACTCTGTATTCAGAGTGCTCTGAAAACGAGAATGGAAAATGATAGCTGAAAAATTATTTGTTTCATTTCGAAAACCTAAAAACTGTAGATGTATTTTACAACAAACATAGGATACAGCAAACAGACATACTCATTCATGGGTGATACAATTTTGGGTCATCTGCAATATTTTTTTATGATGTAAATGAGCATGAAGTTAAAGACTTTAAAATTTCCAAGAAGAAAATTATTACAGATATGCTTGACTAAGCTAAAAAATGTTCATATTAGTGATGGGCGATTCTGGAAATTTTGAGAATCGATTAAAATCGATATCGTATAAAACAACATCGATCATAATAAGAATCGATTTCTCAGTTCTAGAATCGATATTTCGATATTCAGGTTCACGATCCAAATTACTAATTCCAAAACTTAGACAATCAGCAGGACCGTAATTACCGCCTCCCACCTCCCACCACCATTTAGAGAGGCATAGAATTAAGCTATTGCAGATTTTAGAGTCGGATAATAAGAATTTTAAATTTTTAAATGATTGTCACTTATGGTTGTCACTTACACAAAAACTTTGACAAATTTGAGAGACATAACTCAACTAACAACAACACTGAGTAACTTGGCATTAAACCGAGGATAAAGAGTGCCAAGAGCGTGTAACTAGGATGGGAAACAAGGAGTATAGACAAAAAAAACTTTTTTTTTTCTAATGCCAACCAAATGTTACACGAGATAGTTTGGAAGAACAAAAAATATGCCCCATTCCCAAGGGGGCAGGTAAACTCCACTCTTGACGGAAGGGCGACCATAGCCCAAATGTATCTTTTGTCGAAGTTTCAAAATGAGGATTTACAATAAAATAGAACGAGAATTGGACATTTCAAAAATTGCATGCATACTTTGAACGGCCCATTTAGTAAAGATTGGCGAGGAAGGAGGGGGGGGGGACAAGGGATTAGAACGGACGAACTTGAAAAAAAAAAAAAAACATAATTAACTAATAACCCAAATAACTGAGCTCCTAAACAGAAATATAGTGTTTAACTTAGTGTTGAATTCATAGGGTGGCCTGCGGGGAACATGCACTCTTTGAAACTATAAAAAGTGCCAAGAGCATGTAACTAGGTGGAGAGAGGGGTAGTAACAGAAAAAAATGAGAAGATAAAAGCTGTATAACGATATGTTACATGAGATGGTGTGGAAGAAACAAAAAATATGCCCCCCACCAAGGGGGGCAAGGTAAATCCCAAACGGACAGAAGGGCGACCCCGGCCCAAATGTATCTTTTGTTGAGGTTTCAAAATATGGATTTATAACAAAATAGAACGAGGATTAGACTTTTTTTAAATCGCAGTCATAATTTGAACGAACCTGTAAGTTAAGATTGGTGAGGAAGGGGGGGGGGGGGTAGGATGAACGAACATGAAAAATAAATAAATAGTGGCACTCTGAGAGAGTGCCGATAGAAGTGAAACCTTGAACAATTACGTGTGTATTTTTTGAATTGTTAGGATATATAATTGAATCGTCAGGAAATACTTTTAAATGAATTAAAAAAAGATTCTATAATATTAAAGAATACATCAATATCTATAAAAAAAACCGCGCGATACCATATGTCCAGCTATTGTAGTTAACTCACTATAACTACTTTCTTACATTTTAAAACTCGATAAATACACACCAACCAAAATTAGACCATACTATCGATACCTTAATCCTTATCCAAATAAATCATTTTGTATTAATGCCTGTTACAATATATCTGTAGATTACTTTTTGAGTTATTCAAATCCGACATTCCATTCAAAAGATATTACGAATTTAAAGATGACAATCTAAAGAAATAATAGCGCTGCTGAGTACTCGGTGGCCAATAAGCTTAGGGATTACGTGTGCAATCAAACGATTGCTGGTTCGAACCCCAGTTTCGCTAATATGTATCAATGTTTTTTTTTTGTTGTTGTTGTTGTTTTTTTCGAAGAAGTTTGAAAAATTAAAATTTTAACACATTATGGGTTCGTAACGTGACCTGAAATGATGAGAGAAAATGTCTTATGCTAGATTTGTAATGTATGAAGCATAAGCTTTCAATAGACATATTGTATCATGAAATGAGAAAAAATCCCTCTGCCCCCCCCCCCCCCCCAAAAAAAAGGTCCTATAGGGGAAATCGGGAAACTGGAATAGCAAAAAGAACGGCGAGAAATGGTTAGCTATACTAGAATTTTTCTCATCATTGTAACTCCTATAGAAGCAAAGTTATAGCCTTTTGAAGATTGAAATGAAGTGAAGAAATGAGCAAAATTAGGTGAGTGATCGACAGGGGGAGGGGAAGGGGTCCACAGCTCTGGGGGTGCTATGTAGCTTGAACTTTTAAGTTAAAAATGGTAGAGAATTAAATGAGCGAAATTTTAAGGTGTATTTTGGGGGAGGGAGCAAGCCCCCCCCCCCCTCAAATTTTTTTTTGTTTCTTTTGAAGAAACAAAAAAAATATGCCCCCCAGCGGGGCGCAGATAAACCCCAAACGGGCGGAAGGGCGACCCTTTATTTATCTTTTGTCAAGGATTTAAAATGTGGATCTAAAATTAAATAGACCGAGAATGGGACATTTTAAAAACTGTATGCATATTTCGAACGGCCCTGTAAGTTACAACTGACGCGGAAGGGAGGGGGGATTAGAAGAGACGAGCATGAAAAATAAAACAAAAAAAACTAATACTTCAAATAACTGGACTTCTAAACAAAAATATAACGATTTAACCTAGTGTCGAATTAATGGGGTAACCCGCAGGGGATTACCCCCCCCCCCCCCCAGAAGTTATGAGATTTTATGCTTTTTAATGCACAAATTGCGATTCCCCCTCTCTTACAGAGCTGTAAAACATGATGCCTTCCTCCGGAGTCGCGAAAAATACCTGCTTTCAACACTGATTTAGCCTAGAAAAAGAAAAAAAAAATCGAAATCGAATCTAAAGATCGAAATCGAATCTAAAGATCGACATCGAATCTAAAGATCGAAATCGAATCTAAAGATCGAAATCGAATCTAAAGATCGAAATTGAATCTGAAGATTGACATTGAATCTAAAGATCGAAATCGAATCTAAAGATCGACGAATCTAAAGATCGAAATCGAATCTAAAGATCGATCTTACGGGCAGAATCGATTTTGCATTTTTACTTTCTTTTGTAACTTTACAAGAAGAGAGTATTAGATTCGTAAAAAATTTTGAATTCCTGTTTTCGATGGATTTATGTATTTTAGAAGGTCTTTAACATGATTTCATTGGTTTTAAGAAATATCTGTCTGCATGTGTGAGTGTCTGTCACTCTGTGAGTTTGTATAAGACAAAAATTTCTGACCCTTCTACCTCAAGAACAAATGCACGGAATTCCACAAAACTTTAGATTTAGTTTGACCTTGATATAAACTGAATCTAATAAATTTTTGGTGTATATAGCCTAACAGGTGGCGCTGCTATGCTGCATTTTTTGCGATTTGTGCAACAGCTATATCTGATTAACGAATGAACGGATTTTCATCACATTTTAGATCCAGTTAGTGCTTGACATGAATTGATGTTTTTTGCATTTTGATGTATATAGCTTCCCAGATGGCGCTGCTATACTGAATTTTTCACAATTTCCACTCAGCGCCTTGTGAAAGGGGGGGGGGTACGAAAGGAAGCGGTCGTTCTGAGCACGGAAATTTAGGGGGCACCAAATTTTTACTACTAACATCACTTCTAGCCTATCACAAGAAAAAGTTAATGGGGGGGGGGGAGCTAAATTGGAACTTTGAACCAGGCGCAGTTCTCTTTTCGCATGCCCCTGTTTCCATTTTAGCCTTATCTCAAGAACTTTCAACTCAAGCACGGACTTTCATAAAAATTTAGATTCAATTAGTCCTTGATATTATTTGATGCTAATTACATTTTGGTGGAAATCGCTTAAGAGATGGCGCTGCTATACTGCATTATTCATGATTTACGCAATAGCGCTATCCCAAGAACGAATTTTCATCAAAATTGAGATTCAGTAAATCTCTGACATAGATTAGTGTTATTTAGTTCTTGGTGTAAATTGCCCTACAGGTGGCGCTAATATGCTGCATTTTTATGATTTCGCAATAGCTGTATCTCGCGCTTTCATGGATTTTCATCAAAATTCAGATTCAGCTGGTACCTAATAAAAATTGATCCTGATGATCAATTTTTGGTGTACATCACTCAACAAAAAACGCTATTTTGCAGGGGGGGGGGGGGGGTTCTGAGGTTTCTTTAATTCTTCTATCTTAGAAACTAATACACTGAAATTTTGGAATTGGCACATCCGTCTATCTTCGACTTTTGGAGGAAAATGAAAATTATATTACCTTCAGAGAAATCGATTAAAAATTTTAAAGTATTGATTAAATCGAGTTGGCCGTAGTATCGATTAAATCGATTTAAAAAATCAAAATCGCCCATCACTATAGTTCATTTACTTAACGGAGGCGGTTCAGTTCTCCGACTGGCCTTGCATGCTGTGGTGAAAATTACTGGCCGCTCTTCTTTTTTTCCCACTGCTGTTCCGCTATGACAGTTCGGTCGGGAGCTGCGAACACACATAATTGGTGCTAATTTCTCCATTAAATTTTATGCATTAGCCCAAGTTTTACCCGGGTATGAATGATATTTATTAATGGATATACATCGTGAAATTTATCCTATATATTTTTTTTCTAAACATCATTATGCTGGATTTTTTTTCGATGCATTTAATATTTACTTTTAAAATATCATCCTATAAGACATCTTTTAATTTTTCATTCAAAGGAAGTGTAAATGAACAACATGAGTGCAATCAATCAACTTTTATTAATTATAGAGTTTGTAGATAAATAATTTTCCCCCTTGTCAACACCCCCCCCCCCCTCCTGCTTCCTCATTGGAAAAAAATTCAAAGCTTTATGTATTTATAGCTGATTTTTTGATGCAGAATCAATAATTATATGAGACAATAACGACTTAGGGTGTTCTTAAATCAAAAAGGGCAACTTTGTGATACATGCGGTAATTTATTTTTGTTCGGAAATGCATGAAAATAGCAGGTATTGTTATTCAGAAACTGTCTAATTGCACTCAATTTTCTATTTTTTTTAAAAAACACAATAGATTTTTCATAACAAACCTTCAAAGTTGACACTTTTGAGCATATTTCCTGACGAAAGCAGAAAAACCGATCGAAAAGGAGGAGAAAAACGGGTGATTACGTCATCGAAATAGCTTATAACTCGATAAGTAATTTAATTATCATAAAATGGAAAAATAAGTTCAATTCGAAATCGCTCCCATAGTCAGGCATTAAAATTTTATATCTTTCAGTTGAAAAATGAATTTGTAAATGTGTCAAAACTTTTTTCGCTTGTTGAGCGGATCAGTTAAGAACACCTTTAAGTAAACTTTTATTAACAACTTAATCATAAATATTTCTTTTTAATTTTGACACTGAACATGAGGTCAGGGTACAAAAAAAGCACACGAGCGTATATTTACGATAAAATTTGTAATAAATTTTATTTTGTATTTATAGTTTTATTGTATAAAAGCATAAAATTTCCATGATGCTTGGTTTTATATCCTTTAATCCCGTATTAATACTTTCCATATGTGTGTGCCCAGGGGAGGGGATCTTTCTAAAGGAACTTAACTCACATTTGCGGGAAAATTCAAAGAGAACCACAGAATAATCTGAATTATTAGGTCGACGAGTGCGTTTTGGATTTTGGATTAGATGGATTTTGGATTTTGGATGTAGGTAATTTATTTTTCTCTGACTATTCTAAGTTGATATTGTTTCACATAATTATTGATTCTGCATTAAAATTTAGCTATAAATACATAAAGCTTAGAATTTTTTTCCAAAGAGGAAACGGAGGTTGGAGAGAGAGGGGGGGGGGGTAAAGGACAAGGGGAAAATTATTTATCTACAAACTCTATAAATAATAAAAGTTGATTGATTAAACTCATGTTGCTCATTTACACTTCCTTTGAATGAAAAAATGAAAGATATCTTATAGGCTGATATTTTAAAAGTAAATATTTAATGTATCGAAAAAAATCAAACTTAATGATGTTTAGAAAATAACTGTAGGACGAATTTCACGATATATATCCACAGTGCTGTAGTTGGAAAAAAATATTTGTGGGAACTTATTATTATTATTATTATTTTTTAGAGTAGATGTTGATGGTACCGGATTTTCACGTACCCAAAATCCAATTTAAAACATTTAGTCAAAAAACGACTTTTTTCAAGACAGAAACACAACTATAATGGTTAAATTTAACAATCATAATTATTATATTCTAGTTATTATAGTTCTGTAGTTTTATTTTAACTTTTTAGGCTCATCTCTAGTCTTCAGTATCAATAAACTTAATAATTATCATCATAATAAATAACTATAATTATCGTTTTGCTCAAAAAAAAAAAAAAAAAAAAAAAAATAGATAGTGCTTGTGCGTGATATTTTAAAATTTTTTACAGTAATAGTTCATATTCAGATTCAAAAGCTCAATTGTTGGATCAAGAGTCTGTAGAAGATTGTCTAATTGCTTATGATGATACTCTTGTAAATTATCACATGACTGGCACTGAGATTTGTGACATAAGGACAAATAATATGTCTAATAGCAGGAATGAGGACTGATGAGGATAAATCTTTGCAATCTATACTAATAAAAGAATAAAATATTCTGTGTTTGTGTCTGTCTGTCTGTGATGGCTAGCAAAATCTATGGCATGTATGAGGCTCAAAATTTTTGTGAGAGTAGGCAAAAGTCTCTCCTCATGTACTTGACATTCAGAATTTCAAAATTGTACTTATTAACTGGGTAATTGACTAAAATTCATAACTCACTCTCATCAAAAATACACCTTTTTTCATCTTTTTTCTCTCTGCTTAGTTTTGGTTGGTTGGTTCATACAGCATCATTTATAAAAAAATATGTATCTTTCTTTCCACTTGCTTTTGGTTAGTTAGTTGTATAAAACTTTTGCAGAAATAATTAAAAAAGCTGGGACAGAATTCAATAAATCAATCTGAGTACTTAATATTTCAAAAGTGGCTGTTTTTTCAACTAAACATTAAATTTTAGCATGGAGTTAAGACACTTGCTTTGAAAATGTATTTAATAATAATGGATGTTTAAGGGAACAGGTTAGCTTTAAATGACGTTGCAACCTAGCAACCAACTTGACAACCAGGATGCATGTTGCTTGCCCATCTGCTTTCTTTTTTTTTTCTGTCCTTTGATTGGTTGAGCGATAATATCTGCTAAAATATCCATGATTTCAGCAGGTTTGTAGAAATTGAAGGTGCATAGTTAAAACTGATCTGTTTAACCCCTTCGCAAATTACAAAATTTTTAATGTTTTGTCAACGGTTTTCAAGAAGAAATTTTCACCTTATTAAATTGAGAAAATGCTCCAATTAAACAAGGCAAATTTTTCAGTAAAATTTTACTGGTGGGGATAAACAAGGATTCTTAAACGTTTTTGTGGCTCAAATATGTGTCGCTCATCCTCAAGGGGTTAAACAGCAAGACATACAATTTTTAAATGTTAAGTAAAAGATCAGAACAGTTCTTACTGGCTTTTTTATCATGAAAAAATTAGAAATTGACAAAAATAATGGACGCTTTCTGTTGCTGTAACGAGTAACAACATTCTAAATAGAATTTGTAGGTAAATTTTAACGTGGTTTCCCCACATTTTGCCAATGTTAAAGGGAATAAAAGAAAAAAAAATTCTTAAATTTAATTAAGTTTCCCTAACCCTAAACGTAAGTCTCTCTTATTTTAAAAGTAACCTATTTCTTTTCACTTACGTTTATCTATTTTCTTTTAAATTTAAGCTATTAAATTTCAACTACATCGCTTCTTATTTTCATTTTGCTGCCATCCAATGATGGATGAATGGTTGGTTATCGCACGGAATCATCATGGAATCCTCAGTTGCGCCTGACGCAAATTGCAACTTCATCTCCCTGTGTGGAGAGTAATTTTTCGTGAAGTCTTTCATCGTATTTTTTTGCAGCCAATCAGAGATTGGTTCTCGAGACCTTAGAAGTTTAGTACTATTTCTGGCAATTCTCTTTAGCCCAGCTGGCAAAATAAATACCGGTGGTTTTAAAATCCATTTGTACTGAAATGAGATGCTTTCTCGAATTTTTCCCAAGTTGTATGCTCCGATGTTTTTTTTTTTTTCATGGGTGATACACTGGCCACTTTTAAAGCAACGATGTTTCTGGAGTTTAAAAGGCTCAAGAGAATCGATGTCTGGACAGATGAGTATAAAGATAAATTTATTATTCATATTATATATTTTATTCATTTTACTGACAAATAGTCAGTCCATTTCAAGTTTTGTTTAATGTCCCATTTTTTTTTGTTTATAAAATAAACGTTATTGTTGTCAACCCAAGTTCATCATTGAATTTTCACTTTGCATAATTTTTTTACAGATTCTAAATGAATTTAATGAATGATTAACATGAAAAGAAATGTACTTACCTGATTACATGAACTATCAAGACATTTTAAAGTTTTATGACAATACAATATATTTTCAACACTTCATGCTAGTTTTTTCCGCATTTCTAGGATAGTATTGTCAAGTATAACCTTTTGAATTCTTAATGTCACAAACCAGCCAGGGGTGTCAACTAAAACACTCTCATACTGACATAAGATTAAAACCCCGACCAGCCCCTCTTCTCAACTACTTTAATCCTGTTTTTAAAAAATTTAAATTTCATTTAATGAAATATTTTACTAAGTTATTAGTAGGAGTTGAGGAGCACCCACAGAATTTAAATTATCATTTTTGATACTATTAATGATATATTTTTTAAATTTCAAAAGTATTTTTTTCCTTCTAGTATTTTTCAACAAAGTTGAAAAGTGCTTATGCATTCAATTTGTCTGTCCATTTGTCCACACTCTAACTCTCATAAATATACTCAGATTTTCATGCAAATGATAAAACTTATTTAGGGTCATCAAAGCATGTTTGATATTGCATGTGAAGAATGTACAATTCATTTACAGGGACACTCAAAAGAAATAAATTACATTATTATATATGGGGGAAAAATCATTTACAAATAATTTTAATGGCATTACGCTATTACCAATGTATTGAAACAGATATAAATCACCAAATTTCACTACCATCACGTTAAAACAAAGCATTCATAGCATTTTTTATTAATTTACATGGATGCACAAAAGAAATCAGTTACAGTACTGCCTTTGCATAATGATTGCTGGAGAGATTTTAAAATTCAATTTGCATGTTTAAATTTAATTAATTTTTTGAATATTACTCTTTCTATATACAGAGCTTCCAAGTGGTCCCCTTTAGTGCCCTTTTATGCATTTTGGTCCCTCAAGTCCCTTTTCAGTAACTGAAAAAAATCGACGCAAAATAAAAACAAATTCTAAAAACTCACTAAAAACTCAAAAATGCTAGAAGACAAAATTTATTGTAACTGGAATTCTTTCTTTGATGTTATGAAATCCCCTTGTGATACAAATTTTAAGAAATTCATAAAGAAATCTTATTAAATTCCTAAAAATTAAAAAATCATAGAACAGAAAAGTTGCTATATTAATCTACTGCTTAACCAGTCTTCAAAGATAAAATTTAATGTTGTATTAATGCCAAATAAATTTTATTCAAAAGATGACAAAATTTATTAAATGGGGCTAAAATAGTGAAACCAAATGCCTTTTTAAAATTAAAAAAATTCTGCAGAACACACAAAACTACATAAAGAAAGGCTAAAATTAATAAAAAATTCAAATCAGATGATACAACCATTTATGACAAAATTTATTACATTAAAGCTAAAAGTTTGAAACTGAATTTTTTTTATGAATGTCAAAAAAATTGCTGCAGAATACCAAAAAAGGCTGAAATTTGTATTAAAAATTTGTGAAAGATTTTGAAGATGCTGAGAAATTGAAAAATTATTACATTAGGTTAAAAAATACAAAAACTAACTTAGATATACAGATACCTTCATGTCAAATCTTTTTTTTTTTTTTCTTATTCTCTCTTCAGTATAAATTTCTAAATTCTGATAAAAAAGTAATTAATTCTGTTACCACCACTGCAGTTAATGACTTTTTTTTTTTTTTGTGTCATCAGAGGTCTTTTTTTTTTTTTTTTTTTTTTGTTAATATTAAGAAAACTGTTGCATACAAAAATATGAATATTGAAAAACACATAGTTTTTAAATTGAAGAATTTTTTAAAGAGATGTTCAATGTTAAAGTTGGTTTGACTGTTGATCAAAATCATTCCATTAAAAAAATTTTATATCTGAAAAATAAATAAATAAATAAAACTATGCATAGGGATTTAATCTTTTTCTTCTAAGAATATTTCAAATTTGTGGTACACATTTATTTATTTATTGACTAATGTTTTTTCATTAAATTTTCTTTTCAATAGATATTTTTATTCACATTTAGAAGAAATCATTATTTTAGAATTTTGTAAATTGTGAAAACAGTTCAAAAAATACTATTTCCTTGTATCAAATATTTGCATGTGATTATTAATAAGAGAAATAAAATTTTAAAATAGGAATTCAATTATCACATTTTAAAAGCAGGCAAATATTTAAAATTTCCTCACAAATACTGTATTTACATGTAAATATTACAAAAGAAATTTTTTTAAAATTAGCATTAATATGTGTTAAAGCAGTGAATAGAAAAAATTATTTAACATTTAAAATGGCCAAGTAATAATATTGCCAAACAGTTTAAATAACAGTTAAAAATATTTTTACACAAAAAATTCATTTCATATTATTTGGTGATATTTTTTTAACAATTGTTGTCAATTCTAAGACAGCACAAATAATAATACTACCATTTTAGCAACAAAAATATTTTCATGTTAATGTTAAAGAGAGAAATAAAATTTTGGTGAAAATTACATCAGATTTAAAACAATATATTTAAAATGTATTATTTAAGACAATTTTCTTATAACATTAAAAAAATTCAAAAAGCCAATATCTTACAAGTTGATTTGCAAATCATGTTTACTTGTCATATTTAATCAATCACAAAAGCAGCCATTAAATGTCTCAGCAGCAGCTGATTATACCTTAAATTCCCTTAGTGAAGTGGAAATGAATGAAAATCTGTTATTCAATTGCCCCACCAGTCACCCAATTGTGGCTGTAGGCCTAATTGTTTTTAGTTTTTCGTAGCTTTCTTTGAACCTTGAATTTCCTTGTGTAAATGTGTAAATATGGGTGGGTTTCTCTTAGAAAGACCTCCATGGAGGGCTCCCTTCCCACCCGTTAGGGTCTATATCCATCATGTTGATAATTGGGAATCATAAACACAACCAATCAAACAACTGTTATTCAATCTTCCATATTATTTTTAAAGTGAATCAAATTACAGTGTTTTAGTCTGTGGTTCTGAATGAGATTTGGCTAACATAGCTAGCAGGGGCCCTCTAGTTTAATTGAATATATTGGAATCATGAAAAATAATTTTCATTTTTTGATGGATTTACATGTTTTAGATTGGCCTGGATAGGATTTGATATATATATATTTTCTAATTCTCCCTTTATTTGTTATACAAAATTTGTAGCCATTCTATCTCAAAACTAAACTAAAACTAATGAGTCTGGCCTGACTCATTGAAAAAATTGCCCTGCCTTCTATAACTGCTAAAATTTTGGCAAGGCCCAGAAAACAATTAGAATTTTGGCCCAGCCCTAGTGAATTTCTACAAAACATTGAATTTGTAGAAATTCACTATTTGGTTTGGGGTATCGAAAGTTTAGGGCCCCTACGCACGCACACTATCGATAACATAACAATTTTCCTCCTGTGGACAAAAACGTCTGAATTCAATATTGTTGAATTTCACTTGTTGTTTTTAACTTATATATAGTACTTTTAGTAAAATTTAAAATTATTTTAACATTTAAAGACCTAGTGAGGTCAAAAAAGAAAGGCCTAAAAGTCGTGATTAATCACATTCTTAAAGTTCCAAGAAACTAGAACTCTCTAACATAAAAATCAATTTTGAAAACAAAAACTTTTTTTAAAATGTTATACCAACTCACACTCTGAAATGGGATGTCATAGCTCACTACATTTCTTTTCATCCTGAAACCCATCAGAAAGCAGACACACTTTGTTCTGTTTCACACTCTGACATAGTCGGAACTCTATGAGAAAAAAGGTGTAGAGATAAACTTCAATTTAAAATAAACACTTAAGAAAACATTACGAGAGCTGTAATAAAAAAATGGGAGATGGCATGGAAGCAGACAAAGTTTTAAAATGGACTCAGCACTATAGAAATTAACTTTGAAGGACTTTGATAGAACAGCTGATAAATTGAAACAAAAACTAATATAAACCTAGAAAATTTGAATGAATGAATGCATTTCAAGCAGTAGTATACATGACAAATTCGTAGCATTTTTAGGAAAAGAAGAACATTGAAGAAATCAGGAGCCATTTTATGAATATCAAGCTTATAAAGAATATGAAGCTAAAGATAAAGCATTTGTAATCAATGCTACTGGAAAAGATTTATTTGGCTTTCTCCTTACAAAAAGATGTGAAATCCCATCAAAAGCATATCATGTGAAAAATAAGCCAAGTCTTGCGACTCTTTGACTGTAAAATGTTCTGAGATATTGTGTAGAGACAAGTTTAGTCTTATTAACTCTGACATTTTAATTCACAAATTACTCCTAGTCTGACCTTTAGTTAATGATTATTTTGTGACTTGACAGTTGCACAGAACAAGAATGTAGATTCTGTTTTTTACATTTTAATATTAATGTTTATTTATAAAGTATTGTACAAAATTGTATTTATAAGAGCACTGAATGTGTATATATTTGTAGCATGGGCAAGATGCCTACTTATTTTTCCTTCAACTGTGATCATACACTTCGTTGGAATTTGCGGAAGGTTTTGTTGGATTCAAAGAATTATTCTTCACTTTGTGCAATTTATAATAAACTTAACGCTTTATACTCGTTTATCAAATATAAATTTTGGTGAAAAATTTTACAGGACGATATGACAGGCTTATTTTAATGTTCAAGAATTATTTAACTAGACACTAATTTTTGTTTTTCTAATTATTGGTATTAACTATGTATAATGTTTTTATTCTGTAATTTAATTTTATGTTAGTTTGCCATCGGTTTTTTAAAATTATTATTTGTATCTATAATATTGTATTTTTCTTGCCTGTTAAGGCATTTGATGTATCTGGTTAACAGAGGGGAACTTCCACCAGAGTATAGTACCTTTGCCTAACGGCTGGTGCTCCGGTGGGTGATCTTGTTCTCTTGTAGCATGGGCATAATTTTATGCAACATTGTAAGTCCGGGTACAAAAACTCACTTGTGGTTGAATTTGATTTCAAAGTTTTGGGTGAATTTCTTCCTGTATAACATGAATACGAGTCAGACCCCTCTTTTACAAAGAGCTTTAACTGATGAATTCAACTTTAAGCATCTATCCCTTGCTTTTATATTCAGCCTTAATCAAATAATCACACCAACTCACATAGTGACTCACATAGTGAAGTGTTGATGTAATAACTTTTTATTCTGCGTAATTGCCAAGTCACAAAATAATCACTAACTAAAGGAGTAGAGATTAGGAGTAATTTGTGAATTAAAATTTCAGAGTTAATAAGAGAGTTAAGCTTGGCTTTATACATTATCTCAGAACTTTTTACAGTCAGAGTCACAAAACTTGGCTTATTTTTCAAATTATTATTTGGCTTATTTACTTTGCACCGTAATAGTGGAGATACTTATGAAGTCGCAAAATAATCACTAACTAAAGGTGTAGAGACTAGGAGTAATTTATGAATTACAATTTCAGAGTTAATAAGACAGTTAAACTTAGCTTTTAACTTGGCTTGTGAGGAGATACAAACTGGTCTGCAGTGAGCTGAGGCACAGTAGAACATTTTTTCTTTTGGATGAAAAGAGCTAGAAAGAAAAATGATCTTCTCCAGGTGTTGTAATTCATGGTCGGCCTGGACATGTCTTCAGGACACATAATTTTTGGTTTGATATTGATCCCAGAGTTGTTGGAGCACATTGTGAGACCCGTTGAGACATCTAACAGCAACAGCCTGTAACAGCCACATTTCCATCCATTCGACCGACTGACACCTTAACAAATTGGGCAAATGACTTCTAGACATTGCTAAATTCTACTGGCTGTTGTCAATGAAACTGACAACAGTTGAAAATCAACAAAATTCACACAAAATTACAAAAGCTTGATATTTGCATATTTTTCTCTCATTCGTTCAGTTCTTTTCTATAAAATAAAAGTGGTAGCTATCATTTTTGCATAAGTTTTTTTAAACTTTATTATTATCATTCACATAAACTATAAAGTTTATTGTTACTGCCACATTTTTTTGTGGTGAGCTTTGAAAAATATGTTGTACCTTAACATTTGGAGGCCAGTGTAAATTACCTGAAGCTTGAATTCTATTAAAACATCATAATTTAAAAGAATTTCTTCCAGATGTGTAAATTAAAATATTTTATACATACATGTATGACTACTAATTCAGAAAAATTCACTGTAAATCTTTAAAAACTTGTTAATATTTTTAAAACTGTTTCTTTTTCTATTTCGTCACATTCCTTTGGCCAAGAAATTGAAAAAAATTTTGGTAAGAGTGAAGTGCAGTTATAAAGATTTTAAATATTTTTTTGCCAATACTTATGGATCAGAAAATGCCATATTGTGTAATGTAATCACGAGTTACTAAAATTTGTTTTGGATTATCTTTCTCAGTGTTGGTTTTTGTTCAATAATATTTTATATAAATCATAAGTGTTTATATGTTCTACTAAATCACCAAAAGCACAATTACTAAATTTTCTTTAATAATGTGCTTTTTGATTTTTTTTTATAGGGAGCTAATCCTTGTATCCCTGATCAGGGTGGTCAAACACCTTTACATTGGGCTGCTGCTAATTCAAATCCAGAGGCGTTGGATTGTGTCAAAACTTTATTGGTATGAAGCATTTTAAGCACTGATGTCATGCAAGCACCACAGTGGCACAATTTTTTTTTATGCCAGTTTTGAAAAAAACTGTTTTCAAATACCAGTTACATATATATTTTTCAATTACATTTTTGATAATTTTAAAAAGGGAATAATAATAAATCAAAAAAGCTTAATAATTATAGAGCAAAACAACTTATGTCATTAGAAAAAGAAAATAGAAATAAATAAACTATAATAGCTGGGTTACAATGTGAGGCATAAAATTGCATTCTGTTACAATCATGCCAACTTGGTGCATATATGACATCTGTGCCAAATTTTTATTATTTGTAAAAATCGCTTTTTATTATTTATTTCTGTAGAGTCCTAGAGGCAAGTTATGAGGTGATGGAGGAAGAATTTCATTATGTACTTAAGTTTGTAATAAGAAAAGATATTTTAAAGTCAAATGTTAGAGGAATGCAATTAAATGTCATAATTTTCAATCTCAATAGCATTGTTACTGCTTTAAAGCATGCCAGTAATTTATTGAGAAAACTGATTACACTGGACAATAAATTTGAACTTTTGCTCTGCCACAAAACTGAAATATAGTTGTTTCCTATTCAGTTTTTGTGTTGATTCTGAATAACATTTTAGATTTTCTCCAGCACATTTAGTTTTTGAGATAAAGTAAGCTGGGGTGACTGGACCCACAAGGTAACTGGGCCATAGGCTATTAAGTTTTACCTTTTGTCAACATTCCACCCCAATCTCTACTTATTAAAACAATGTGTGCCAACTCAGTCATAGCTCTGTCTTTGTTGTGATTGCGATAGGCTACCAAAAATTCAGAGGTCTTTTTTTACAAACGATCAATGTCAATTCAGTTGAACTTCCTCAGGGTTTTTTTAAATTAAAATACAATAAATACTTTTACTAAGCAGCCACTTTTTTTGTTTAAATATTATGCATGTAAATACATTAATGATATTAGGTATCATTATGTATAAACTTCATGTTTGAAATGTAAGGCCTGTGTTCCAGTTACCCCATATTTTTTTCAAGAATGAGGTAACTGGGGCATGTATCAGGGGTAATTGGGTCATATGAATTCCAGTTACTTCAATGTTTTTTTAGTTTCTCTTACTGCAGAAAATTAATTTCTCCATCCTTTTTGCTTAAAACAAAGAAAATTTCATAATATATTATTTAAAATATTTTTTAAAATATGTCAGCAGATTATCAAACCAAATTTTTTAAGTGAGATGGCCAAATCTTGATATTTTATGATATAGATCAAGAGGGGTACATAAGACAAAGTGACATTATTAGAAAATTACTGAAACGAATAAAAAATAGTTCTGTTCAATATAAAAACATGGTTACATACATCACAGATTTATTTGATTTATAGAACTTTCATTAAGGTAAATAAAAAAGAATGAAAAACTTATGTAACTGTTTGTTCATAGATGTATTTTGCTTTTTTTTCCTAAAATACCCATGTAACTTTTATAAATATTACTTATATGAAAGTATATACATATGTACATACTTAATTCTTATGTTTTTTATGTAAATAAATCTAATAATTTCATATTTGGTGCTTTTTAGACAGCTTGGAAACAAAGGTTTCCCTTACAATGCTCTTTAGTTTATGTATAATGGTACATGATTTGCCTGGTTTAATTTTTTTTTTTAAATTTATTTATACTTTTTCAAACAGGACCTGGTACCCCATATTAAAAAAAGAAAAAGGAGATATTTGGAACATAGACCTGCATGGTCCAGTTGCTCCATTTTTACTGTGTGTTAGAGTGAACCTAACTGAACATATTTACGAAGTTTCAGACTTTAATTCAAGTGAACATTAGGTTTTAGTGACTGAATTCTCAGAATCTCCGAAGTTACATTGAAATCATGACCCAGTTGCCCCATGTAACCTTATTTGCATAGTTTGATTAATGTTAGTTTTGCAATTTTTAGACAATTATATGCAACTTATTATATTAACTATATGCAAATTTACGGCATAAAACATCAGGCTGGCTTTTTTGTTTTATGTTGTGGCTGTCCAATTTACTTTACTAAGATTTTGTGCCCAAATGTACTCTTATGTTTTAAAGCAGTTTTATTGTTAATTTCAAATTGGTTATCAGTTTTTTTCTATCACGTCTAGTTTTTGAGGGAAGTGAAATCTTATATTTTGGTCAATAAGGCCAGAAAACTCTTTTAATGCTACTTTGTGATATATTTCTTCTACTTCAGGATACATTCTACTACTTTTTCAGTTGTTTTTGGATTATGCCCATTGGTGATTATGTCCTTGGTAGGAATTTGACACTGTTCACCTTTTAGGCAATGGGATGTACAATGAATACCTCATGTGTACGAAGTACTCCTAAAAAAGCATTTTATATCAAACTTGTGCCAGTACCATAGAAAACTAGAAATTTACTTTACTCAACAATCAGACATGAAACTAGTAAACTAATTGCAGATTTGAAATCAGCATAAAAATATTGTCTAGGAAAACAGTATGTCAATTCTGCAGTAGCTACTTTAGCACTAGAACTGCCATAAAGGATTATTTTGACTCCTACCAAATTGATAATAGTTGATTCAAACATGAAATTTTTACATATGTTAGATAAGCTTGACATATGCTTGACATAAGCTTGATTAAGAGCTGGCAGGTCTAGTGTTAAAGATGAAAGTAATGTAAACATTACACCATTAAAAAAATATGCAAGCTTAATAACTGTAAGATATGCAAATGTTGCAATATACAAATTGACATTTATCTGAAGAAAATGGTCTAATAGTCATAACATAAAACAAGAAATAACTAAATTCAGTTCAGTGGCACCCATTGTATCCCAGTGTTATTTATACATTTTGATGTCACCACAGTTCTGGTGACTACCATATAGTGATTGCTCATATTGGCCTTGTGTAATTAATATTTGTAGACTGATTTTTATATGTACTATCCAATATCTTTGTTTTAAAATGTCCATTAGAAAATAATTGTATCAGAAAAATCATAATCCTTAATGTTCATAAAAGA
The DNA here is from genome assembly GCA_964019185.1 of Maratus speculifer. Taxonomy (NCBI): domain Eukaryota; kingdom Metazoa; phylum Arthropoda; class Arachnida; order Araneae; family Salticidae; genus Maratus; species Maratus speculifer. The sequence continues at coordinate 196,404,170 of OZ025293.1, read as the reverse complement.
TATAAACATTTTGTTTACATTTGATATCTACAGTTACATACAAATTTAATTATTTTTTTAATACAAGGTAACCATTTATTTATTTATATTTCTTAATTATTTAATTCAGATAAATCTAATAAGTTTAGGACTAAAAAGGTAAAAATATTTTTTTACATGAATATTCATTTGTTTAATAATAAAAGAATTAATGAATAAGCATTATAGTTTAAAAAGCTAACATATAGCAAAAATTGTTGTCTGTGTTATTTTAGGGTAGATCCTAGTTCTATGTGTTTTGAAGGCCCTTAACTTTTCCCTTAAACTTCCTTTCTAGACTATGGTATTTTTTGGTGCTGGTGGTTGGTGGTGAGCTGCTTGCGCTGTTCTGTGTGTGTGGGGGGGGGAGGGGGGCGTTTTATCAATGTGGCAGCTGGTTTGTCATGTTAAAGTGTTTTGTCATTTTTCTCTGGTATTTAGATTTTGTTGGTGCGTTTGTTTTCTTTTTGTGTGAGACTTCCTTCTGGAGTAAGCGTATTTAAATATATTTGGTGTTCTTTTGAGCTGGTTAGCAGCATATTTACTTTGTTTGTTTTTGTACTGTGAAGTTTAGCTGGGCTACCTTCTTCCCTTCCTCAATGGTGAGTACGGCTGTAAATGTCATATTTGATTCCAGTTCGTAATTGCTGCTAGTGAATATTGACATGATTGATATGGAAGAGAGTGCCCCCAATTTTGCAAAATATTTCCAATTTTGTTTGTCCCCCCAGCGGGATACCTTCTTTAGGTATTCATGGGCTTCACAACCCCGGGCATCTGAGTGATCTTTCTCTTTTCCTTTTCCTCTTACTCCCCTGGTCTTCCTTTCATCTTTGTTTCACTCTCGTTGTGGTTTGCTTTTTGGAGGTGAGGGCAATTCTGTATGACCCAATATCATCCTGTATATTGACTCATGGAGATTTGTAAACCACCCACTTGTTGGAATTGTGTGTGGTGACCCATGTCCCTGTAAAGGGGGATCCTGGCAGTTGAGGGAAACCAACACACTGCTTTGGCCTCTGCTTCAGGTAGATGGGAGGTGCATATTGGTCCCGTATGTACCAATCGGCTGGTCAGCTGACTTTTGTCACTGGCTAAGGGATCAAGTGAGCGAGCATTTACTAGCCATCTCGTTAAGGGTGGAGACTGGCATAGGAATGTCTTGTGACCGTATAGGCCCTGGTTAGCACTGTTGCACGAATGTGCATCCCCTTGTTGGGCTCGGTAGTGGGTGATGCGGCGGGGTCTGAATTATTTTATTTTTAATATGGATGGAAAAACTTCATTTCCTTCAACTTCTCTCCCTGGTGGAGAGCAACAAAATGTAAGACTTCCTCTTTCTCTCGCTTTTTTGTTGTTAAACGTATTGATAGCCACTCTGATAGCTCCTTTAAAAAAACATCACCTTTTCTCGTTGCTAGAACCTTCCAGACTGTTTTGGGGGATGGTCATTCTCTCAATACTAGTTGAGATTTCTGCAGCCAAACAATCACAATTTCTCTCTAATTGCTCTAAAATAGGCACCTTTTCTGTTTCTGTACAAACTTATAAAACTCTAAATACAAGCCTAATGGTACCTTCTAATGGTTGGTTGATTGCTTTTGTGCAGAGCAGTTTTTCTGCTGTATGGTTAGTGTCTGTTTTCTGTTTTTTGGGATTGTTAATCTGTTTATTTATGGGTATTAGCATTATTCATTGGAATTGCAGGATCATTTCTAATAAGATGCTCTATCTTCAGTGTTTGCCTTTTTTGATTGCAGATATTTGGTTATTTCAGGAAACTTTCCTGTCGCCTTATAAGCCTTTCTTTGTGTCCGGTAAGATAGTCTGTCGACTTGATAGGTAGGTCAGCTGGGCGGCAGTCTGCTTTTGGCTGTGAACTCAGCTTGACCTTTTGCTTGTTTGTGTTTTGATAGTGTGGCACTGGACAATAAGGTCTTGGCTGTTCATATTCATCTTGGCTCCATTCTGCTTAATATCATCAATTTTTATTCTCCATCTGGGTTGGTGGTGAATGGCCTTTTGAAGGTTTGCCATAGTCTCCATAGGTCTTCTGTCATCTTGGGTGATTTCAATCTGCACCATCCTCTGAGGGTCTCCAGTGCCCTCGCGGGCTAGTAAGCGTTTTGTTGATTGGCTCTCTGAGAGCCATTTTTGTTTAATGAATGCTACTGTTCCAACTCATATGGCTCCTAATGGGGCTTGCTCTTTAATTGATCTTTCAATTTGTTCTCCTGACCTTTTGGCCTGCTCCACACTTTGCGTGGAGGAGGATTCCTTTGACAGCAATTATTTCCATGGTGTTATTTCGGTTCTGTTTCACCCTCCTTCGTCTCCTGGTCCTATCCTATACAATTGGTCCCGTATCTCTGAGGAGGTTAATTCTCATCTCCAGCTGGTTTCCAATATCCAGTTTAATTCTTTTCAATTCTTGATTTTGGATGCTATGTCTAAGCATAGGACTGTTGGGTCTAGATCCTTGAAGCGCCTTCCTGTGTGGTGGAATACAAGGTGTGCTAAACTTAGCAAGCTAAAGAAATTCCATCTGAGCAGAGCTCGTCAATTAGCTTGTAAAGACCATTGGATAAAATACAAGAGATTCTTTGCCAAGCTATGTCAGATCATCAGAGACGTCAAGAGTCGCCAGGGACACCATTTGCAGTAACACAATTGATCCTCACATTCTGTATAAGGTTTTCCACAATCTCAAATCTTAGTCAAGTTGTTCCCTTTAATTTTAGCTTTATTTGAATTTAACTGACTCCTTCTGTTCTGATGCAGTAGCTGAAGCGGAGGCCTTTGTGGATTGTTTCAGTGAAGGTAATGGCCATGAGCCTATTTCTTTTACGTATGGTGATGAGAGTGATTCTTTGCTTAATTGTCCTTTCTCGCTTTTGGAATTAAAGAAGGCCATTGGTAAGACCAGGATTTCTACACTTGGGGAAGACAGGATAAGCGCTGCTTTGTTTAAGGGTTTTAATGACCACTCTTTGGATTGCTTATTGAGTTTGTATAATAGAATATGGCACTCTGATAACATCCTTACAAGTTGGACTTTGGCGATCCTCCCTATCCTTAAGCCTCAGAAGCTGAGACATCTTGTCTCTTCCTATGGTCCAATTGTTCTTATCTCTGTTATGGGGAAAATTTGTGAACAAATGTTAGTCTGAAGAATTTCTCTTCACCTTCTTCAGAATGAAATATTAGAACACCAACACCTAGGATTCCTTCCTTTTAGAGACAGTCAGTCAGCACTCTTTATTCTTTATCATGACATTTGTAATGCAAAAAAGGCCAAAAAATATATTTTGGGGATCTCTCTAGGCATGCAAGTGGCCTATGACTCTGTATACATTGATGGATTAATTTTCAAATGTGCTCAGGTGGGCATCACTGGGCAGGCACTCAGATGGATTCGTCGGTTTTTCTCGGCTAGACCTATTAAAGTGGAGTGTAGAGGTCATGTCTCCTCTCCCCGGAATATTTATAGGGGTGTCCTTCAGAGGGCTGTATTGAGTAGGGTGGTGCGAAAAAAACAAAAGTTTTTATTTCCGAATCGCTATAGTGCGGAAAAGTTGCGATTGGTAAATACAAGAAAAACTAAAAAAAAAATTTTCAAATCGGACTTTATCTTCCGATCGTGCAAACCACCTAAATATTTAAAAAAATGGAAAATTTCCGATTTTTTCGGAAATTTTTAAAAAATATTACATATACATATTTTTTAACACTACAGTGAAAAATATTTGCATATTGTACTGTTTAATAATAATAAAAAAATAAATTGCGCTTACAGAATATCTTCCGATCGCGCAAACTCATTAAAAATCGGGAAAAATTTCAATTTTCAGTGATTTTGATGTATTAAGAAAATAATTATATGAGTTCAGTTTGCGGTCTCCTGTTAAAATTTAAATGAAAATTAATACATTGAGCATATTATGCCCTTTTTGAACAATCTAGATCTTACCATGACCAGATTGCTGCAGGGCGAAAAAGTTTAGTAGTTCGCGCAACTCCTGTTAGCCCCGTTGCGCAAGAGTGCTGAAGTCGCTCTACGTGTGTATACCCTGTGAACAAATTTCGTTTGTTAATTGGTGTATTTTGTTATTTTAAATACATTAACAAGTGACATGGATACAGATATGCATACGTCGTTGACAAAGAAAATTACTATACAATCTTTTCATTGTCCTATATTTTTTCATCCAAAAGATTTTTTGCCAAATATTTTTCCAACACACGAATATAGCGCATGTGAGAGACAGTAAAAAGCACCCTTTAAATTGATTTAAATGCTTTTAGAATTGTTAAAAATACTTCTAGACTTTTTCAATAAATGAGTCCATATAATACGCATTGATATGTAGAATGATACAAATTTGAAGATGTTTTATAGTAATTTTAAACAGATATATGTTATCGCTCGTTATATTTGTCTCAGGACTGAGGAGGATAACAAAAGTTTCTTTCTCCCATTTTAAGAAATATAGAAAAAAGATAGCTTTCTTAATATCCTTTCTCCGTCCTTTCTTCCATCAAAATATATGTCATGTGGTTCTTCTGAATCCATTTGACTTTGCAATAAATTTTTTCTAATGCTGCTATTTTCCCTTCTAATTTTGTATCGGTCAATAACTTGAGAAGCATCTGTATTACTTATTACAGCAATATCTTCTAGCACACTCTACGCTATAGCAGCACCTGCACAGTCAGATACAGCATTGCAATCGCAACGTAAAGATGTAGATTGTAACTCGACTTTCATTTGCCATGGTAATTTCTTCTTGTTAAATCTGATATACTGTATAGGTATGGTAATGAGATTTTACATATACCTATATTAGCATTAAAATTCTCCTGTGTTTCTTCTAAATGCTCAAGATCTTTCATTTACACTTCAAGAGATTTGAGAGGTTGACTTTTCAATATATAATTTCATATTCTATGTCTTGTACTCAGTTTTTTTTTTTGGCCTCATTTTGATCTATAGTACCAATTTTTCCCGTTCCATACTTTCTCTGGAGGTAGATAAATCTATGCTCAATGATTGGAATTTGTTGTACTTTTCAGATGTACAATTATTCTCAATCGGACTCTCCCTCAGATCTGGAGACTTTTTACAGGAGCAATATAAATTCATTTCGTATTTTCAGGCTGAAATATCACACAGTTGAGTTCCTTTTTTAAAAAAAAAATTCATCAACCTTTTTTATAAGGTTTGGCTTTTTCTTAGCTCAAATATAAGATTTCGTTAGTTTATAATACTTATCGTAGTAGGCATTAATTATCTAAATGATTCTGTAATCAGAAACGTTTGGGATTGACGCTTTCTGTTAAATATATTTTATTTTTTCTGGCACTGTATTCCTGACAGATGATAAATTCGCTTTAATGTTCTTGAGTTTACTTGCTAATATAAATCTCTTCTCAAAGCAGCATCGAAGAACATTTTCGTGTGTTGGAAGAATATTTGGCGCGAAATCTATTGGATGACCGAAAATAGGACAATGAAAAGATTGTCTAGTAATTTTCTTTGTCAATGACGTATGCATTATCCGTATCCATGTCACTTGTTAATGTATTTAAAATAACAAAATACACCTAATTAAGAAACGAAATTCATTCACGGGCTCACTGATATGAAATGGCGCACTGTGCAAATGGACGGGGGTGGGGAGAGATGGGTGTGCACACATAGGGCAACTTCAGTGCTGTTGTGCAGCGTGGCTAATAGGAGTTGCGCGAACTATTAAAACTTTTCGCCCTGTAGCGATCTGATCATGGTAAGATCTAGATTGTTCAAAAAGGGCATAATATGCTCAATGTATTAATTTGCAGTTAAATTTTACCAAGAGACCGCAAACTGAACTGATTTAATTATTTTCTTAATACATCAAAATCACTGAAAATTGAAAATTTTCCGTATTTTTAATGAGCTTGCGCGATCGGAAGATATTCTCTAAATGCAATTTATTTTTTTATTATTGTTAAACAGTTCAATATGCAAATATTTTTCACTATAGTGATAAAATATATGTATATGTAATATTTTTTTAAAAATTCGAAAAAATCGGAAATTTTCACTTTTTTTGAATTTTTAGGTGGTTTGCGCAATCGGAAGATAAAGTCCGATTTGAAAATTTTTTTTTTAGTTTTTCTTGTATTTACCAATCGCAACTTTTCCGCACTATAGCGATTCGGAAATAAAAACTTTTGTTTTTTCGCACCACCCTAGTATTGAGTCCCATTCTTTTTACAGTTTTCTAGCTGATTTTGCTGAGGTTCTGGAGAATCTGAGTATAAAGTTCATTATATGGGTGATTCTTAAAATAGGGGACAATTTATGTCTTTCGGCATACAAAAAAAATTGAGAGGTTTTCTGTCATGTTTTTATATTTAGATATGTTTGTCTTAATATTATTCATTATTTGCACTCAAGAATTACTCACTTTTTAGTTAAAAACACCTTAAAATAACAGAATAAATGTTCAAAATGTCATTAGCATGGATATCCACAGCAGCTGTGCCTTATGTATACTAGCATTTTTCAAGAGTTAATATCATGTTTAATAAAACAAATGTTATTCTTTCTTTAAATTAATCAAGGAGAGGATTTATCCAATAAATTTCTTTTTAAAAATAAAATTATAGTATATAAAAAAGAATTAAAGTTTGTCCTCCATATTCTATTTTCAAAACAATTTCATACTATAACAGCTGGTTATTAATCAAAATTTCATTTTCACATATGACAATAGTTTGAAAATATAAAGTTTCTCCATGGCAACAAGTAGCCATTTTAACCCAGCCTGAAAATAGAAGCATGTATTGTATTTTAAGAATAGAAGTTGAATATTAGGGGCGTACATCAATTGTATGTCATTAGAATGAATAATAATTTTCATGTTTATTTTATAGTTAAAATTTTTATTTTACTTATTTGCATAGAACTTTTGTGTTTTAAAAAGCCCCAGAAAGGACTATTGCATTGTGATTATATTATGACTCATAATCTTATTTAAGTTAAAATTTGTCATTAGCATGGACAAATATTAGTGTCATTAGCATGGTTTTTCTGACCATGCTAAAGACTCCTATGTGCATAAATGTAACCAGTGCTTATATTGTATCCTTTATAAAGTTTAATTTTACATATAAATTTAGGTATTACATTTATTATCCCTAAAATATGCATTAAATCTGTCAGAAAAGCGCTAAGACAGCTTCTTACATTGTTAGTGTCAGAATGTTGCTCATGTAAACAAAGTTTGCTCTTTGGTAATGTTTTTATTCTCCTTATATGTATATATGTAAAAATGGAAACCATTTGCTGAAAAGGAAGGCTAATAAATATAGAAAAAATTATTTAAACAGGAAGAAAATAAAAATTTCTTAATATATTTATTCCATGTAATTTGTTTTGTCATTAGCATGGATCAAAAAATACTAATTTTTTTTTTAAGTTAATTTTTAAATATTTAGCTCTGTTGACTACATATAAAGTGTACCTAATACTATATTAACAACACCTATTTTTTTTCAGAAATTTTGCTAACAGTAATTTTTTTAAGATTTCACTTTTGAAAAAGTCTCCTATTTTGAGTGTTGTGTCGATCCCCAAATAAAGATGGACAGACACTAACACGTGGTAGAATAAATTATTATTCTACCGAACTTCAACATAAAACTAATTAAATAAATTCTCAATGAAAATTATATCAAAATTTTGGATCATATAGTGATAATTAAATAACATCATTTACAAATCAAAAGCATTCTAAAAGAAATAAGCTGCTGTGGGAAAAGATAAGTAATGACTTAAATCATGGATTAAATTATATCTTACATTTATTTAAATTTTAAATAAGAAATAAATTATCATTAATGAATTACAAATTAATATCAATAGTTAATACATGATAGTAAAAGAACATTTGCATACGTCCCCGGGGAAGAATGAAAATCAATAGGTACCTTAATTACATATTAACATAGTTCAAACTGCCTTACAATATGAGTTCTCTTCGATCAGGAAATTATTGGAGAGGCATCCTCTTAACCACGGGTTCCGACCGTCTCTTTCCCTTGCAGCGCATCCGGTATATCTTCTGATGTATCACCTGCTTGCAGAGTCTCGTACCGATCCTTCTGCCACACTGCAATCTCAGACTTCCGAAGCCGCTCACCCTCCAGTCACTCGCCATCGAACTGCTCAAAAAACCTCCTCTCCGATCCGTGCGTTCCTGTTTTATCCACGTACCCAATCACTCCATTTCCGTCACGTAGACAAAAGAATCCATTTGATGTCCGACATGTATTGTTAGTTATTTGGGTTGTAAGTTATTTGGGTAGTTATCCCTAAAATATGCATTAAATCTGTCAGAAAATCACTAAGACAGCTTCTTACATTGTTAGTGTCAGAATGTTGCTCATGTAAACAAAGTTTGCTCTTTGGTAATGTTTTTATTCTCCTTATATGTATATATGTAAAAATGGAAACCATTTGCTGAAAAGGAAGGCTAATAAATATAGAAAAAATTATTTAAACAGGAAGAAAATAAAAATTTCTTAATATATTTATTCCATGCAATTTGTTTTGTCATTAGCAGGGCTCAAAAAATATTAATTATTTTTTTTTAAAGTTAATTTTTAAATATTTAGCTCTGCTGACTACATATAAAGTATACCTAATACTATATTAACAACACCTGTTATTTTTCAGAAATATGATTTCACTTTTGAAAAAGTCTCCTATTTTGAGAATCACCCATATATGCTGATGATATTTTTATTTACTGTGAGAATGACTCCTTGGACACATGCAGATGTAAGCTACAAGAGGCCCTTAGACAATTTATGTGTGGAAGCTTTCTATTAGATCGGATTAGTGCCACTAGATTAACTTCTCAAGACGAATGGCTGACTGCGACTTCCATTTCAGCATAAACAGAGGCATTATAGAGTGGTGCACTGAAATAAAGTTTCTTGCGTTTTATCTCATCTCATCATGGGGGTTTTCACAAGCATGTCGAGTACCTCAGGAAGAAATGCTTTAAAAGAATAGATATTTTAAAAGCTCTGGTTTAGAGAAGTTATGGTGCCAGATCACACCATCTATTCACACTGGCTTTTGTCTCAATTCACAGAATCCTGGATTTTGGAGCCTCTGTCCTCAATTCTGCATGCTCTTCTCTGTTCCAAAATCTTGAAGTCTTACAGACTTGTGCAATAAGGGTTGCACTGGCACTCCCTAAGTGGACTCCTAATATCGTGCTTCATAAACATGCTGGGGCCATCCCCATTGCTGACAGAATCTGGATCTTGGCTTCTAGGCTCTGTGTGAAGCACCTTGCCCTGGGTTGCTGGTCCCCTCTCTGAGTTTCATAAGGATATTTGGATCTCCTTGGGGTCTACCTTCACTTATGTTTCTGAATTTTTTTACTTTTTGGAGAATGGCCCAGATTGTCTTATCGGCTTCCAATTGCCATTTCTGCTTGATTCTGTTGCTCTTCAGGTTTTTTCCTCTGGTCCCCTTCCAGTACATGGATCTGGATGCCAGCATGATTGCTCCTCTGTTCACTGACTACTTTCAGCATTTTGACTCTTGGTTTGAACTAATGCTTGCTACTGATGCTTCAAAGAATGAGGCTGTTACTACTATAGCTGGTTGTTTTTCTGCAAAACAATTTGGATACAGGGTAAAGCAGGTCAACTCAATTTTTATGGCCATGGCTCTTGCTATTAGTATAGCTCTTGATGAATTGGTCTCCTTGGACCGTTCGGTTATTATTCTGACTGATAGCTTGTTGGTTTTTTTCTGACTCTCCAATCTATTACTCTCAATTCCCCCTGAGTTATTCTTTGGCCGAACAACAAAATTTCTCATCTGCAGAAGTTCTCTGTCTTTGTACATTTCTACTGGGTCTTGAAGCACCGGGGTATCCCTCTTAATAAAAAGGCTGATAGCATTGATAAAAGTGTCTCTGCCTTTGACCCCTTGATTGATTGGATCTCTCCGGAGGATCTTACTCATGTGTTTTTAAGTGAGATTAAGCAGCAGAGTGAGCGTTTTTACCACACCTGTAAGTACTATACTTCCCATGCGGATATTCCCAGTATTCACTAGTTACATCATTGGTCTCTTAACAGGAGGGATGATGGTGATCGTTTCTTGACTTCTCTGCAGGATGCTCATTACCCCGGTTTAATTTGATTGCAGATGGCAGGTGCCATATTTTTGATGTCTTGGACTCCTTGGAGCATATTTTAGTTTCTTGTGTCAGGTACTGAGCTCAGCAAAGCAGTTGCTGGGGTGATTGTGATTTTGAACAGTGAAGGCTTCCGTTTGCTTGATTCTTTTATCAGAACTTTTTGTTTGTCTAGTCACTTTTGAAGATCAATTATTCAGTTTCGTCATGGTGTTGATTGCCTCTAGCTAGGAGTTTACATCTGTCTTGTCTTGTGTCTTACTGTCTTGGATCATTCAAGAGAACAGCCTTCCTGCTATAGGTCCCTAAGCCCCCAACTACCAACCAAACAATATTTCTAAATCTACACCTATGATCCAAAAGAAGGAGAGAGAAAGAGAGGATGGGGGGATGAACTGACCAAAAGATGAAATGGAAAGATAGAAAGAAGCATAATTGTAATAATGTATTACAATAGGAGTGAACCAGAAGTGTGTGTGTGGAAGAAATATGACTTTGCATTTATGAGTAAAATTTTTATCATTATGAAAAGACACTATATTTTGAAATATTTAGATTGAAATAATATATAGTTTTAAATCAGTGTTGTAGGTGCACTTTAAAATATTTCAATTTACGTAATCTAATTGTATTTTATTGATAGTAATTTAAAATACTATTTTTCATGCAATACAAATATAGTCTGAAATATTGTAATTCAGAATATTTTCTTCACAGTAATGCTAAGATAATATGAAATATTCTAATCCAGAAAATATAATGCAACTCTTAATATTCATAATGTTCATATCATGTAAATATAATCCATAATGTAAAATGAATAAAATTTGAAAAAAGTAAGATATTAGTCTAACCTCTGATTCTAAACAAAAAGGCTGCCAGGGAAAATTTTAACACTCTTGATTCCCCATAAAAAACACAGTTTGTTTAAAGTCCCCTTAGAAAAAATCTGTGACCTATTCAGTGTTCCTTTCCAAAATTCCTTTTAATAAAACAGGCCCTTTCTCAAAATTCTTAATAAAATAGGCTCTTTCACAAAATTTCACTCTATAAAAGCATACTCTTCATTAATCATTTTTATTTTGTTACGTTTTAAAATGTATAACTTGCATACAAAACAAGCTCATCAGAAAGGAAAAAAGTAGTAAAAATTTTTAATAAATGCTTTTCAATTTTGAGAATTTGATTTTATTTTTCATTACAAAATGCTATTTTTCAGAAAAATATACATTTTGCATTTTACAAAATAGGCTATAAATAAAAATCCTGCATTGACTCATGGGAATATTAGTGGGTTCTTATCACAATGCAATATATTTATTTTTTGGTCTTTCTTGCTCCTATGAGAAAATTTCGTTTTATCTGGCAATTGCCTGGCAAATTTTGTGACATTTACCTGCTGCCAATTAATGAAACTTGTCTGATTTTTTTGTATGAAGGAAGAATTTGACAATTCTTATTTTTTCTGCAACCGACGAATAACTTTTGTGATTTTTCCAGTAATTTCTTGGCAAATGTTTTCTCTTGCGAATGATTGTCAAATTTTTAGCCTTTTCTTGCAACTTGCTAGTAAAAATTACAGTGCTTTCTTTTCATGAACAAAATTTGTGAATTTTTCTGCAACAACTGAGAAATTTTTACTTTTTTTCTGCAATTGACAGTCAAATTTCATGATTTTTTTTAAATTCAACTGACTGACAAATTTCATATTTTCATATGAGTGATTAATGAATTTCATGATTTTCCTCCTACGACAGTGAATTTTTTACTGTGACTTTTAAGTATATTTTGAGATTTGTTTTGCAGGATTGAAAAAGAAAAAGAACTGAAAGGGCATGTCATAAAGGGCAATAAAAGCTGTAAAATATTTTAAGAGGATCACTAGGCATATAAAATAGTTAAAAAGATTGATGTATAAAGAAGTTAAATTGAACTGCTGATTGCTGTGCCCTGCCAAATTAGCTTCCAGTCAACACTGACTCTTTGTTAATATTTGATTCTAAAAGATGGCCCAAAGACATGCTATTGAAAAGCTCTTACAGATTTATATAGCTACTGTTTGATTTTTATATATATGAAATCCACATTGTATGCTTATACATAAGTAGCTTTATTCCATTATGTGCAGTTATCCATTTCTGTTACTCATTTTTTTTTCAAGCTAGTTCTTTATTTCAGTTCATTTATTTACTGGCATTTTTTTTATTTAAATCTTTACTTTCTGAAGTTTGAGATTACATAAATACATTTTTGTTGCAATTTCTATTTGTAACTTGTCATGATGTATGTGTGATCGAAAAGCCAGCATTTGAGCTTTTTCACCAATAGGGGGCACGCCTTAGTCTCACTACTTATCATGATTTATTTTGCTTTTGCAGACCGATTATGTAATATGGGTAGTGTTGACTTTAAGCTGTTTTAGCCAGGTGCAGTGCCGGTGGCCCTTTTTAATATTTCCCATTCTCCTCATGGAAATTCAATTCATTCCGGGAAAATACCACAAATTCTAGAGGACTCTCAACAAACTAGTTCAAAATATCTTTGTTGAACAAGGTACAAATGTGCCCTTTTGAAAAAAATGTATCCTTTTTAGGTGCATTCGTAATTATGTAAATACTTAGCACTTGTTGTTCAGTCCATCCATCTGTCTGCATATAACAACATAAAAACTACCCAATCAAATCTTTTGAAATTTAAAATATACAATTATTACATAATTTTATTGAGTCATTTCAAATTTTATGAAAATCGGATGCATAGTTCAATTATAGAGACAATCAAAATTATTCCATTACATTACAGTCAATGGGGAAAAAATGTTTCAAGTACATTTTAATGTTGTTACTCTCTTTTGAACATAATAAAATTTATATGCATCTATGAAGTATATACTATAATATGCATTCTGTACACTCTGTGGTGCAAAGAATGTTTGTTATTGATTTACAGGGCCACCCCAAAATATTCCGTTACATAGTGAGAACATCGTTTGGTGCATGTTTTAACTGTGTTAGACTATTTCATTTTAGAAAAGGATACAAGTTGCTGATGATTACTACAAGTTATTTTCTGTATAATTGAAAGTAGATAGTATTTACAGTGACACACAAAAGATTATCTGAAATACTGTGTACTATTACAAAAAGATCTGAATATTTTTAGGTGTGTTCATAATTATATAAATGCATAGTACCTATAGCCATAATTCAGTCTGTTCACATATAACTGAGCAAAAACTACCCAACCAAAACATTTGAGATTTAAAATATGTAATTGTTGCATAATTTTGTCAAGTCATTTCAAATTTTATGAAAATTGGATTTATAGTTTAATTATAGGGACAATCAAAAATATACCATTGCATTATGCTCAAATGAAAAAAAATAGCTTCAAGTACATTTTAATTATGTTACATTCTTTCAAAAATAATAGAACTGACATGAATCTATTAAATATATATTAAAAGATATATTCTGTACAATCTGTAATGCAAAAAATATTTATTATTAATTTACAAGGCCACACAAAAGTATTACACTACTTAATGGTGTACGAGATAACATTGTTTGGGGCATATTTTAATTATATTAGGCTATTTTATGAAATTGATATATGTTGCAGAGGTTTAATTAAAGTGATTTCCTGTTTAATAGAAAGCAGATAGTATTTGCAGAAACACACAAAAGGTTTCGATCACTATACTCTATATAAAGTACTGTATCCTATGACAGTAAGATCTGTATATTTTTAAAACTTCATTATAATACAAAGCACTTCAATTGCTATGCTTCATGTGCAATTTCCAACTTGGTTATCTTTTTAAAAAATTCCCACCTGGCGGCCTTTTTTTTTCTAGAGTCAACACTATATGTGTGCATCCGGTCATGCGTGATAGACAAGAGTCATTAACATCTGGTTTATTTGTTAACCGTCCATGGATTGTATATTATTAAAGATATATCCTCATCATGAACCATTGTCTGGTTCGCAAAACTGTCGACTTTATACAGTACCGAGTTTCAGCTGTGGTAAGTTCCATCTAATCAAACATAAGAACTTAAGTGTTTTTCAACATGAGTGCTAAATGTTAAAAAGCACAAGGCACTCCCAGGTAGTAGTTCCAATATGATTCTTTAAATAGAAGCTACAAAAGAAAACACCCATCCATTATAAAGCCAAGATAAAAAAATAAGAAATTGAAACAGGTCTTTTGCACGTCATATAATGCAGCTGGCTGTAATATCTGAATAGTCTGTTCCCTGGTGACATGCACCACTAGGCTAAATAAAAAAAATTATTACCCTATGTTGTTATACAAAAACTCAATGCTCAAAATCCTTGTTAACATTCTCATTCCAGAGCATCTGTAGAAAATTATTGATCAGATTAAATTGTGTATCATATAAAAGCAATTAGCAAACTGGAGTCATCGAGAAACATTTTATGTAATCAAAAAATATCAAGTTGCCCCATACAATTGAGAAATCAATAAAAACATCTTATCATACATCATTAGCATAGATATTGGCTATTAAAACTTCTTAGTAAAGGAGGAGGTACATTTTTTTTTAAGTAGTTAATTCAATAAAATTATCCTAATTTTGTTGTTATTACAGTTTAAGTAACTTTTGTGAATTTTACAGTTAGTAATTGTTGAAATTGATTTGTTTTGATTATCGTACAAATTGTAGCATTCTCATATTTTTAATTGATGAATTTAATAAATCTTAAGGATATTATCAGTATCATAATATATAATCATATTCTCTTCAAGCCCCAAGGTTTATTTATGTACTTTTTTTAATTTCAGTTATGGATTTGTATTATCAAATTTCTAACTAAGAAAGATTCAACAGAAAAAAGAAAAAAAAATTGTACTAAGTGCATTATTTTGACAATTTCTTTGGATTATTTTATTTTACATTGAAAAAACATTGAAAAAATAAAATTAATGTATATATGTAAGGAACCCGAGTCTTGGCCTACGTTCGTGGGAGTTCCGTCATCATTCGAGGAGAGGGATGTAGTCGTGGAGAGATGCGTGCCTTCAGGGGATGAGGCTCAGAGATCCGTCGCGTCCAGCGTGGAAGTGCCGGGGAGAGAACTTTGGCGATCACGCCGAATCAATCGTCCCAATGGCCGGGGCGTTCTACAGTCAATGCTGCGTTATTTTGTGGAATCATGAGGTGTGATGGAGAAAGAAATAACGACACAACATTTTCACTTGGGGCCTGGTTTATTAATCCTTTTTGGCAGATCTTTGGGAGAAACCAGGTCCCTGTGACTTGACGCTTTCCTTTTAAAACTTCGTTTCTTTGGCCAGCATTTTATTAGGCAAGTGTTAGGTCAAAAAAGCCGCTTGTTTTAGGCGCTCCCGCTATTTAAAGGCCGTTAATTCGCATTATTTCTACCAGGTCGCGATACTAACTAATGGGTGTTACTCTAATTTTAATTGGTTAAGAAATATCTGGGCAATATGACGTTGTTAGGCGCGGTTTTCCAGGGCTTCATTGCTGATCCTACAAATTACGAATTGCGTTTACGTCAGCTTTTTTAATCTTAAAGAACATCCAAAAATGATCTCTGAAAGTAATAAATGTTAGGTTGGGAAAGAACATTAACAGGGGCAAAATAGCTTTAAGTATTAGAATTAAGGTTAAAAGAAGGGGCATTTAAATTTTAGATTAAAGTTAAAAATATTAATTGGGAACTTTAAGTTTTTGAATTTTAATTTTAAATTTAAATTTTAAAAAGGCTTTAGGTTTTATCCTTTCATATATATATATATTTTTTTTTTTTTTTTATTATTATTAATGGACCCTCAAATGGTATCTTAATGCACAGTAAAATTATTTACATTTTTATTTTTGAACATTATATATATTTTGCTGCAAGCCATTTTTATGTAACATTTTGCTTGCTAGAAAAGCACTATAAGAAACAAATTGCTAATTTTTTTTTTAGTTCTGCTATCTGTTATGCTCTATTCACATCAATTTCTTGTTTTTAAGGTAAATGAAATATAAAAATATTACTATATATTTATTATATAAAATAATTTTATAATATTCATCTTTTATAGTGGATAATAAAAATTTGCATGGTGTCGCCATTTACTGCCAGAGAAAGAATGCAATGCTATTTTCTTTCTTTGAAGATAGATGGTGACACCATGCAAATTATTTATTTAATATGCAAAGTATACATAATAGGAACAGCAAAATTTGACTTTCCATAAGACTTTTAGCATTAGCACAAAATCCTGCATTTTTATTAGCTATTGTGCTATGCGTAAACTGAACTTCTTTCCCTGAAAGGAGAAAATCTAAGAATAAAAATCCATTGAAATGTAAAAAAAGAGGTAAAAATTATATGCAACCATGGGAATCTCAATATTTTCTCATAATTTAGTTAAGTTAGTATTGTTTTTGAGTTGTTAACAATTTTTTGACTAGAAAATTAAATCAAATTTAATAATTAATTACAGATTAAAAAATTTATTAAATCCACTAGACTAATCCCCAAGATTTTAATAACTTCATATTTTATATAAACATTTGAATAAATAATTTTATATTGGGAGAAGTGTTACAGAAAATTAAAAACAAATAACATTGACACGTTTCGGTTCTAATCTAATAAGAACCATTATCATAGAAAAAATCTATATAAAAATAAATCATAATAAATAAATAAAAATAATTATATATTGTTATGAACTATATAACAATTCATTTTGTATTAAGTAGAAGAAAGATATGTACTTTTTTAATGCAGCTCATCAAATTATTATTATCAAAAAATACAATTGAGGAAAAGTAGCTGCGCTGTTACATATAAAATCCTTTTTTTACCTCTCAGGCAAAAACGTCTAGTCCTCCAATAGCCAATAAAATTGCAGGATTTTGCACTAATGCTTAAAAGTCTTATGGAAAGTCAAATTTCACATAGAACAATTTTGATGTAAGTAAGTTAAAAATTAGCCATTTTTTTGCAAATCTTGCCGGAAATTAGTCGTTATTTCGCGATTTTTAATGAAACTTGCCTTTTTTTAGCGATTTTTTGACGAAATTACCTGTCCCAGGGGACATGTATGAGGTTCTTTTTTGCGTTCCGTCGCCGATTTTTTGCCTAATTTACGCGCTATAGCGCGTTCAGATCATCGCTGGAGGGCTGCATTTTTTCAAATGTAAGGTAAGAAGGGTGCTGTTTTTTGAATGAGCGACAAGATGGGCGGTAGTTTTTGAATGAGGGGCAAGAGGGGTGCTATTTTTTAAACTAAAGGGCAGGAGAGGTGGAGTGCCCCCCTGAAACCCTCGGGGGGGAAACTGTGTTAAATATATGAATGAAAGTTTAAGGAAATAATAATAATAATAATAAAACTTGATCAGTCTTGTAAAATTGTGTAAAATCAAAACAGATAATAAAAATTGGCATTGCGTCGCCATACAGTGTCTCACATAAGTGATGGGACACTTGTGCTTTACAAAAGGAAACAAATTAATAAAACATGTACACTTTTTTTTGTGGGTGTGTTTCATACTTAAATTTAGTAAAGATTATTACATAACATACATTTTGTCAAAATATTAAAATATTAATTTAATAAAAATACAAATGTTTAGAACGGAGCAAAAAATAGCTCACATAAGTGACGAGACATCATTATACATGCAACAAAAATCGTCTGAAATAAGCAATAAAAATATTTTTTGGGGTTTTATTTTTACTTAAAAGCAATTGACAATAATTTATAAAATCGTCTGCAGTATTTCTCTCCAGTTTGTTTTGGAATTTTTGTGTTTTTTAGCTCTGTGTAGCCATGAATGCTAAACGAAAAGAAACTTCACCTGAAATTTGAAAATTAGTTATTAATTTGCATATTGAACATGGAAAATCTATTAGAGAAACTGCTGAAACAGTTAACTTCAGTCGTTCAACAGTTTTCAATATCATTAAGTGATATAAAAAGAATCATATGATTCAGGATAAAAGAAGACCTGGCCAACCATCAAAGCTATCCAATGGAATAAAGTGAATTATCGTTCGAAATATTAAAAAAAATCCAAGAAGTAGTGCTTCAAAAGTTGCTGCTGATTTACAAGCATTATATGGAATAATTGTTAATCTTGAGACTATTAGAAGGGTAATTCGATCTGCTGGATATCACGGTAGAGTATCCAGGAAAAAATTCTTCGTAAGTGAAAAGAATAGAAAACTCAGACTAGCTTTTGCAAAATCCAACATAAATAAGAATTCTGATTACTGGAATAAAGTTATACTTGCTGATGAGAGTAAATTTAATATATTTGGTTCTGACGGTAGAATCTTGGTGTGGAGAAAACCCAGGGAAGAATTTCGCAAACAGAACTTGGTACCAACAGTAAAACATGGTGGAAGAGGAGTTATGGTATGGGGGTGTATGTCGGCTGCTGGAGTTGGTAATCTTGTTTTTATTGACAGTATAATGGATCAGTACAAGTATATTGATAATTTAAAGCAAAATTTGAAATCTTCAGCCAGAAAATTGAACCTTCATAACGATTTTAAATTCTACCAGGACAATGACCCCAAGCACACTGCTCTGAACGTTAGACTCTGGCTGCTATATAACTGTCCTGAAATAATAAAAACACCACCTCAATCTCCAGACTTAAATCCCATAGAGAATATTTGGCAAGAATTGGAATCAAGAATTCGCAAACACACCATTTCTTCAAAACAACAACTAAAATCGGTGCTTCAAGAAGAATGGGGTAAAATCACTCCAGAAATCACAAAAAATTAGTCGAATCCATCCCAAAATGATTAAATCATGTTTTAAAAGTAAAAGGAAATCCAACAAAATATTAAAACCTTGTAAAAAGTAAAATTTTTGGATATATATTTGATAGAAAAGTAAGTGTCCCATCACTTATGTGAGCCATTTTTTGCTCCGTTCTGAACAATTGTATTTTTACTAAATTAATATTTTAATATTTTGACAAAATGTATGTTATGTAATAATTGTTATTAACTTTAAGTATGAAACACACCCAAAAATTTTTGCACATGTTTGTTTATTTATTTTATTGCAGTTTCTTTTTATAAAGCACAAGTGTCCCATCACTTTTGTGAGACACTGTATATTGTGAGAGAAAAATAATAACATGTGAATTTCTTACTCTGAAGACAGATGGTGACTCTGTGTTAACTTTATTTATTTAATTGCAGAATCTACATAATAAGAACAATTTCAAAATAAGTAAGTTAGAAAATAATAGTAATAGATACAAAAGATTCTTTGTTGCTATTGAATTAATTTTAAATATTAAATAAATGAATGAAAGTTTAATGAAAAAAAAAAAAAATACAACTTCACTAGTCTCGTAGAATTGTATAAAATCCACATTATTGAGCTGCTATTTTTTTCGAATGCAGATTGAGTTAAATTTAAAGATTCATAATTTAAATAAAGATATAATTAAACTAAACAGCTATGCTTATTAGTGTTACAGTAGAGCACCACAAATCTGCCGACCTAAAATCTGCCAGAATCCGAAATCCGCACAAGCTTGCAGATGTAAACATCTTTCTTCCATGGTGCTAAAAGAACGAAGTTGAAAAAAATGATGATGTTATTCCAAACTGAATGATCGATTCAGAACATTTTCATTGATGGGGTAAACCAGACAGATTTTCCGCTGATTAGCAAAATGAGTTTAACAAATCAGAAACCTGCATTCTTGGGCAATTTCCACTGTTTGTGAAAATGCAGCCTTCTGATTAGTCTTTTTCTTTCGCTAATGAACAAAAAGTCTACCTGGATTCCGGTGTATTTTTGCAAAGAACGCAGCAAAAGTTGGGGCTGAAATGAAGAGAAGATGATTAGATTCGCACATGTATTTCTGTCACTGTTTTTATCACGTGCAAGATCTTGTATTTCATTCATTATTTAAGCTATTTTATGATTTTTTTTTCCCCTATGAAGTATCTAAAATATGGATAAGTGAAAGCATGTTGAAAGCGAAAGCAATTTCTTAAAATAACAAAATTGTGTTACTGAACAGGAATTGATGACTATTTATAATTTGCAAAAAAGCTTAAATTAGAACATTCTAAAGTTTTGAAACAGACAACTATTGATCAAATGTTTTCAAAGTTCAAAAAATAAATTATTTTGTCTATATTGTTTTCAATTTTTTTTTTCATTCATAATAAAATAACTTAAAAACCTAATGTTTTATTGCTATTAATGTTTTTATTTATTTATTTATAATCTTTATTATTATTATTATTTCAATGACCTAAAATCCGCAGAACGTCCTCTCCGAAACAGTGTGGATTTCTGGCCTTCTACGGTATTTTGAAAATTAGGGTTATTATTATTATTGAGGAAGGTTATATTTGAAAATAGAAGAAAAATTTAAATTGCTCAAAAGTTAGGAGGGGGGGGGGGTTATTTTTGGGATTTTAAAGTATGTGAAAAAAAAATTGTAGAGATGTGTATCCTATAGAATACATCAGATCTGAAGAGGTTAAATATCATAATTTTATACAGTAACACTCAAAAGTATTTTGACAACATTATGTTTCATTTTATTTTATACTAGCAAACGCCACGGCTTTGCTCGCATAATTGTTGAAATATAGCAAGTGATATTTGTATGTCTAAATTTTATTATAAGAAATCATAGTTTTAGAAGTAATTCAAAAATTAAAATTTAAGCTACAGTTTGACTATTACATCATTGCTCTGCGTTAGATAGAAAAGAGATGAAATAAATGAGAAGAACTGAAGCTAATTCTAATTAAATGATAATTTAGAAAATAGTTTGAAACTTTTAAGCTTAATCCATGAGTTTATTTCAGTGTTGTTTCAAAGTTTTGATTAAAAATAAAAATCTTAGTATGCATTTACATCTTAAAATTAACCGCTGTGCTAAAGTCCAAGCTTCTTTTCTAACTAGCATCTCTCTAGTGCTAGTGGCACCAGCATAAAATGCCTGTATTGAACCAGGGACTGCCACTATTAATTTAGAAATTAATTATTTCCTATATTCCATAAAAATGTAATAAAAAAATTCAAAGGCTTTTTTAGAATGTTTGTTATTTCTACAAACCCCAGATGGTAGTGGGTGGCTTAAAGTAGCCTGTGTAAGATCAGAGATTACCCTTGATTCATAACCATTACTTTTATAGTCAGTTTGTTATTGATTTTTAGCGTGGCTTTTTTTTTTACTTTTGAAAAATTGCTTTTAGTAGATTAAAACATACTGTTTGTAACAACATTGTTCTATAATATCTGATATAATTAATAATAATAATAAATATGGAAATGTTTTTATAAATCTTCATTTCGCTCTTTCTAATTTTGCAGCCTTAGGATTTGCAAGCCTGGAGCAGTTTGCTCCAACTGCTCCACAGTAACTATGCCCCTGGTTGTACCTGAAAGCAAAAATATCTTTTTTAGACAAATAAAAACACAAATAGACACACAAAATCAAACTTTGTTATCTTTTATTTAGATTTTATGGAGGATCAAAGTGGTAAAAATAGATTTGGAATGCATTTACTTATTTCAAATTCAGTATTTTGTTCTTTAGACTTTTTATGTACTCGTGAGAGTAAAAAATTGATTCTAGTTAAAAGATGTTTGTCTTAAAATAATTTCTCTTGTAATTTTGCAATGTGTTTTTCTTCTCATGTAAACATTCCTACTGAATAAGAATTTAAATATTTATTTAATTTCTTTTTTTATGCTTAGAAAAATAAGCCCACGCTTATTAACTGGCAAGATTATGATGGAAGATCTCCACTTCACATTGCAGTTACAAGTGGAAGTGAAGAGATAGTTTATTATTTGGTGAGTATTATCATATTACCACCTTATATCCTGTGAAGCTGATGTCATGTATACTTATATACATTAGAGTCCCCAGATTCATCTCTCAGAATAAAGGAAGGCTTATTGACTGCAGTTTGATTTTGTTTTATCATATTATCATCAATTTTCACATCCTAATAAATTATGCCAAATATGTCAGCAGTGCCTAGTTTTAAAATTTTTCTACAAAAAATGTTCATTAATAAAGATTATTTTTCAATTGTGTATATATATATATTTTTACCAATATTTGTTTAGAGAACAATCAAAAATTCATTTTAGTTTTTGGCTCCAAATCAGTGTTTCACCAAAAATTCATTTTTGCTGAAAATGCTGTCAAAAATTTCACTGG
Organism: Maratus speculifer; assembly: GCA_964019185.1. Classification (NCBI taxonomy): domain Eukaryota; kingdom Metazoa; phylum Arthropoda; class Arachnida; order Araneae; family Salticidae; genus Maratus; species Maratus speculifer. The sequence goes on along the minus strand of OZ025293.1, from coordinate 196,381,723 downwards.
GTCGAAACTATCTGTATTCCAAAAATATTGTTTCCTCTTTTGAAAATTTGCGACATTATTCATGGATTTAAGACATATCAACTCAAAAAAGGTGCTATATTTATTTATTGTTATGAACTTCACCGTTTGCAATTATTAGTCATGACTGACTCCAAGACAGTGTGCAAATTATAAAGCAATTAATGCATATATCTTAACTTTGAAGACACTTGTCACAGGCTCATTAAAAGCTGCAGCATTAACAGTAGTAGAAATTTTTTAGTTTGAAGTTGTAAAAATGTTTTGAAAGCCCTTTCAAAAAATTCTAGTATAACAGATGATCAGTTACAAAAATCATTATAAAAAAATAAAAATATAAATTAAAAAATGTACTCCTAAAACATTGAAATTCATATAACCAGAAAATCATTTTGTGTTGATGATGAATTTATTATATTTTATTTTATAGACAATAAAAAGTTTTGATCAGAGGCACGGAGAAATTTGGACAGATGTTAAAAATATTACTAAAAAAATTAAGAATTATTTTTTATTGCTAAACATTTTTTTCACCAAAACCTATAATGTTAGATGTAGAAAAAAAAAAAAAACAATAATAATAATAATAATAATAATAATAAAAAGTTAGTTACACAATTTTGGAAAGTTTCAACCGTTTACCTAAAATAGAATTTTAGAAATGTGTACTAAAGCATTAAAAACCCCCAAATAAAAAAAAAAAAATTAAAACCCATAGTACTTTAAATCTCCTAGCACCTTAATCTTTTACATTCATCATTTTTTAGCTCTATTTTTTAAGTTGATAGTTAAAACTCAAAAATTTGAACCATTTTATATTCCATGTGCCCTTAAAGAGGGAGTAGTTATGTTTAGTATGAATGAAAATGAATTTAAAATTATATAAAAATCTTTTTACACATGAAAAAAAAAAACAATTATAACAAAAATGCTATTAAAAATAAACCTAAATTTCATGGATCTAGCTTAATTAGGCTTTTGTCTGATTATGTTCCCTATTTATTGTTGAGTAATTAAGCTGCATACAGATATTCAAAGCCTTGTTCAGTGAGAGATGTATAGTTAATAACAAAAATGGAACTCACATTTTATTTTATTGCCAAATAGATGCAGTTCAAAAATAATAAAAGCCATTCAGTTGGAAATTGTCATTTTTAATAATAATTAAAAAAAAAAGGCTGTGTTTGTATTGATATTGTAACAAACTTTGAAATTTTCATTCTGAACAACTAATTTTGACATCACATTCGGATTTTTTGGCAAACCTTAAAGTGCCAAACAAGAAGTCATTCAGTAAATAAGTTAGGGAATTTTACACACAGACTGAAAGTTTTAAAATTCTAATTTTAAAATATTCTACTTGTAATAAAATGGGATTGGAGAAAAGTGTTGGAACGATTCTGGGGCAAACCATTCTGATCTGGGAATCGACCATAGCTAAACGCCATGTTAGGCTTAATTGAAAACAGATGTTAAAATGATGCTTTTAAAATTTCTTCCACTTGAAATAATGTTTGTTCAGCATATTTTCATATAAAAAATGTATATGATACCCAATTATAATACATAAAGATAACAGCGGAAGTGTAAACTGATAAGTTTTTATCATCTAAGAGTATGATTGTATTTTACCAACTCAATGCGCCGTCTCACTTTCATCACAATATTTTAGTGCTGCCATCTATAAACTATTTTAGAATCATTTCTTCCATGCGATAGATACTGGGAAACAAAGGAGTTGCAAACTTGTTATTAAACCATTGTGCTACTCAGCGATTACAGATTTGAATTTAAATTTAGTTTTATTAATTTTTTAACGATGCATTTATCTGCTTAATTTTTTAAATTTTGTTTTTTATTATAAATAAAAAAAGCTTTTATCTCCTTTCAAGTTGTAATGAGTATATAAGATATTATCATGACTGCATTAATATAACTGAAAATAATTTTTTCACATGCTTTTAAATCGGAATTTTATTTGCTTTGATGTCATTAATATATTTAGTGCATGATATTATACATTCCTTACAATGATATTTGATAAAAAGTATAAATTTCGTTTACAATGCAAACAAATTTCGAATGGATTTAATCTAAGCTTTTAAAAACTGGTACATTTAATTTAAAATTTTACAAAAGAAATAGTAATAATAATAATTTTTTTTTTCATAATTTTTAAAGTTGCATAGCTGAAGTTTTTAAAAATTGATTTTGATTTAAATCAATGCCTCCTGCTTCTGCTATTTTCTAAAACCATCGAACTAAGAATCTATCATATACCCATGACTGCTGTTGACTGCTGCTGAAAACTGCTGTTGAATAATACTTTTAATAAAAATGTTATTTTAAAATTTAAAAAACTTCAATATTTAATTTTAATGTTTTGTGAAATCTTCATAAATTGAGTTTTATTTTGCTAATTATTATTATTACTATTGTAATAACGGCTGCTCTTTGTTTTGAAATTAAAATCTGTTCAAAAACTAAATATCAAGTAAAAAAAAATCTTTATCATTTGTATTTGTAGAAATTTATTGCTATTTTTAAAATGTGCTTTTCTACAATGCAAACTCTTCAATAATAAAATCTTCATTCTGTTTGTTTGTATGAAGTATTATGAAAATAAAATGCAAGTGATGCAATTCCATCATTGTTGATGGAGTTGTGTAACTAGCTTTAATAGTTGCAAAACTACCCTCAAATATGAGTAGTTTTTTAAAATAACTCAAACTCTTTGGCACAATGAACCGAAATTAAGTAGCTTCTACTAAATTCTTTAAATTACTGTTTCTACTAAATTCTTTAGCAGTTTTTACTAAATCTTTATAATTTCTGTTATAATTCTTATATGCTACAAGATTGATTTTTCTAAGAATATTAATTTCATGGTTTTTATATTATGACATAAATATTCCTCAGTATAAAATATAGTAGATATGCATTCATGTTGAGGGGCTGTTTTAATTTTTATCTGTGTCTATTTAGCAGGGATGCCACTTTTCCGCCAAAAGGCGGATTTCCGCTTTTTTTAATTTTTAAGAATTCTCGATTTTCGTTAAGCGATCACGAAATAAAATAGCGATTTTCGTCCAACGATCGCGAAAAAAATAACGATTTTCGTCGAACGATCGCAAAATAAAACGGCAATTTTCGTCAAGCGATCGAGAAATACAACAGCTTTTTTCGTCAAGTGATCGCGAAATATAGCAGCGATTTTCGTTAAAAGATCGTGAAATATAACAGCTATTTTCGTTAAAAGATCGCGAAATATAACGGTGATTTTTGTCAAAAGATCGCAAAATAAAACTGTCATTTTCATCAAACGATCGCGAAATACAACAGCTTTTTTCGTCAAGTGATCGCGAAATATAGCAGCAATTTTCGTTAAAAGATCGTGAAATATAACAGCGATTTTCGTTAAACGATCTCAAATTATAACGGTGATTTTTGTCAAAAGATCGCAAAATAAAACGGCTATTTTCATCAAACGGTCGCGATATAAAACAGCAATTTTTATCGAACGATCTCGAAACGAAACGGTGATTTTCGTGAAACGATCGCAATGTGAAACGGTGATTTTCGTCAAACGATCTCGAAACGAAACGGTGATTTTCATCAAACGATCGCGATGTAAAACGACGATTTTCGTCGAACGATCATGATGTAAAACGGCAATTTTCGACAAACGATCGCGATGTAAAACTGCGATTTGCGTCAAACTATAGTGATATAAAACGGCGATTTTCGTCAAACGATCGCATTGTAAAACAACGATTTTCGTCAAACGATCGCGAAATAAAACGGCGAGTTTCGTCAAACAATCGCGATGTAAAACGGCGATTTTCGTCAAAGGATCGCGAAATAAAACGGCATTTTCCGTCAAACGATCATGAAATAAAACAGCCAAACAAAATATAAAAAAAAAAAAAAACTTCCAAATTTTTGCTATTTACTCCTGGAATAATCATCAAATCTATTGCTGGGTTACTTAAATTGAATTAAAATGATGTGATACATAAAATTCCTCACTGAATTTGTTGCTGGATTAAATTAATTCATGTAAAATACTGTAAACTAAAGAAAAATCCATTTTATTTACTTTTATAAATTAAAAAAAAAACAGAGCTGCAATTTTTTTTAATTTATTATAAACAATATAGTTTACAAAATTCATGCATAAATGTTGTGAAAAATGTCGTAAATTTTACTTTACGCATAGTTTCCTCTTTTTGGCTATTTTCTGAGTGGCATCCCTGATTTAGTGATAAAATAATGTAGTGTCCTGGTTCTCTTCCTTTTGACTTATCTTCAGTATCCTTTTTTTATCAATTCCATGGAGACAAAAATTGTTTACCAAATGTGTTTTAAGTTCAGCTTGCAAAATTATCTCAGTCATGTCATGCTTAGCAGGAAAATAAGTCAAAAGAAAGAGAGCTAGTACACTACATTATTGTATCACTAAATAGACAGACAAAAATAGGCAGGAATATATTTTATAAATAGCAGCAAATTCTAAGCTGCTTGAAATTTAAAAATTTTTTTTAAACTTAACAATAAATTGAGACGTTAGTTTGCAGTTCCAAAATCTTTGTTTGAATTTCACTGACATAATTAATGTACATAGGCAGAAAAAGGTTTTAATAAGAATAATATTTTACTTTTTTTTTAAACAACAACAAAAAATCTGTTCAAGTTCACTGTTAATGAAAAAGGGTAAATAATAATGTAATTATCTTTCTTCATAATAATGGTGGATATAATCTCAATTATAATCTTTACCATTTTGTTTACAGGCTTCTGTGGAACATTGTATTATTGATATAATAGATAATTCCTTCCTTACCCCTTTACATTATGCTGCCAAGCAAGGTAATTTTATTTCACCTTTTATCTCCAAATTGTTGGTAAAAAAAATATTTAAATGTTTTTAGTTTTTTTTATTTTAATCTAAATTTACTAATTCAAGTTTTAAAAGGCTCAAATATCTTTATATAATGATAAATATAGAAAATTCCAAATTAAAATTTTGTTTTGTAATCTAGTGTCATAATTTTGTTAGGTCTGTTTTCAAAAGATGGTGCAAGCTGTTTTGACTGTTTTATAGTGATAACCGATTTCAGTGGTATCAGAGACATCAGACATTTGTCACTAATATTCAGTTTATATTGTTTTGAGTTTCATACAAAAACTTCGTTTGTTACTGTGTTGAATATGTCAAATTTTGTGTTAAATAAGCAACATTTATTTATTTATTTATTTATTTTTTTTTTGGGGGGGGGGGTACTTTTCTGCTTTAATTAGAAGAAAGGTACAGGTGAATGCTTCTGGAAGTTTATGTTGATGCTGCTCCAACTGATAAATCATGCAGGAAATAGTTTTGACATTTAAAGAAAGGTGATTTCAGTGTTGAAAACAAGCTTCACTAACTGAAAAAAATCAAAAAAAATCAAAGAAATAGAATTAGAGGCATTAATGGTTGAAGATTAGAGTAAATGCAAGAGCATCTTGCAAAACCATCGACAATGAGTCAATAAGCCTTTTCTGTATGATTGAAATCCATAGGAACGATTTAAAAGCAAGGAAATTGAGTTTCTTATGACCTGAAACTGAGTGATTTTCTAAAGCTATTTTTCGCAAAAGTCATAAAAAAATATTTGGAAAAAGTCAAGTGGGATTTTTTACCACATCCACCATATTTTCGGGACATCGCTTCATTACTGATTGTTCTGACAGATGCAGCAAGATTTAGCAGGCCACTGGTTCATTTCTTTTGCAGACATCAAAAATTAGCTCCGAACTTGGATCACCTGAAAAAATGAGTTTTTCTGGAATTCAAAAAATTACCTGAGAGGTAGCAAAAGGTAGTAACTAGCAATGGGCAATATTTTGATTAATATGTTCATTCTTTTTGTTTTGAAGTAAATGCATATTTGAATAAAAAATGATGACAAAACTAATTTGTACTCCCAATATATAAAAATTTTTACAGAATATTACAATAGTCTTCTGTTGTATCAGTCTTGTTACACCATTCTTTTTTTCATATTTCCAAAATATTTCTATTTTATTGATTAATAAAAATTAACCATAATGATAAGTATTTACTGATAGCAATGAATTGACTTTTGAGACATATTTGATGTCACAGTTATTGTTGGAGTGGAATAAGATGGAAACATTAAAACAATGTATGCCAAATGATGATGAAAATGAAGAATTTACATGTCTTGTTGTTATCATTAAAGAAGAGGTGTAGATCCTCGAGAAAGTGCATGCAGCATACAAATGGTCAAATTTTGATCATATGATTACAGTACAGCCTATTCAATTTCAAAATTGATTTTTAGTGAACAGCATGTCTTTAGGAGTGTAAATTTTGGACAACAAATGTTCTTTTTTCCCCTTTTTTTCTCTCACCCAAAACAGCTATAGCTTTGGTATATTATTTAAATATCTATTAAAAATACTAAATGTAAGCTCTGTTGTTAATTTTCCTAGGAAAATTTTATTATGCATTTAACCCTTTATGCACTGATGGTACGGTACTTTAAAGTACCATTGAAAAAGACTTTATATAAAACTTGTTTATTCTGTCTAATATTAAAAGTTTATTATTTCCATATGAAACACTCTTCTCGATCAAATTTAGATAGAATAGAGAAACAGTCCAAGCTAAATATTTTCAAAAAGTGGTAGTTTTATTATTCATTTTTATAGGTATTTCTTTTTTTTTTTCCTTTAAATAAAATTATATGAAACATATTCAACTGCAAAAGCATTTCCATTTATCAAGAGGATCATGATGCATTTAAACTCGTTGCTTTTTTTTAAAGAATGGTGATATTATCAAAAGAGTAATTTTGGTTAATTAATTTGATTATTTTTGTTAATATTTCACAAAAATTTATAACTACAGATATATTTAATCAGTTTTAATAAAAAAAAAAAACACATATAAATTCTACATTAATATTATCTAAAAATTCCAGTATATCTTCAGACATTAAAGAAGATAAATATTCAGGTGGATCAATTTCTTGATAAATAATTCTGTAGATAAAGGGTTAAACCAGGTATGTCAAACTTTTTTACCATTGAAAGCCAAATTAACAATTGTATACAAAACTGTGGGTTGCATTTATAAAACAAAAGTATTTTAGTATCATGTAAAATTTATACATGCAAAATACAACCTCGTTAAAAAAAGGAGGAAAAAACACAAACACACACACACAAAAAAAATCCTACTAGAAAATTTTTAAGAACTTACCAAAAAATTAACAAAAAAATATTTATTTAGTATAAGACAATAATGGTAATCTGATTGACTTTTCACTCATTTTTAATTTAATAAATTGCATATTTTATTAAATTATATATATAAAATCTCTCCGTGTATAACGATTCCGGGGTCAACCCATCCACGAGAAAAAACACTTATTGTGACCAATGACAAATTCTATTGTGAAAAATTATCTCCGATTTTAAAGGCTATCAATTTTTTGTCCAATGCAAACGTTCCAGAGTCGTAATGGAGCATTCTCATTTGTCAGATTTACAGTTTGAGTTGTAAATGACGTCACTACATTTTACTGTGCTTTGAAATCTTTTCCCTATTTCAAACACAATGTTGACACTGTTAAAAATTTGACTCATTTGCTGCAGCATCACTCCACTGCTTTTATAGAAAACGATTACTTTTCTGTGTTATGGAGCATTCTCATTGGTCATAATAGAGACATTCTATAAAAGCTGTGGAGTGACGCTGCAGTAAATGGGTCAAATTTTTAGCAATACACTGTTAAAAATTTGACCCTTTTGCTGCATCATCACTCCCCAGCTTTTATAGAATACACTGTAAGTAATACACACAAAGTAACCATTTTCTATAAAAGCATTGGAGTGATGCTGCATCAACTGTTATAAATTTTACCCATTTGCTGCAGCATCACTCCACTGCTTTTACATAAATCTCATTGGTATTATATTTATATCTCATTGGTCATAAAAGAGATATTCTATAAAAGCTGTGGAGTACGCTGCAACAAATGGGTCAAATTTTTAACAGTGTAATATGGTAAAGTAATAATTTTCTATAAAAGCTGTGTAATGACGATGCAGCAAAACAGTCAAATTTTTAACAGTGTTTAATTAAAACTTTTTATTTAAGAAAAGCGAAAGTGTGTTTTAAATACAATATTGTTAGAATTTTTATATTCGTGTTGCTTTATTTATTTATTTTTATTTTTATTTATTTTTTACAGCCGTGAATGACTTCATTGTCACATAACGAATCACGATTGTTTACTCTTTATTGTTGACATTTGTCTTCGATCTTATAAAATATTTTCTTTTAAGTATTAGCTAATGGTATAAAATAGTTAATTCACAAATGTTTTAAAATAGCATTATTAGTACATGTTTTGCATTATTAATGCATGTTTATTTGCATGTTTTTTGTGAAATAATTACTGTAATTTTGTGAGTGAAATTCATTAGCGGCATATTCTATGCCATTATTTTACCCATTCAATTAATAATTTGGCTACCCTCTCATATGCGTCTGGAAAAGGCCGAAATGAGAAAATTTTTTATACATTTTGGATATTTTTATTATTTTCTTTCAGTATTTTAAAATATTTTTTGGCTGTAGTTTCACAATGTATTCTTTTATAATTGATATTTTACCTTACTTTATTCTTTTAAAATTTATGCATTTACCATTTGTTCATTACAATCCCTTCCCATCCACCAGATAATTTTGTTATAGTTTTAAATTCAGATTTCTATTGATTTTTTTTTTTTTTTTTTTTTTTTTTTTTGAATTTTCCTTTATGTCCAATCTTTGTATTTTTCAAAATTGTTTAAGCCTAAAGTGGCTATGATTGACCAAAGTTGTTGTAGTGTTTTATCATCCTTTCAAAAATGGAGACACATCATTTTGACAGGCTATCTTCTAGTTTCATTATAAATATTTAATTTCATCCTGTTTAAAATTTTATGCAAGTTTAAAAAGAAACATGAAAATTTTTTAAAAAGTATTATAAGCATAGAACTTTTTGTTGAATTTTTTATTTCATTGAGTTTGTCATTTCAAGAAATATTTGTAGACATCAAAGTTTGATTGCAGAAAATAAGAGTTCCCTATATTAAGGAAATTTTCTCAAAATAAAATAAGTATACATGGTATCACTAAAAACCTTATGTTTTTCACTTATATATATATATACACAGTCAGTATCGGTTACACGGTCACCCATGCAATCCTGAAAAATATGACCGTATAAGCTGGATAACTTTATATGCAGTGTAAACAGAAATTTTAATTTAGGCAATAAAATATTATATAGCTTCATCATGCTATTTACCCATGTCACATCAAGCGTGAGTATGTAGAAGAGAAACAGCAATATGCATGAATATTTTAACTTGGTTTCCCCTTCATCCAATAATCAGCCTTTTTCGAAAGGTACATAACAGCAAAGTCCTAACTGTTACCAATCGGAGGTAAAGCCCATTAGTAGCAATCTTATTGTTAACAACTGCTTATGTCAGTTCGTCTTGCATCAATCAAACAGCATTCCATAATTTTTGTGCAAATTCAGTTTTGTGCAGTACGTTATCTTCCCACTATCATCATCATCATCGCCGTCGTCTTCAAACGATAATTCTTCACATTTTGGAAACCAATGATGCCTAAAACAATCTTCAATTGTCTTCTTTAACAACTTCAACGGCTCACTAATAGAAGAAAAATTGCCCACATAGCTTCTGTTACCCAGAAAATTTCCAGCTGAAAATCCTTTCTTGTTAAAAACAAAAATGTGTGTTTGCCTGCATGGCTAATGCTTTCCCCTCTATTCATCTGTCAACAGCCTTTGTGCACTCAATTATCTGTACAGAAAATCTTTGCAATAAAGTTGTCCAGTCTGGGTATTTGCGAAGGGGGTCTTGAAAGTTCTTCTAGTCAGGGTTTATAGCAATTTTTCACTTGATAATGTATTGCATAGAATAGTACTATTTTATAGAATTTGTTTTTATTATGAATTTATTTGTCATTAGTAGAGCATTCTTGCTTTTCTAAATATTTACAAAAAATGTGAAAATGCATGAGGTGTATTTTTAACTCAAAAATGAGAGAAAAAAGGGGGGGGGAAGAAGTAATAATCGAATATATATGTTATATGTAGTTATATATAGTTGACAACCAAATATATTTTGCAAATTGCAGAATTTTTCGTCTCAAAAACATAAAAAACACATCATATACATTTTAAATAGCTGCAAAATTACTTAGTTTACTATTTTTGTTGTTATTATATACATCTTCTGTAGTTTTGAAAGTCAGTGGATTAAATTTCTCAAGTTGGTGGTAAATTGAGAAAACACATTAAAAAAGCTGACAGTGTTTTTTTTGTGAAATAGCGAAACGGTTTATTTTTTTTCAAATAGCAAAGAAATATTTGTTATTAATTTACAGGGCCTCACGAAAGTATCCCATTACATAATAGTATAGGGAGAAATATTTTAGCGGCACATTTTAATAATAATTTAATAATATTTAATTAAAATATTTCACATTTTATGAAACTGATATATGTTGCTGAAGATTACTACAAGTTACTTTCTGTATAATAGAAAGCAGATAATATTTAAAAGGACACACAAAAGATTTCGGATAATCTACCATATCCGAAGTAGTGTATGCTATGACACCAAGATCATAATATTTTTAAAACTCTGTTATAGTATGAATGCACCTGGTTTGCTACATTTGAAATTGAAATTTCCGACTTGTTTATATCTGTTTTGGTAGCTAAGAATTACTACAGGAAAAATAAATGCTGTTTTCGAAAATAAATAAATGCATTTACACTCAGTTGCAGTTTTCTTTTTCAGATGTTATGTGTACTTGAATCAGGAGCTTGTGGAAATTTTTCTTATGCATAGTATAGCCACCATAGCTAATATTCTTAATTCAGCTATGAAAATTTTAGCTGAATAAAGCTTGTTATTTAAAAAGTAAGTTTGTATATTTCAAATAACAGAGCTTCTTTAATAATTGGTTTTACAAAAAGGAGCAATTACAAAATTAAAAGGAAAATGCAAAGATCAGATTAATACACTTAAATAGTACTTTTTTTAAAAAATCATTTTTATTGCAATTTAAATTTTTATATGCCAGAAATATTTATGCATCTTTATATTTTTATCAAAACACCTTTATACCTGTGTTTGGCAGCACTGTTTTGTATGACTTCATTGAATAATAAAAGTACAGAAGGATTAAAATTATTGTCTAATAATATAAATTTTATTTGTGTTTACTTTCATATTACTGAATTTCAGGATACTTTGCATATGTAAGTTTTGTATTTCTGCTATTTCTCAGATACCTCTAGATTTTTTTTTTTTTATTTTTTTTTTTATTTTTACAAAAATAGCAGTTTATTCTGTGTAAAGACTTATAATAATTATTCACTTAAAACTTGCAAATATTTTAATTTTTTAATAAAGTTATGTTTCACACAAATGTCTTTTCATTTCCACCTATTTTTCTAGCGTGTTTGATGGGGATGTGGGCAAATTATTTCTTCATTATTTTGTTGCATTTAATAAAAACATCTTACACAAAGATGTATAAAAACTTAAAGTAAAAAATGGGAAAAGATCAGAATTTTTGCCCCTGCGATTTATTTTTCTATGTGTATCATGAGTCACTACTTAAGAAAATAACTCAAAGCTGCTTTTTAAATAAATGAGAGGTCTCACTCTAATTTAGATAACAAATAAATAATTTAAGTGACTCCTATTTTTAGTTGTATTAGATGAAAATAATACTTTATGTCTAAATTTTAAAAGAAATCTTTTACGTAAAATAATTATTTTTATTGGTTAACATGCTTGGTAAGATCTGACTGTATCTGCTTAAAAATATATTTTTCTTATTTATGTATACTAGGCTATTTTCAGTCATGAATAAAATTGTCTGTTTTTTGTGAATATTGCACTAGAAACAACCATCTGTTAAAACTTTATGATGAGAAAGATAATCCTTGTTGAATTTTGAAGAAAAATAAATCTCCTGCTTTTTCCCACATCCATTACTTTTGAAATAAATTTCCAAGTAATGTTAAAAAATTCACATTATTTTCAATGAAAAGAATGAAATAATTTAGATTAATAAAGTAAGATTTTATCTTGTAAATCCAATTTATAATATCTTTTATTTTAAAACTGCCTTAAAATGAGTTTCAAATTTAAACTAGTTCTGTGTATTAAAAAGAAGAAATTCCCTATTTTTTCTCTGTTCACATCAATAGATTCCTTTTTAAAAATGTTTTTAGTATGGAGATATAAAATGCAATAATAAAAAATATCTAAAATGTTGGGTTGAATAATATAAAAATGAATATTGATCAAATTTACAACAGATTTATATTTATCAATTTATGATTTCCAAATCTTTATTTGTGTTGTTAAATTTTAATTATAATTTATTATAATATTAATGGATATCCAGTTGTATCAGTTATAAATATATTATTAATAATTCTGAAAATATTAAAATTTGTATGTTCTTTTATCAATTAAAAAAAAATGCAGGACTTTCTGAAAAGGCAGATATTCTGTTGAAGAAGAGGGCTAGTCACTTGAGTATTGATGATTATGGAGCGATGCCATTACATTATGCTGCTTATAATAATCATGCTGTAAGTGGTTAATAACACATATTTAAAAAAACTATCATATTTAAAGTTTATTGAATATAAGTCAAAATTAACAAAGAAATTCAATATTTAAATCGTTGAAGGTTGTGTGTGTGTATTTGTAATTTAGAATTTAATTTGCTTAGTTCAGGAATGAAAAAATTTGATAAATTAATGCAGTAGTCTCAAAATTCTGTGCAGCTTGGGACTAGAGATTGTACAGATTTTAGAATTTTACTGATTTTAGAGTTCTGTAGATTCTGAATTAAATGATTTGTTTTTTTCAACTTAAATTTTTTTATTTCAAAGAAGAGCATGTAATAATTCAATTAAAGCAAATAAAAACTTGAATCACTTTTACTTATCAGTTTATTATCATTTTAGTACCCAACATTATTTTTTGTTGCAATTTTTAAACATTTCTCATGTAGTCTTTTGATTGAGAACTTCAATTTTCTCTTGAATTCTATTAATGCCATTATTTTTTGATGCAACTGTACTACTCCAAGAACTTTGAAATTTTCACCTAAAAACAAATGTTCTTCAAAAAATCTTTCTCACATTCATTGTCAAATTCAGTTTTATTATCTTTAGGTGGGTTCGTTATTGAAGAAATAATTTCTTCATATGCAACATGATTTTAAGATTTCATGTTTAATATTCATCCATTCAACAATTTCTTCTTTAAAAACTCTAGTGAATTTGTGTCGGAATTTTTTGCATAATTCAATAGAATTCAGACTTTTAGCATATGGTAAGGTTAAATGAAAAACCTTTATCATCATCCTCATTTTTGATAAATAAAGAGCCTGGCCATATTTGATGTCATGCATTAATTAAAGCCTTGCATGAAATATAAAATAAGTTAATTGTTATTTTCTTTAAGGTCTGATAGATGGTGCCACTATTAAAACTTTTCTGCACTTGTTTACATCTCTTGTCGATTTCTGTTATTTTACATTCTCTTGTATGTAAGTTTCTGTGAAATAAAACCATTTTATTTATTTAATATTCACTATTTCCCCATAAATTTATGTTAAAAATTATTTTCATTCACTGTTATTTGGAATAAAGATCATAAAGAAACTTCTTAATTGCAAATTTAATTGTTAATATTTGAAATGCATGCAGATTTTAGAAGTGTGAATTTTGAGACTGTACTGTATATTATTTTAAAATAGAGACATAGGCATTTTGTATACTGTTTTCTTCAGATAAATTATTACAATTCTATATCTGTAAGGTAAGGCAGAGTAATTTAGTATTTATTTTCTTTAACCCCCCCCCCCCCTGTAGGGTCGTTTTGTAGTAGCTGCTATTTTGTTAGAACATTTAGAAGAAGCATGATCAAGTATAGTAGTCCAGGTCTCAGATGTGAAGATAGCGAAAAACCCCACAATGATGTAATAGTCACAGTTTTTTATTTAAAACATAAGGGGAGGTACACTTATAATAGAATCAGAGAAAAATCTCCGAACAGAGATTTGCAACTTCACCAGACAAGAGCAACGAGTCAAGTGGCCTCATACATAGCAAGAAACCGCCACTTTTTGGCGTGAAAGACAATCGCCAACATACACAAGTTCACCCATGCACAATGGATAGTATACGCCAAATAACAGTTAAAATGCAGCCGGCAAGATCAGAATTCAATTTGGTTGCCCAGCTGGGATGGGAAAGGAAAGGTTGCCAAACAATAAATGTTACATGTGTTGTTATGTCTAACAAAGAAGCACACCGAAGGGGTACTAGATTTTAATGCGCAGAGGTTAAATTCTTTTTTAGGATTTTGTCGAGAAAGGAAAAAGGAGCGTAAGCATAAATTTTAACCGCGATACAGAGAAGATCTCCTTATAAGGTAATGCATAATTGATTCGATCAGAATTAGCTGACATCTGGAAATTGTTTTTAACGGTTGATTGAAATGTGGGTGTATTTCTCACAGATAAACTTGGGCAGCTGCAGATTTTCGGTTAGAGAATTAATAAGCAAGGAAAATGGAAAAGGAATGAAGGACAACTTAAAACTAATTTTGAATTGAAAAGGGAAGGGGTGTGCAAAGGAATAATTTAAGAAAATAACCAATATATAACAAAATAATCGTTATACCCCCCCCCCCCCCAAAAAAAAAAAAAAAAAAAAAAACTAGATATTTTAAGAGATTGAAATATACAGACCAAACATTCCTTTTTAAAGGTCAGATTCATAAAATGAAGAAAGAATTTTGCTCAATATTTAGTAAGTTAGTTATTTAAAAAAAGAAATCAAGGAAACACCAAAATAACTCATCATGCAGTAATTTGAAAGAACAAGTAACACAAGTTGAATGTAGATTCTGCCATTGCAGAATTCAGTTTCGCCTCCAATTAGGAAAAAATATCGATATAGGTTTTTTAGAAGAGCGACCCCATTTAGAATGCAATGAACTAACTTCATTTTTCTTGTGTTTATCAGTATAATAGCAAACAGAACAGCATGAAATACCCAATTGATTAGCAATTTCTCTCTGAGACATTGGAATTGCGGAATAATAAAGAGATACAATATGACATGCTACTTCTTCATTGACTAGGTTCATCAAAAACGGATTTTTTCTTTAGTTTAAACGCTTTTTTATAGACTCTGAGAAAAAGGAAATGCATTATAACAATAAAACGAGTGGAATCCCGTCGAATTCGACAAATGAAATGTTTAAAAGATCCGATTGATTTAGTTTTAAGAAAAAGCAAAAGTAATTACATTATTGAATCAATATATAATAAAGATATTTCCAAACTTAATGTCAAGTTTGCCAATTACAATTTTGCATGCAAATATTTGCACCTCTTCAGTTAAAATTGTAATCTGAGTGCCGGCGAAATCCAGAAATTTTATTTTATATGCACTCTCAGAAAAATAGTTTTATTTAAAAAAAAACTAATTTCATTTTTACTCTGACATTATTTTCACTATCTGAAGTCACCTGAAAGTAAAATCTCAATCTCAGTGTCCATCATGAAAAGAAATATTGAAATGCAATATCGCTATAAGTAAAGATGCGATGTTTTAAATAGTGGTGTCATTTTCTTTTAAATGTTTTTTAAAAGTAACTGTTATTAGAATTATGAAAAAGGCACCCGTAATAATATTGTAATTCCCATTTATCTGGTTTTCTGAATGACATGATTTTCCTCATTTGAAATTTCTCTTATTTTGCTTTAGACATTAATTTTTATCATAAATTATTTTCTGTTATTTTATTTACATGATTAATATTATTTCTCAATAAATATTTTTTTTACCTCAATTAGTGCATAATTATACGCAATCATTTTGGAAAATAGATTTTTATTATCGAGAGAAAAGCTAAACTGTGTTGCCAACATTTTGAAGAAATATCGTAAAAAGCATTTAAAATTAAAAATAAAATATAAAAATGGAAATAAATTAAAAAATAGCTAAAATGGGCACAACTACAAATAAATAGCTTTCCTTTAAAAAAATAATTATCAAAATCGGTTGAGTAGAAAATTCAGGGCTGATGACACAACATTTTTTAGCTTGTCTGAAAGAAATAGCATCGGAGGCTAAAAACTGCAGTAGTCAATACTTTTTCAAAGATTTTACAGTAATTAAAGTTAGTTTTGTTATTTAACGTTAATTAAAGTTAGTTTTAGTTAAACTTAATAAGAACATTCTATTTATTTTTCACTTTAATGACCACATCTTTTGCCAAAATTACAGTCCAAATTAGTAAGTTAAACAATGTGGTTTAACTTTATTTCACCAGATGGCTGTAGCAGATTTATTGTATACATTAATGCAGTGTTGAATTCAAACACTTTTCTCCAGGAGAGACATCTATGGCTCCGGAGGGGGGGGGGGGGGGCATTATAGAGTTCTGGGGTGAAAGTGTACTTTTTTTTACCATTGAAAGCCCAAAATCTCAAATTTTCCGGGGGGGGGGATGTCCCCCTGGGTCACCTCCTGAATTCAACACTGCATTAATGGACACAATTTGATTATGTAATTGCTAATTTATCCAGAAAGAGGGTGTGTCAGCAAGTGTATCATTCAGTGTTGTATAAAGTAGTGTTCATTCTAGGCCATTTTTGAAGGGTGCAGCACCCTGCCCTTTTTTAAATTTGCAAAATGCACCCTGCCCTTTTTAAAAGTAGCAAAATGCACCAGAGATTTTTAATAAATATTTATCTTATTCCGTAGTATTTATAAATTTGCGTGTCCAAAAATGATAGAATTTTTTCATTCCTTTAAGAAAAATAACATCAAACTATTCAATCATGGTTTAATTTAATTGTATTTTTTAATTTTTATATCTTAAAATCATTTAAAATTCATGTTATTTGATTTATCTTACTTAAAAATTATGTATTTTTCTGCTTTCTTTTATTCCCTTCTAAAGTCAATAATAATTTTTTTCTTGCAAAAGTGCCCTTTTCTGCTTCAGTGGTGCCCTTTTTATTTCTAGAGTGAACACTAATATGAAGAACTTCTGTCATTTCAACCATCAGTTTTTTTTTTTTTTTTCCCATTACTTCTAAGGATGATTTCAATATGAGCTTGTAGCTTTCTTCCTCAAGCTTGGGATGTTGTATTTTGCTAGATTTGATGTTGCAATCGATATAACTTATAGTTTTGTTATGCATTAAATTTGTTGAAGTCCAGTTGGTCTTAAATTACATTATAATGTTTAGTGTTTTTACAATACTTTCAAATACTACTGCTGGATATGTTTTTCATGGCTTCTAGAGAATTATTGTAAGTTATGCTGTCAAGTTTTTCATAATATTTATTTCAGTTGAAAAAAAAACTTTCGATTATCTTCTCCCTTTAAGTTGAATTTTCATCTTATATTTAAATGGAGCCATAAATCTATTACTGATTTTATCAATTCAGGACTTTTAATACATCTAAATATTTTCCATTCTTTACAAAATTTTGCTTTTAATACATTTCAAGAAATACATATTCATCACTTTCATTTGCATACTGCTACCTTTTTTAATCAGAGTTAAGATATATTTGAAATTGTGAAAGTTGACATAGGTTACATCAACAGATTCCAGGAAAAAAATGAAATTTATCAGTTGATCAAGAGAAGAATCTTGAAATTCTTCATTTTGTCATGACCAAAAAAAAAGGGGGGGGGGATTTGTTTTTGGCTAGGATGAAAAGTCACCAAATTTGTCAATCAACAGAAAAATATCAAAAATATTTCAAAATTTGTTATTCTTTTGTGAAAAAAAAAGCAAAATTCCTCACTATATCTGTCAAAAATCATGAAATTCAGTTGACTGCATAAAAAATTCCGAAAATTTATCAATTGGTTATGAAAAAATACTGCAAAAATCTACTGATAAATGGGATTTTAAACAAACCAGTTCATAATGTCTCTTTTGAATAGAATGCAAGAATTCCTATTTTGAAAATAGTGTCCTCTTTTTAAACATAGTGTGTGTTTTATATATTAAAAAAAAATTCTTCCAGCCAGTGGACACTTTGTTCTAAGGTCAACACTATATTCATAACTTATTTGCAGTTAGAACTGGATTATTTATCAGTATATCAATAAATATCGATATTTTTTAATTTTCACAATAACAATATCCAAGCTCTCTCTCTTATGATATGTAAAAGTATCAATATCTGAATTCTGACACTACTAATTAATCCTTAGAAGCCATGAGGGGGGGGGGGCAGGGACAAAAAAATTTCACCTATTATTGCAATACCTTTTCCAACCCTTACTTTTGTGAGTGCAATCATTCACTGCCTATTCTTTTCAAGCCAGAATGTCTACTCCCAATGAATATTTCTTTTTGTTCATATACAACATACTGCCATACATTATTGCCTGTTCTTTACTGAATAAAGCTGTTATTGTCTTTAATTCCACTGCTACTGTTGGTCTAGACCTATTAGAATGTATCAAGGCTTTGATGTATCACAAGCTAAAATATAGATGGAGTTGAGAATATTACTGTCGCATAGCAGCCAGAAAGTTTGACTCAAGAACAATCAATCAGAGGATGCTAATGATATGCTTCACCTTTGCTTTTCATTACCTTGGCTAAGCCTCTCTGTTTGTTCTTTGTTTGCTGTTGAGTTAGTTTTCCTTCTTACTAATGTCTAGAAGTTGCCTCTGTTGTGTGCACGGATCATGAGTATGATCTTATGGCAATAGATTGAATATTTTTCTAGTATATTTAACATAACTGCTTCAGTATTTCAGATTTAAATGAATATTACTCAATGGAGGGGTGAAGTCTATTAGTATAAAGCTATTTCCAGATGTCATTTGATTATTTATGTTTCAAAAAAGTCTCAATGTGTTATTCATATGGTAAACAGGTAGGAAGATATAAATACAGTGACATTTTTTATTTTTGAATTACACATTGACACCATAAGAAAATTTTTGAGCAAATTAAATGTCCTTGAAATATCTAAAACCTTATAATATCATTTCTTAAAATCTTTCCCAGAACCTGCCTCCCAAGGATGACCTGGGACCGCAAGATGCTGTAAAGCAGACATTGAGGACCTCCTTGTGATAATTTTCTGTAAGCTCCAGGATGCTTGGGGGATAATGGGGTTTTATTGTAAATCATCTTGGGAATGTTCTGGGGAAACAAATGTACTATATGGGAATATTTCCTTGGGTCTTTCTTTTTTTATTCTTGCAGAACATTTTTGATGAGCTGAATCATAGCAGAACATTTCAAAATATTCTGCTTTGAGGCAGTGCATATACATGCATTTCATATCTGGCTTCTCTTATTTGATTTTGTCTAAAGTAACATGACCAAATTGTCAACCAAAGACAATTTTCAGACTCCCTCTGCACAAGAAGAAGGGGCTCATGACCTTGCCAAGGAAGGAGCAATCTTGAGACTACATTAATTATTCTGAAAAATTAAAAATTGAATATACTAACTACAAAAATTTTTATTCTCTTCTTATCTTTTATACTTTTCTCCCTACTTTTATTTTACTACTTTATTTTACGCTACTTTTCTCCCTTTCTCTCTCTCATCTTTTTCTGTTCCTTAACAAACATTTAAATCCCCTGACCTTGAGTTCATTCTTAAAAGGAATCTTCATTGACTGATCTTCTTGCTGATTCATGTAATTTTCTTGGTATTCGTTCATACTTCATGTGTTTCATTTGCTAATTTTAAGGATAGGAAGCCACATGGATTCCATCATTTCACCTGTGAAGTAAGAGAATATTTCCTGTATCCCCCAAAACTAAGAAATGGACCTACTTCTTCATCTGCAAACCTGTATCTTATGAACTGAAAGCATGTGGTCAATGTGGAGAGCACTGGAGAATTATGGGAAGATGGGGTTGTTTACAAATTAGCTTTGTGCTGAAATATCCAATTTTGTGAGTAAAAAAAGTGAGGGGCAAATTCCTCAGGGACAAAATTACTGTTTTTGCTATAAAAGTTGACACAGCTTGATTTTAATAGTGGATGCCAACCTACATAAACTTATTGGTTTTAAGCATTTGCTTATTTAAAATAAAATGGTAAGAACAGTTTTGGAGCCAGAAATGCACTGTTTTGTCAGGTGATAAAAAATAACTATGCCAGGCATTCAGGAAAAAGCCTCTGGATGTTAAAAAGCAAAGAAAGGGTGCAGTAGTTTTCTAAAATTTACAGAATCTGATCCAGAAAAGTTATTGATGTTTCCATGAAAAGTAAAACATATATTATTGTAACCAAATTTAAATTTATTAAGCAAAAACAACTAGGATCTATTTATTTTAATTTTAGAAAAAAAAGTAGGTGTTGATATTTGAAAAGAGTTAAATTTTGAATTAATTAAATTAAATTTTTGAAAAAATTAAAAAGTTTTATCTTTTTTCCAGAGATTTATATAATTTTTACATGTATTAGTAGTACCTTAGGACACATTTGGAAGAAAGTTAAGTCTTTGATAAATAGCACTCTTATTTCTGACATGTTGCAACTCATATGATTTTAGAATTATTAATTTGTCTGAATCTCAAAAACTATTCTCAACCTATAATTAAATGTACATTTCAATTCTTTAAATATTGATATAAGTAGTTTATTTTTCCTGTATTGAATTATGCAGTCTGACTACTTATGAACTTTTAGAATAATTGGTTAAAATGTGGCCCATATGATAATAAATTACTGTTGGCTATGGATATAAAAGTTTGAATTAGTCTGATTCTTTTTATTGAAAAATTTTCTTCTTCATGTTTAAAAACTTTTTTTCACCATTTTATTCATACTTTTATTGTAATTATTTTTTACTCTTTATGAGTATGATTGTGATATGCCCAATAGTTTGCAAAAGCAAATCTTTTGTATATGTTAACTTAAACATACAACCTTTGTAATGGAAGCATTTTATTTTCTGTAGGAAACTGTTAAAGTGTTTACCAACAAGAGTTATATTTGTGATGAACCTGACAAATTTGGGAGAACTGCTTTAATGTGGGCAGCAATAAGAGATTCTGTAGATTCTCTTAAATTTTTAACATCTACCTATGATGCCACATCATTTTGTGATAAAAATGGATACACTGGTAATTTGATCTAAATATTAATATGTAATGTGTAAAAACTTGTGTCTATCAAATATGTCTGTGTAAAAACTTGTCATTTCTTGGCAACTGACTGTAAAATCTATTGGTTTAAATAAGTGGCTAGTGGATAAAATAACTTGACTGTGGACTTCATTGCAAACCAAACTGTTCTATTGATCCAAATAGGTAATAGTGCTCAGAGAGTGAGAGTTCAATGCAGGCTCCAAGAACAATAATTTTTAAGGACTAGATTTTCTTAAGATTGAAAGAGAACCTCAAATGCTATGAAAAATCTGTACATATTATCAAGAGTTCTTGCTTATATATTCAGTCTTGCAATATTTTCAAGAAGAGGAAACTCTGGTCAAATATGGGCATGAGCTTACTCTTAATTGGATAAGAACTTTTATTGATGTAATTATATGGCAACAGTAAGGTTTGGTTACAACAATGCAATTGCAATGTAAAAGTTTTTTTTAATTTGACAGATAGTTGTTATTTATGGTCTAAATCTAATAATAACTTTCATCTAGAAAAAAGTTAATAAGAATTTATGGTCTAAAGTGTAATTAACATTTTAATATTAATTTGAATATGTAGCTTAAATATAATTGTTTAATTTGACGTCATGATCTGAACCTAAGGTGTGTTCCACTTAAATAAAGCTACCATGATTTTGTATCTTAATTGGACATGGAGCTAACCAATGAGAATAAATGATTTATAAGAAAGTCTATATACAAATACATATTTACAAGAACTAACTCACTCCCTGCATCACCTGGACAGGAAAGAACTGAATATATAAAATAAAGAGGGGGTAAAAATTTCCTGCCAAAATAAAGCCACTACTGTTAATAGTCGGTGTATCCACTATACTTAGATATGACTTGGAATATATGATATGGCATTCCTTTTACTATCCGTTCCCTGGAAGGCAGCAATATCAGTATTATCCCAGGCCTCAATGATCATAGCCTTCAGTTCTGCCACAGACTTAAACTGTCTGCCATTGGTTTATACAGCTTTACTGAGGATACCTCATACATTTTCTTGGGACATAAGATGAGGGTACAGGGCAGGCCATTCCATGACATGTACAAAATTATCCATAAACCATTCGCAGGAGGATGTTGCAAAGTTGTGGGAGTGTTGTCTTGCTGGATCCAACTCAGGCTATCAATTCTCTTTGCAAATGGCAGTAAATAGGTTTCTAGCATTTCTTGATAATTGGTAGCCTATCAGTTCCAAAATTTTCTTTTATCATATGCATGTTAATACTTTCTGAAAAATGCAGCATAACAGTGCCACCGGCTAGATGGTTTATACCAAAATCTAGTAAACAACAATTTGTCAACTTCTAACTGAATCTGAAATTTGATTAAAATCTGTGCATTAGTTTTTGAGATAGAGCTATTGTAAAATCTTTAAAAAAAACTGCATAACAGTGCCACATGTTGGGTTATATGCACCAAAAACTAATCAGGATCAATTTTTTTATCAGGTACTAACTGAATCTGAAGTTTGATGAAAATCCAACCAAAATTTTTACAAAATTGAATTTTCATGTAAAATTTTGATTGTGTTATAATTTGTATATTATTGTTAATTTTTTATAGTGTTATTTTTGTATTTTTCAAATTTTCCGTTGCGAAATTCAGTCAAATTGTCATGAGAGCCATATCCTAAACTTAGAACTTTATAAAAAAAATTCTTAAAATTCTTCTCTTAAAAGCCTCCAAATTTAAACTTCAATATTAATTTCCAAAAGCAAAACATAGCCCTCATGTCCTAAAAATATTAAATGTAGATTTAGGTGTAAGATTAATTCAATTGAGCAAATAAAAACATAGTCTTAGATCACTTTATATTCTCAATGTTCCAAGCTATTCGCCGAGCTGAGCAGATAAATCTGGTAGACCTCATCTTAAGGGGGGGGAATAAGAAAAGAAATTACCCATCATAAACACATTAACAATGCTTAAGTTGCTGCATGAATCCAGAAATATTCTGTTTTTCTCCCAAAGAGGAGATCTGCCCCCGGTTTTGTCAAATGGACAATAACTGTTAATTACCGTGAAGTCAGTTCTGTCTGTTGACAAAATTTAGTGGTAGTGGCCTCAGTGATAGGAAGATTATTTTGAACAGTACAGGTTCTGGATTCTTTTTCAGCTTTTATAGAATTACGATGCTGAATGACTTTGTTTGGTTTTGTTTGATTATATAGTGTTGAATCTAACAGGAATGCCACTTTTCCGCCAAATGGCAGATTTCTGCTTTTTTTAATTTTTAAGAATCTACGATTTTTGTTAAGTGATTGCAAAATAAAACAGCAATTTTCGTCAAATGATTGGAAAATACAGCATAGATTTTTGTCAAATGATCGCGAAATACAACAGTGATGTTCATCAGACAATTGCAAAATAAAGAGCCGAATTTCAACAAACGATCACGAAATGAAAGCCAATCTTCGTCGAACAAACGCAAATTATAACTGTGATTTTCGTCAACTGATGACGAAATAGAACGGCGAGTTTAGGCATACGATCGAGAAATAAAATGGCGATTTTCATCGAACTATCGAGAAATAAAACTATGATTTTCATCAAACAATTAAGAAATATAACTGCGATTTTCGCCAAACAATCAAGGAAAAAAAGCAATTTTTGTCGAACGATTGTGAAATAAAGAGGCAATTCTCGTCGAACTATGAGGAAATAAAATGGTGATTTTTGTCAAAACGATCAAGAAATATAACGGCAATTTTCTTCCAATGATCAAGAAATAAATCGACAATTTTCATCAAGCAATAGCAAAATAAAATGGGGATTTTCATCAAATAAAGTGGTGATTTTCACCAAACAATTGAGAAAAAAAAAATCCTGCAAATTTTTGCTATTCGCTCATTTGGAATAACCATCAAATCTATCGCTGGATTACCTAAATTGATTTAGAATAATGAAGTGCATAAAATTCCTCACAGAACTCACTGCATTCATTGCTGAGTTATTTTAATTGTTGTAAAATACCGTGAACTAAAGAAAAATCATTTTTGTTTCCTCTAATAAAGTTTTCATTGACAATGAATAAGCAGCATATTTCCAACTCTGATAAATGCTCATTTAAAAAGACTTGAGTTAAAAGTTTACAAATATATATATATACAGGGTGTCCAAAAAGTTTGGAAACAGCCGAATAACTCGAGAAATACATATGAGATTGAAAAACGTAAATATACGTGTTAAATATTTTTAAATAACCTACTCAGTGATACCAAATTTGACCTTCGCAACCGACCCCCTGGGGGTCAGAGGGGGTCCAACTTTGAAATCTTAAATTATAACTCCCATTTTTTATTGCAGATTCGGATTCTACGGACAAAAATACGTAACTTTTGTATTTGATGTTTATTTCAAATCCTCGTTTATCATGGTGTATTCGAGCATATTAAATCGATACATATTTCGGCTTTTCCAACGGGATTTTCCCTAATCGAAACTGACTGGGCAGAATTTTTGATGTCAAATTCCCCGTCTTTTGCAGAAATAGCGTTTCTTGAAAATCACCCGTGGCGATTATTTCAATAGTGCTACACTGTTAAAAATTTGACCCGTTTGCTGCAGTGTCACTCCACAGCTATTATAGAATATCTCTTTTGTGATCAATGAGAGTGCTCCATAACACAGTAAAGTAATCGTTTTCTATAAAAGTGGTGGAGTGACGATGCAGCAAAAGTGTCAATTTTTTACAGTGTACCTTACTGTGTTATGGAACATTCTCATTGGTCATGAAACAGATATTCTATAAAAGCTGTGGAGTGACGCTACAGCAAATGGGTCAAATTTTTAACTGTGTGTAGTACTATCGAAATAATCGGCAGGGGTGATTTTCAGGAAACGCTATTCTTGCAAAAGACGAGGAATTTGATGTCATAAATTCTCCCTCAATTAGTTTTGATTAGGGAAAATCCCATTGGAAAAGCCAAAAAATGTATCGATTTAATATGCTCGAATACACCGTGATAAACGAGGATTCGAAATAAACATCAAATACAAAAGTTGCGTATTTTTGTCCATAGAATCCGAATCTGCAATAAAAAATGGGGGTTATAATTTAAGATTTCAAAGTTGGGCCCCCTCTGACCTCCATGGGGTCGGTTACGAAGGTCAAATTTGGTATCACTGAGTAGTTTATTTAAAAATATTTAACACATATATTTACGTTTTTCAATCTCATATGTATTTCTCGAGTTATTCGACTGTTTCCAGACTTTTCGGACACCCTGTATATATATATATATATATATATATATGTGTGTGTGTAACGTCTTTAGGGGTGTCATAAGTCATGGCGTAATAAGTTGACTCAGGAGCCTCTTGTTGGATCGAATTCTTTTTATTCGGCCACTCAGCTTACAGATGGATTTGCGAGTCCGATTGGTGGTTGCCCGAGCCATTTACGCTGATTATGGAAAGTTACATTGCCGTAGTGAAGCAGACATCTCAAAACTGCATAATCTCACGTTTTTTGCGTGAGTTCTGGGTAATATGCTGGGGATTGTAATATTTTCCAACAGATGGCACAGTTATGAATTTGGGAGGAACATTTAATTGGTTCATTAGTTTTTGATTGATATGTGGTCAAAGCCTGCACAATTCCCGGGTCAGTGGCGTATGAGGCCCCAACCACAAATAGATGCAAAAAAGCACTTAGATAATCAATTTTAATCTTAAGAAGCATCCAAAAATGATCTCTGAAAGTAATAAGGTGTATTGCTGGAAAATAAATTTATAAGGGGCAAACTGCTTTTAAGCATCGAAATAAAAGTTAAAAATATTAATTCGGCCTTTAAACTTTTGAATTTTGATTTTAAATTAAAGTTTTTAAAAAAGGTTAGTTTTTATCCTTTCATATATATAATAATAATAATAATAATTTTTAATAGTTAAAAAATAGTTTATCTTAAGTTTAATTCTTTTTTAGTTTTTTATGAACAATATAGTTTACAAAATTCACGCATAAATGCTGTGAAAAATGTCGTAAATTTTACTTTATGCATAATTTTCTCTTTTTTGAAATTTTCTGAGTGGTATCCCTGATCTAAGCTGTTTTAGCAGAGCACAGTGCCTGGCTTCACTTTTTATTACTTTTGTGCACCTGGTGGCTCTTTTAAAACATTCTGATGTGCATTGTGGGCCTTTTTAATACTTCTTAAGCATCCAGTGGCAATTCATTTGCAGGAAAATATTGCAAATTTTAGGGGACCCTAAACAAACCAGCTCAAAATATTTTTGTTGAACAAGATACAAGTGTGCCCTTTTCAAAAATAGTGTTCCCTTTATCATAATAATCCCTGTATAATAAAATACAATTAAATGCATAACATACCAAACCGGTTTTTCCCTCCAAAAATTGTCATTGGAATTGACGCTTCCACCGAGTCCCAATATGTCGTCTGTGTGCATGCGAAGCTTGGCAGCAGAAACAGAAATTTGCCAACAAAAGAGGAAAATGACAATCTTTTTGGGGGGTAGGGGGTAGGGAGGGGATAAACAAAAATAGTACTTTAATAGTTGCAACAGACTTTTTAAATTATGCAGTTTTATTGTGTATTTGTTAACATTTATAATAAGTTTAAATGAATTTGATATCTGGAGAATTGATGAAATTGTTTATTTTTTTCTCCCTAAAAGCCTACATTTCTCGTCCCTGAACTTGCTTTGAATTTTATCAAAAATCTGTGATAGATTATTTTTTTTACCGTTTTTCTAGAAGTAATTATAATTGTAAACTGATTTTATATGCATTACATTTAAGAAGTTATGGGGTTATATTGGTTTTTACAAAACCACTTCCTAGTTTCACCCGCTTTGTCCAATTTTGCCCATCAACGAACTTGACCAATATTTTCTGCCCCTTAATTTTCTGTATCAGTTTGGAAAATTATGCAGAATTAGAAAAGCTATTGTGTCCATAAAAAAGTGATATATGTAGACTGATAAAGTTTTGAATGTTGTTTTTTGTTCCAGGGACTATGATTGGTGTAGATCTGCAAAAATTTTTCAGAAATTCTAACACAGGGAAGAATATTAGTATATCTAACAAAATCTACCTAAAATCTTTCCAAGCAAGTTTAGAGTCACATCCTGATTGGTTTCGAGAACTTCAAAGTTCTATGAATTTATATTTTTAAATGAAGCTAGAATTGAGGCACTTTTTCAGTAGTGTTCATCTTTGAACTTCTATAATTTTATATTTTTAAAATGAAAGACTACCAGTTGAATCTAGAGATGGAGCCCCATTACTTTTGGCAGCATTCACTTTCGAATGTACATAATTTAATATTTTAAAATGAAGATTAGTCCAGTTGAACCTGAGTCAAAGAATCAGTGAATTCGACAGCATACACCCGTGAATTTATAAGATTTCATATTTTTATATGAGCCTAAAGATGGCATCCAAGCTATTCTTGTCAGTGTACATCTTGAATTTGCATGATTTTAAATTTTAAACAAACATGGAATTGGAGACACACCATCCCCACTTCCACTCTTTTTCATATCTGTACACCTTCAAATTTGCACGAATATATACATATTTTTAAAGGAACTTAGAATTAAGCTTGAAGTTTTTATAATTAGAATTATATGTCTAAGACTATTGGTTCAGAAAATAGCCATCAGGTCACGTTTAGAAGGAATACATTGTATATTTAATTGCATTTTATGACTTCTTCAAACAAAATTGTAAACATTTATCTGAATATGAAAATTTTGTCTGAATAAAAATATGTTCTTATTTGTAACTATCCAACTCTGACATATGTTTGCTTTTAGTGCTCTCATTAGTTATTTTAATATTTTTACTAAATTATAGTTGTTCAATTATTTTCAAAATGCTCACTCTAAAATAGGCATCAATATATAAGAATAGAAAATAAAAAAAATTAAACCACAACCATTCAGTGATTTTGCTGTGACATTCAGTAAATTTGATTGCCACACCTTCCCAATCAAAATATTCTAACTACACCATGGTAAAGCAATGATTAGAATTCTGCAAAATTCTAAAATTTGCAGAACTTCTGGTTTCAACCTGTGCGGATTTGAGTCTATTATGTATACGTATATAACTTTTGGTTATAAAACTAAACATATTGATTTATTTGAAATTTAGAAGATAATTAAATTTCTAGAACAAAAAAGGTTTTTCTTTCAAAAAATTATTATTTTTAATGCTCCTGATATATTTTCCCATTTACTTGACTATTATTGCAATACACTACTTTCAAAAATAAAATAACTGAATTCATGAGTATAATTGTTTAATTCTACATGCATAGATTATTTTGTTTAGCCTTGCATGCTGCTGCTATTTATGGAAATGTTGCTGCCATTGAAGTGCTGATCAATGCAGGCCTGCTTGTTGATTCTAAAGATAAACAAGGGATGACTCCATTTTTAAAAGCTTGTGAATTTGGCCGTACTAAAGCTGCTCAATCACTTTTAAAGTTTGGTGCTAAATTAGATGGAAAAGACATTAATTCCTCTTCTGCATTACATTGGTAAGTTAAATTTTGTTATGTATACGGCAGTTGCAAAGTGTGGGAGGATATTATCGACTAAATAAATTTATAATTTAAAGCATGAATTTTAATTTAAACAAATTTGAACTATTATCTTTTTTAAGTGAAAAAGTACTTAAATACATATTTATTTTAAAAATAAATATTTATGGTGTAAAATGAAACTCATTTAATAGTGCATTTCTCGATATGAATAAAAAGGAAAGATCATTCTAATGAACCAATATATTGTAAGCAGAAAACAGAAACACAGAGTTGAAAGAATTGCGAGCATTTACAGTATATAATCATTACAGTAAAAGTAAAATTTAGTTTCTCATAAAAAAAGATCCATTAACGTTCTGGATGTCAGCATATGGAATAACCATATGACAGCCTGTATCTATCTTTTTCTATAATTATTTGCTTTTTATGTGTTTTCTTTTCTTTAACTTCTTCAGTTCCAAAGTTAAAATAATAATACAAATACTTATTCATTGTTTTTTTTTCCAAACAAATTGGAATTATAAATGACTGAAAAAATATCTTTTCTAAAATTGATCGTTTAGGTGCTTTGTAATTTAGGTTAAAAAATGTGGATCTAAAACTAGAAACCCCCTTAAAACATCAATTTAATAATCATTAACCTAAATTAATGCAATCACAGATTTAAGAGCATTAAACAAAAATAATCTACAAATCCTCAATATATATATATAGATGTATTGAAAAATATTTAAGTTAAATATTTATGAAAATTTATCACTTTCTTGGTTACACTGTCTTTTGGTCATTTTTCAGCATTCAGCTATCAAAAAATAGTGTAAAAAAAAAAAAAAAAAAAAAAAAAAAAAAAAAAAAAAAAAAATCAAGCATTGTAGTTTTTATAAGAAAAAGAACAGTGGTTCCTGAATGGGGACTCAGGGAGTGAAGAGGTTAAGGAAAAGGGAAAAAAATATTGTTAGTTTGCTAAATAACATCTTTTTACTTTATTAATGAATAATTATAAAATATTTAATTTTTCTTTTTAAAATGAGAGTCAGATCAATGTAGCATAGTATATTAGAATAAGATTTATACTTATTTTAGAATAATATAAATATTTTAAAATAATAGTTAATTTAGAGCATATTGTTAGACACTTTAGAACTCTATATTATATTTATAAACATCTATGCATTTTAGATAATTTTCACAAGTTATATTACATGAATTAAATTCCTTTAAAAATGTCTCTTCTATTTTACATTTGTAATGTGAGGACTAGTGGAAAATAAAACAAATTAATAAAGTATGACTTTTAACAGAAACTTTCTCCTAGTCATTTTCTTTATTTTCCTGTCTTATTTTCCTTTAACATGTTAAGCATCACGTTAGTCACCAATGATTGACACTGAAATTTCCGTTTAGATTTCTTCATTCACCAATGACTGACAGTTTAAAATATGATATAAAACTAAAAAATATATATAGTTTTAAGTAATTACTGAAAATTTATTTAAAATTTATTCTTAACTTTTATTACAGGATTATACTTTCTTAATAATTACTTTAAAAATCATAATTTTTTTAGCTTCAGTGTAAGCCACTATGGCACTTAACATGTTAAAACTATTTTATTGCCTTCTTTTCCTTTGAAACTATTTTTCAGGACTAAACATGGTTGATCAATAAAGGTCAGTAAAGTGAAATACTCTTGTGAGTTTACATAAACTCTTTTTTAGTTTTGCTTGGATTTTCAGTTAATCTAAATTTCTTCTATTATATTTATTTAATAAAATTTGTAGCGATTCTCCATAGAATGAAATGTTATTTATGGTGAGATAGTTTTATATTAAAAATCTTTTAATAAATTCAGTTTTTCTTTTGGCCTTATTTAGAATTTTTATGGGTGATTCAAGAAATATATGCAATTTTTGATTTGCAATTAGTAATAATAATACAAATTTTGTAATTTAATATTCTTGAAAAATAAATTCTGCCAAATATTAATTCTGTGTATTAGCTTTCAAAACAATTCTAAATTTATTTAATCTGTAACAGTCTATAAAATTTCTAAGTTAAATAAACATTATTTTTTATACAATTTTACTGATGTTGTTATTCTATTTCATCTTACTATGATCTCCCAATTTAGAAATGTCATTAAAAAATAAAAATTAGTAAGAATAACTATATTGTTGGAATAGTTTATTCTACAAGCTTCATCTCAGTAAAGATGGAATAAATGTTAGTAATGTGAAATTTCTTGTTTCTAACATAGCATCTACATGGTCAAAGATGACTGTCCACTTGCTATTTTTGACATTTTGTTAAATTTCTAGAAAAATACTTGCGGAATTAGCTTGAAAACTTAAGTTCGTAAACATAATAGTACAGGTCATATATTTCCATGAAGACTTTCTCTCAAAACTCCATAGAGACCATCAACAAAATAAAAAAGAAAGAAAATTTTTTGGACAACCCTATCAAAACTAATGTAGCAAAAGTGTTCAAACTGTAGATTATGATTAAGTAGCTTATTGTAATTAACTATTTTCATTTTTATGCGGATAGCATGGATACTCGTACAGATATTAAGGTTTTTATAAAAACAGTCCCAAATTTTTTCAAGTTTTTTGCTTAGAATTTGCAGAGTTCTTTATATAAAATAATGTATTTTTCTGAAAATATCACAAAAAATATTGTACACAATACCCTCTAATCAAAATTACAAAATAATAAAAATTGTATGAAAAATGAGCAGTTTTACTAAATATCTTTTTATTTTGTATGCGTCAATGTTATCAAAATTTCATTTCCATATCGTGTTAGCTAAATGTATAGAGCAACTTTTCTAAAAGTCTCAAAGGCATAGCTTGAAAATTCTGAAAGTGTTTGTCAATTGAATAAGCTTAAAATCCATTATTCCAAAAATGAAGCAAAATGATGAGGTGTTGTATTCATTTCTCCATTGATTATGGCCAATATATAATACACAATATGGCACATACTCAGTGTTCTTGCTGTCGCTCACCATTGCGCCAAATTGTGACTAAATTTATTATTTGACGAGTAAACAAGCGATTAGATTCGCCAAATTGCTTGTGTTCGATTTTTGAATTTTCTCTCTTTCTTCTTTTTTTTTTCTTTTGTGTGTCTCGCGTATCATGTTCAATTGCACTACACTGTCACAATGGAAACTATTTAAAAGTTTCTTAAGCTTTCGTTGCAGAACAAGGAATTTAGCACATACCATCGACTTTATTTATAAAAACGATCTGCAACAACTTGACTTTTCAGTTTCATTTTGTGTGTAATATTATAAAATCCTGAATTAACTTAGGAAGTTTTATTTCATAAAGTTTTAATGAGTTAAATCAGTTTTAGAATAATTTTTTTCTTGATTACACAAGATACTTAGAATATACATATTTTTAATATGTTTGTAACGGATAGTTGAAATTAGATTAATAACACTCGTTATCGCAGTTATAAAAACTTAGGTTATTTTAGAACATATTGAAAAAAGGAGGTACATTAAAGGATTAAAGATAATTTCTTTTATGCTACACGGTGAAGCTATTTTGCTAATACTTTTTTTATTTGGTGAATATTTTTTATTTTTAATTACCCAAATTACTAACGTTGATCAAATGTCAGCGAGAACACTGCACATACTGTCACAATGGAAACTATTTAAAAGTTTCTTAAGTTTCGTTGCAGAACAATGAATTTAGCACATACCATCGACTTTATTTATAAAATCGATCTGCAACAACTTGATTTTTCAGTTTCATTTTGTGTGTAATATTATAAAATCCTGAATTAACTTAGGAAGTTTTATTTCATAAAATTTTAATGAGTTAAATCAGTTTTAGAATAATTTTTTTCTTGATTACACAAGATACTTAGAATATACATACAGTAGACTCCCTCAAATCCGCACAGCTTGGGACCAGAGGTTGTGCGGATTTCAGAATTTTGCTGATTTCTGGTCATTGCTTTATTTACATTTTTAAACAGTAATTTGAGTGCAATTAATAGTGCAATCGGAACTACAATGAATGAATACAATATACTAAAATAAGTAATAAACTCAAATAATAAAAATTTAGATAACTTTTAAAATGGTTAAAGTACTAATAGCAAAGGTCAAGTTAATAATCAATAGTGTATGATTAAAAATTCATTGTAAAGGTTAAATGTATTTTTCCAAAATTATTCAACAAAACTTGCCTCAAAAAAGTAGATAACTAATTCATATCAAAATCATAAAATAAGGATTTTTTTTTTTCAAGTTTAGCCAGGCTTAACAATAAAAAAAATCTTGATTAATGCATAAATATATTTGGTAAGAAGATTGTGGTTACCAGTAATATCAGCAATATCTTGAATTTTTTCCAAAAAAAATTATTCTTCCTTCATGAAAATAACATTAGTAGTGTATTATTAAGAAGATTACAAATAAAAAAAATATATATGGAGTTGATATAAAACTAAAAAAATCAAATTTTGTCCCAATATCCAAACTGAAAGTTTCATTGTTTACATCCATAAAATATGTGCGGATTTTAGAGAGTTGTGGATTTCTGGTTTGCGGATTTGAGGGAGTCTACTGTATTTTTAATATGTTTGTAACGGATAGTTGAAATTAGATTAATAACAATCGTTATTGCAGTTATAAAAACTTAGGTTATTTTAGAACATATTAAAAAAAGGGGGTACATTAAAGGATTAAAGATAATTTTTTTTATGCTACACAGTGAAGCTATTTTGCTAATACTTTTTTTATTTGGTGAATATTTTTTATTTTTAATTACCCAAATTACTAACGTTGATCAAATGTCAGCGAGAACACTGCACATACTGCTACATTTTGATAGAAGAATGCCACAATATGACATAAAGCAAGGCCCTAGGACCCTAATAAAAATATGGGGATTTTGGCCAGGGAGAAGAGTCCAAGACTCTATTTTAAGATTAACTTTTGAGAGGGGGACATAAATAGGGAGTGAAAAATGAATGCTACAAAAAAAGTTCAAGGAGCTCTGGACTCAGCCTTAGGGGTCCAGCGTCTTAACTGGAATATAGAAATAGAGCAATAAATAAATGGAAAAGGGTCTCAAAAAGAATATTAGATTAAAAAGATGGGAATTTACTAACAAGTTATGTCACAAAAACATCAAGTGGCCCTGTAGCTGGGCCAATGGGATCAGGATCTTAACTGGAATGTAGAAATGAATTAATAACTAAATGGAGAAAAAGCCCCAAAAGTGAAATTATCCATTATAAAAGGAGGCAAGTTATTAGAAATTTAGGGTATAAAAATTTAATAATGTCCCGGTCTTTAAAAAAAAATTAAAAATCTGAGCCTTAGAAGCATCAGGGCCTACCTCAGAGTATCATTGCTCAAATTTTCAAACTTCTTGCTATGATAGATTTCATGAGACAGAGCAAAACTTTCTTTTTTTAATAAAGATTAAGCACAATAAGCTTAACAATAGGAACAAGAAGTTTTCAGGGTAGGTGTCAGATTTTGAATATCATTTTTAATTTTATGGCACTTCTAACTTCATTATATATCATATATAATGAAGTTACAAGTGCACTTAATATTTTAAAAATTAATAAAAAATATACAGAAGTATTTCTGTTTTCAGAGTTTTTCTTTCATTCTTCTTATTATATGGTTTAAGCTTGCTCACCAGGAGTGCAAGCAAAAACTGATACCCTGGACAGAGGTCAGTGCATTAATATGAAATCGATCTATCACTGGACTCTTTTCAACTTAGGGCCAAATACAACTTTTTAGAAGAGTAACTTAAATTTTTTATTAAAAGCACATTTCATTAACTTAAATCCCTTTGGGACCATGGGGAGCTTATATGCATTCTCAAAACATACTTACAATTCTTGTTTTTGATACCACAAAAAATAAAATTTTCCTTATTTAATTAAGACATTTTCTTGATTGATATATTAAATTCAATTATTTGAGAGAAAGTGGTGTCAACTGAATGTAAAGATGCTGGTTATGAATGGCTTAAAGCTTATTTTCTCGAATTGACTTGTCACTTAAATTGTTCATCCCTAACCTCTTCAATAAAGACTTTTGTATATTTACGAAAATTGAAACATGTAAAATTAGTACAACTTTTTTTATAGAAAAGTAAGACATCTTCATATTTAAAATTATGCTTAATACCTTCATTTTGTTTCAATATTATAAAAAATAGAATAATTTTTAACATTTTATTTATTTTATTTTAACGTATTAAGGTGTGCAAAAGGTGGCCATGCTTATCTGACTGATATTTTGTTAAAGCGTGGTGCTGATAAGAATATCAAGGATGATTTTAGGTTTGTAATTTCTCTTTTATTTTGATATGTATTATTTTCACAGTTTTTAAATAATAATAATGATAATAAAAAATCTGATTAACTTACCATTTTATGTCATATTGGTGACGTATGCATGCTGTGCATATTGGTCACACATCAATCGGCTGGTCAGCTGATTTTCGTCACTGGCTGAGGGATCAAGTGATCAAGCAGCATTAGTCATCTCCTTAAGGCTGGAGACTGACATAGAGTTGTCTTGTGACCGTATGGGCACTAGTTAGCACTGTTTCAGAAATGTGCATCCCCTTGTTGGGCTCAGTAGTGGGTGGTGCGGCCAGGGTCTGAATTCTGATTTATTTCACTATGGTTGGAAATAATTCAATTCCTTCTACTTCTCCCCCTTGTGGAGAGCAACAAGTAATACAGACTTCCAATTTCACTCGCTTCTTTATTATTAAATGTACTGATTGTCATTCTGATAATTCTTTTTTAAAAAGTCACCATTTCTCATTGCAAAAACATTCCAATTTATCTTGGGGGATGGCCATTCTTGGAAAAAAATTGCAATCCGGAGATTTACTAGTTGAGGTTTCTGCAGCCAATCAATCACAACTTCTCACTAATTGCTCTACAATAAGCTCCTTTTCCGTTACTGTACAAGCACATAAAACTCTGAATACAAATCGTGGTGTAATCTCTGAACCAGATCTGTTATTTTCCACAAAAGAACTTCTAAATAATTTAAAGGATCAAAATATCATAGATGCATGCCAAATCACAATCTGTAGAGATGAGCAGATAATTCCTACAAAGCACATTATTCTAACCTTCAATAGTCCCACATTACCAACAAGAATTAAAACTGGCTATCTAAGCTGTCCAGTCCAAACATATATACCAAACCCTCTCTGGTGTTTTAAATGCCAACGTTACAACGGCCATACAAACACAACCTGTCGTGGATCTGTTACCTGCACACATTGTGCAGAAGTCGGCCACGACAATAAATCATGTGAAAAACCCGAACGCTGCACAAACTGTAAAGGTGATCAGTGTATTCTCGCGCATGTCAATATTGGAACCGTGGAAAAGAAATCCTTACTGTAAAAATTACTCAAAATTTGTCTTATCCCGATGCCCGCAAACTTGTTGAAAGTAGAACCCCATCTGTTAGAATTTCCTACTCCTGCTTACTCAAGCAGCAATCAACAGCCATAAGACACATAAGTACTCAAACTGATTCCACATATCTACCAAATAAATCTACTAAAACACCATCAACTAGCACACCAATTAAAGAAAGCCATGATATCTGTCTCCCTACTAAATGTTCTGGAAACCCACAATAAGAACACTGGCTACCATCCTCTGAACCTGTTAAAATAATTAATCTTGAGAAACAACAAGAGAAACTAGCAGTTCTATCCAAAAAATCATCTGAACCTCAGACAAGTAAGACTAAAGGTGCTACATCTCTGTGTAATCTCCAAACGTCCAACCAACCAAAGATCAAAGCTTCTACTAGTACTAAAATACCACAAAAATCCGATATGCGCCAAAAATATCTGAAACAAAAAAAATTGTGCTCAATCAGACATCAAGAAATCCTCAACTCCTGCCTCTCTACAGTGGAAAAGTGTGGAGAAGAGAAAGAAAGAGTCGGATCTAAGCCCCTGTATCAGAAATGTAAAGGATCCTAAACAAATGCAACACTATGTAGAGGAGGCCATGAAATCAGTCTTATAGCAATGACTCTGATTCCGATGAAAATACAATGCTTGACAAATATGTGCCTAGTTGACCATAATTTGTTTCTATTAATCTGCGTTTTAATTAAATTAGATTTTAAATTAATACTTTGTGCTTTGTCTTTACTTATCATTGGATTTTAGCTATGTTTTTTAAACCCTAGTGACTGACTTTAATTGTATTTTAATTTTATGTATCATCACTTTGCATTTTCCATTTATTTCATATATAAAGTCTTTTAATGTGAATTTATTTTTTTAAAAACTTTTTCACATTTTATGTTACATTATACATTTCATCTTTTACTTCTCACCTTGTTCTTGGCGCAGCATGTCCTTAAAGGGACCTTGTGCCATTAAACCCCATTCAACCAACCAACCATCTGGTCATTGATTTGTTTAAATTTTCAAACATAATTTGAAAATAATAATATAATCAAAGTTATATTGCATGCTTAAAATATAGTAGAATATTACTATAAATAAGTAAATTAATTAACTGTAATAATAAAAATTAGGATGAATTTAAAATTGACTAAACTATTATAAATAAATGTAGAGTAAATAATTAATGCTTAATTAAATATGCCCCATAAATTACATTTTTCTTGATCTTTTCTATGCAACTTGCATCATAAAGTTACCTTACTAATTCACAAAAAAAAAAAAAAAAAATTAAATATAAGGAAGTTTTATTTCAGATTTAGCCAGACTAAATCAAAAAAGCTTCATTAATGCATAAATACATTTGGTAAAAGATTGTGATTACCAAAGATATCAACAATATCTTGATTTTTTAAAGAAATACATTTATACTTCCTTCATGAAAAAGCACAAGTTCAGTCATATTAATGATAATAACATAAAATATGAACAGAATTGTATAAAAATATAAAAATGTGTATTTTTGACCCCACATCTGAATTGAAAGTTTCTTCGTTTACATATGTGATGATGTGAGGATTTTAGGCATTTGCAGATTTCAGGGTTGCTGATATGAGGTAGTCTATTGTATTATTATCATCATTTAAACCAGTCACAATCACAAATAACTTTACTTTTCAAAATTATTTATTTTTAAACGTTTATAAATTATAATGAATTGTGATATATATAAATGATCATTGAATCATCACGTACAACATCCTAATTTCAAAAAAATTTTCACATTGATGACTATTCCAAATAATTTCAAAACTCATCATAGTTTTAGCAAAATGATTTGCAAGTGAAGAAGCAACATTTGAAATTTGAAATTCTACAGCATTTTGAGTCTCTCTTTGTGATGAAATACTCAATTACAATTATTTATGATGTAATACTGAATTACAGTTGTTTTCATGTTTAACATTGTTCATTACTTTTGTAATTTATAAATCACTCATATAATCAGGTTCTATGCTTTGTGATTCTCTCTAAAAACACTTTTTCTGGAGAAAAAAAAAATAATTAAAAATTTTAATATATATATATTCTTGGTATTTTTAAAATGATCTGGGCAGAAATTGCTCAAAGGCAGATTATCAAAATGATGATTTTTCTGAGCCAAATTAAACATCTCCCTAAAAAAATTTTTGGAAAAAAAACTGCATTTTTTGTATTTAGTAATACAAACTAATATTGTGTGTGTCTGTGTATGTAAATTTTATCTTAAAAATGGGTCTAATGATTTTGAAAAATCGATTTTGCATTTTACCTTTTTTGGGTATGAAAAGATCATTGGCTTGGGTCACATGTTTGAGAAAATTCCATTAGTGGTCATTTTGATCATAACAGGTCAGAGTCAAGCTATTTATACCTGAAAGATGGCTTAATCAATTTTGACTAAATTATACATCATCATTTTTGGGCAAGAGAAGACTATTAAGGCTAGGTCACAAGTTCGAAAATTTTTGATTAATGGATCACTTTTGGATCTTTATGGGTCAAACTAATTTTATCTAAAAAATGGCTCTAATAATTTTGACTAAATTTTGTATTTTACCATTATGGATTATGAAAACACCATTGAGCTTGAGATAATTGGATTAGTGGGTCTTGTTTGAGACACCATGAATCATGTTAATTTTATCTAGAAAATGGCTCTGATGATTTTGACTTGAATTTAAAAAGAATTTGCATTTTACCATTTTTGGGCAAGAGAAGACCATTAGGTTATATCAGATGTTCAAGAAAATTCAATTAATGTATCAATTTGGGTCATAATAGGTCTGTATCAAGCTAATTATATTTAAAAAATGGCTCAATCAATTTTAACTAAATTTTACATGCAATCTTTTTTGGCACAATATAATTATTAGGTGAGGTCACATGTTCCAGAAATTTAGATTAGTGGTCATTTTTGGTCAAACCAAATTTATCTAACAAACAGCTCTAACAATTTTAACTAAATTTTGTATTTTACCATTTTGGATCATGAGAAGTTAAGTCACATGTTAGAGAAAATTCAATTATTGGGTCATTTTTGGGTCACTGTGAATAATGCTAATTTTATCTAGAAAATGGCTCTAATGATTTTGACTAAATTTTGTATTCTATCATTTTCGAGTACAAAAATACTGTTGAGCTAGATTGTATGTTCAAGAACATTTGATTGGAGGTTCCTTTTGGGTCAAAATGAGTCAGAATCAGACTTTGTGTAATTATAATCGACTACAAAAACTGTGTAATCGCATTGTAATCATAATCGTAAATTTTGATTAAAAAATAATCACAGTATAATCATAATCAAGAGATTTCACTTTGATTACAATCATAATCTAATTGTAATTGCAATGTAATCTGTATGAAAAAGCGCTGTAATTGTAATCTTGCACAAATATACAATTACATTCTATGATTACATCTTTTTTCTTCTTCTTCCTTCTGCCCAATCCATAAAATACTTGGTTGGTTAGCTAAACATTACACCAAGAAAAGAAGTCCTTTTGTTTGCAACTCATTAAATTGCCGCTAAAGTTGAAGTGAAAAGAGGTCAGTGGTCATGAGGGAACAGTTCGGGTAAAACAGATTGTATACTCTATATGGTATATAGTATAAGGACGTAGAAGTAGTTTGACTTCATTAAAAGGTATGGGAATTGGGAAAACTCGCTTAGTCAATCTAGGAATCGTGGTTCATGGGTGAGTGGTGAGGGATAAAAAAGAAAGTAAGAAAACCACTATATTTATGGTTTTATTATAGACACTTATCAGTTGGACACCACCTTTCTTGAAAAAGGGAGAATCTGAGCATCGGTGCACCCAGGTGGAGAGCTAACGGGGCTGAAGCCACTCCCAGACCACAAGACTAGACTAATTATTTAAAGTTTTCTAAAATTATGAAAGTTTATTTTTAATAGGTCCTTCAAATTAAAAAATTTTGAAAAACACTAATCTTTTCACAATTTTTTTCTTATTTATAAATTTCCTTTTGAAATTTGAAATATTAGCATTTTAATATTCACCACTTAAAATAATATTTTCTGTTTATTTATTCAAAGAGGCTTAAGTTTTCAGAATCAGCCCCATCAAAAATTTTCAGAGCCGCAGCCCCAGGTTTTGCTCTGTATCATGTCAACAGAAACTAGTTGGATGTGTCAATCCCAAAACTTTCTTCTATCTCATAAGTACATTTTTATATTAAAAAAAAAAAAAAAAAAAAAAAAAAAAAAAAAAAAAAAAAAAATGTGGTGACCCCAAACAGGGGTGATTCTCGTCCGAAAATTCCGAAAATTTAAGGCATCCTCTTCCGATAATTTGAAATTGGGTTATCAGTTTCGCATAGTTGCCAACTTGTACGGTTTTGCGCGCGGAAAAAACAATTGCGTAGAAATGCAAATTTCGTGATAAGATCGCCGAAATAGCATACATTTCCTCACTATTTCGCAGAAAAAGCGACGATTTCGTCAATGTTTTTGTAAACGAACTTTGTCAAAAGATCGACGAAAAACGCGAATTTCCTGTGCGGATCGCGGCAAAAACGGCAATTTCACCAAATATCACAGATAAAACGCTGATTTCTTCTGAAGACGGAAAGAAAACGCTGATTTCGTCTGAAGATTGCGGATATAACGCCGATTTCGTTAAAAGATCGCGGGAAAAAACGCCGTTTTCGATAAAAGATCGTTAAAAAAATTTGTCAAAAGAATATTTGAAAAAAAATACGCCGATTTCATCAAAAGATCACGGAAAAAACGCCGATTTCGTCAAAAGATCGCGGGAATAAAACGCCGTTTTCGAGAAAAAATCGCGTAAAAAAGCAAATTTTGTCTAAAGATCGTCGAAAAAACTCCGATTTCACTTAAAAAAAACATGGAAAAATGCCGATTTTGTCAAAAGATCGCGGAAAAACCGCCGGTTTTGCTAAAATATTGCTGATTTCGTCTGAAGATAGCGGAAAAACGCCTATTTTGTGCGAAGATCGCTGGAGGGGGGGGGGGGACTCACGACCCTATATACATACTTTAGAGATCTATATTTTCTAAAACATAG
Organism: Maratus speculifer; assembly: GCA_964019185.1. Classification (NCBI taxonomy): domain Eukaryota; kingdom Metazoa; phylum Arthropoda; class Arachnida; order Araneae; family Salticidae; genus Maratus; species Maratus speculifer. The sequence continues at coordinate 196,340,321 of OZ025293.1, read as the reverse complement.
ACCTCTAAAATATGCAAGACCCCTCCAAAGCTTAATCCTAGGTGCACCACTGAATTTGAGAATAATGAAAATGGGAAAGGAAAGATGCTTAAATTGCATGCGACAATTTATCTAACAGCTCATTCGTATTTTGAATTTTTTAGTGGTTGTTTTCAGTATTCTAGAGACTAAGAGAAACAGTAAAAAAAAATTGAAGATTATTTCATTGAATCTTGATCATACTTAAATGAAAAAAAGTGTGAAATTTTAAAAATATAATTGTAAATTATACTGGTCAAATATCAGGGTATCTATGAAAATAAAATCCAACTTGAACACCCACATGCAGGCGATTTTTTAAAAATCTATATTGTATAAATTTATTTTAGAAATATTGCATATTTATACCTTGTCTTTTCCTTGAAAATCGTAGTAAAAGGTATTTTTTATATTAAATTTACTTTGTAGTGTTTTTAATCATAAGTATGAACTTATCCGTTTATTCAAAATTTGAATTTTAATATATTTGGATAAGATAAACATATAAATCAGTTTTCTTGCAAAAGAAATAATAATAAAAGATTCTTTCTTTATATATGTTTATTTAACAAAATCCAAAGAAAAAAGAAAGTAAGACTGGTTTTTCAATAAATATATGGGCGTAAGCAGGATTTCGTGAAGGATAATGGTAATGGTACCTAATTGTTGGGAAATTCTCTTAGCATATATGCCAGCAAGTGCAATAACTCCCCCTTAATTTTGAATTGTAACCACCAAATTTTCTTTATCTCTGATAATTTTAAAAAGAAAAACAACTACCAGAAAATTTATTCTTTCTAAATGAGTTAGAAATAAATAGTAAAAGAAAGGGTAACTAAGATTTTTTTGCCCCCTATACTCTCCTACCAGAAGACAATATTTAATTTTATTTCATTGCCTGTTGTTGTTCATGTCTTTCAATTTTGTTTTTAACCTGTGGTTCAAGGTTTTTTTTTTTATATTTAATATTTCTTCATTTTTTTAATTTTTGTTTTGCTTTTATCCCTAAATGTCTTGCAGCAGGAATTCTGAGGAAAATAACCTTAGTTAAACTGCTTTCATGTTTATATTTTGAGTTTTAAATAAAGATTGTGAAACACAGGTTCTTTTTTTTTCACGATTGTGTGTGTGTGGGGGGGGGGGGAGGGGGGAGGGGCTTGCCCTATATACACTGATATTTGTGAATTTCAAATCAGAATTTTGCATGTTACATTTTACTATTCTATCCATCGCAGTTCTTAGTTCATAAGAATTTCTAAAGATGAATTAATAAAATTCAACAGAACAAGAATTAGATTGAAGAGATTTTTTCTGACAAGTTTAATTGCTTTCGAACTGTGAGCACAGTTAAATAATTGTAAAACGAGAGTAATATTACATACATATATAGTTAAATAACAAATCCAAAGTAAGAACAATTCATAATAGAGTCCTGCACAAGTCGGTTATACCTAATCCTAACCCTAAAATGTTGTAAACACAACACGCGACTCGAACTCAACAGATTCCAACCTGAACATGAAATTTATTAAAATTAACCCTTATTTTAATGCATTTATTGAATATTAGTTTTAGTTATATCCTTAATAATTATCCATAATCCTGAAAAGATAAAAATATCTTTTCCATAAATGATTTATATACATATTATTGATTATATTGTTTTACAATTTATTATATATATAATACTCATTAATATTCAAGAATGCAATTTTTTAGTTTTAACCTGACATAAACTTCATGTCTGATTTGATTTGAATAAATTCAGGTTACATGGCACGGTGCCGGACTCTAGTTTATAACATGTAGTCTATGAAATCAGTGTAATCAAACTGTAATTGTAATCAACTATAGTCTATTTTTTTTAACAGAGGCGGTTGCTTCTCCCACTGACCTTCGCTTGTTAAGGTGAATCATGCACTGCTTTTTGTTTTTCTCCTGCAGTTCCGCTCTGATAGTCGGTCGGGAGCCGCAAAGACACATTTTTTGGTGCCAATTTCTCCATTAAATTTTAGCATTAGCTCAGGTTTTACGGGTTTAAGTGATATTTATTAATGGATATACATTGTGAAGTTTATCCTACAATTATATTCTAAACATCACTAAGCTTGATTTTTTTTCGATACATTTATTATTTACTTTTAAAATATCATCCTATAAGATATCTTTTAATTTTTCATTCAAAGGAAGTGTAAATGAACAACATGAGTGTAATCAATCAACTTTTATTAATTATAGAGTTTGTAATAAATAATTTTACCCCTTGTCAATAACCCCCTCTCCATACCTTACATCCCTGCTTCCTCTTTGGAAAAAAATTCTAAGCTTTATGTATTTATAGCTGATTTTTTGATGCAGAATCAATAATTATGTGAGACAATATCAACTTAGAACAGTCAATGAAAGATAAATTGCCTACTTTAAGTAAACCGTTATTAACAACTTAATCATAGATATTTCTTTTTGATTTTGACTTAAGTCAGTTTAATCTAAACAGGTCAGACAACAACAAAAAAAAAAAAAAAAAAAAAAAAAAAAAACCCCGAGCATATATGTACGTTAAAATTTTTAATAAAATAATTATTTTGTATTTATAGTTTTATTATATAAAGCATAAAATTTCCATTATGCTTGGTTCTGACTCCTTTATTTTATTTTCCGATTAATGCAAAACATAAAATTTTCATCATGCTTGGTTCTGAATCTTTTAATCCCTGTATGTGTGTGCATAGGGAGAGGGGATCTTTCTGAAGGAACTTAACTACATTTACAGGAAAGTTCAAAGAGAACCACAGAATACTCTGAATTATTAGTCCGATGAGCGCATTTTGGGTTTTTTTTATAGTTAAGTCTATGAGGCATTTTTTACAAATTTCTTGCTTTAATTTTTAATATATATATATATAAGGAACCCGAGTCTTGGCCTACGTTCGTGGGAGTTCCGTCATCATTCAAGGAGAGGGATGTAGTCGTGGAGAGATGCGTGCCTTCAGGGGATGAGGCTCAGAGATCCGTCACGTCCAGCGTGGAAGTGCCGGAGAGAGAACTTTGGCGATCACGCCGAATCAATCGTCCGAATGGCCGGGGCGTTCTACAGTCAATGCGGCGTTATTTTGTGGAATCATGAGGTGTGATGGAGAAAGAAATAACGACACAACATTTTCACTTGGGGCCTGGTTTATTAATCCTTTTTGGCAGATCTTTGGGAGAAACCAGGTCCCTGTGACTTGACGCTTTCCTTTTAAAACTTCGTTTCTTTGGCCAGCATTTTATTAGGCAAGTGTTAGATCAAACAAAACCGCTTGTTTTAGGTGCTCCCGCTATTTAAAGGCCGTTAATTTGCATTATTTCTACCAGGTCGCGATACTAACTAATGGGTGTTACTCTAATTTTAATTGGTTAAGAAATATCTGGGCAATATGACGTTGTTAGGCGCGGTTTTCCAGGGCTTCATTGCTGATCCTACAAATTACGAATTGCGTTTACGTCAGCTTTTTTAATCTTAAAGAACATCCAAAAATGATCTCTGAAAGTAATAAATGTTAGGTTGGGAAAGAACATTAACAGGGGCAAAATAGCTTTAAGTATTAGAATTAAGGTTAAAAGAAGGGGCATTTAAATTTTAGATTAAAGTTAAAAATATTAATTGGGAACTTTAAGTTTTTGAATTTTAATTTTAAATTTAAATTTTAAAAAGGCTTTAGGTTTTATCCTTTCATATCCCCCCCCCCCCCCACTAAAACAAGAGCCACAGATCTTTCTTGCAAGGTCTGTGGGTCTCAGCTCCCCTAAATATTTTACCTGGGTTTGGGTTTCTTCCTTATTATTGTTTTTTTTTTTTTTTCTTCAGTTTTACAACGTCAAGCCAGCTGGACCTAGTTTCTACATTATTTACAGGTTACATGAAAAAGGTTATATGAAAACATTATTCTTTACATAAAAAACACTATATTACAACAAAAGATTTGTCAATATTTTGGCATTGAATAACATGAACACTAATGCTAATACTACTGATAATATTACTGATAATGTTACAGATAATGGTACTGATAATGTGACGGATAATGTTACAGATAATGCTACGAATAATGTTATGGATAATGCTATGAATAATGCTACGGATAATGGTACTGACACTGTGACGGATAATGCTGTGGAAATGCTGCAGCATTTAAGGGACATTCTCGAGAAGGACAACAAAAAAGAAACATTAACCAAAATCAAAATATAAACACTTAAAATAATGAAACACATATTGACTAAAAAACATAACATTTAAAAAATAAACTTTTTTTTTTTTTTTTCACTAAACAGTTTTCTAAATGTCTGTGATGTTTCCTTTGGTTGAAAGTTTTTATGAAGGAAAGTCTTTTGGAAACATTCTTTATGTAAAATTGAAACACTATATAATATAATAAAAATTCAAAAATAAAATACCAAAACACACAAGTTATTGACATTAAACATGGGTAAAAATAGCAAAATACTCAAAAAATATGATATTCAATATTATCAGCAAAATACAATTGTATAATAAATGCACATTTTTTTTTTTCTGAAAATACTGTATGTTGACACTGAAATATCACCAAAAGTAATTACAACACAACACAATTTTAACACTATATAATATAATCACTATATAATAAAACACTATGTAACATAATACTAATTATAATACTATAAAACTCTATTTTTCCTACTTAATTCTTATGTTGCACCTTTTCTAACTATGTACAGTATCCAGCTTTAGGCTTAATTCGAGGCTAACTCCAAAATACAAAAATGTCAGACCTCTGAAAACTATAGCTACTAAGTAAAAATATAAACTTGCTATAATTCTCACCATGCCCAGTGTTAGTGGGAGATGGATTTTAATACTTTGTGGTGAAAGATCATCCCAAAAAAAAAACGTGCCACTTGCACTATAGAAAAGGAAAGTGGGAAACTGACATTCACCTACAAAGGGCAAGCGGAGCAGTTTTGCCAGATTCTCCGTTCAACCTGGAAAGAGAATCTGGGAAAACAGTCCGGCTAAAGACGGGTGGTCAAGGAGCGGAGGACCCTTACTGATGTAACACATTTCATCATATACTAATAACATTTAAAAAAATTAACAGTGCTTTTAAACTGTAACTTTCATCCTTTACCGCTGGGGTTTGATTGTTAAACATCCAGCTGGGTCCTCTTCCAAATACTAATGATAGAGGGACGATAGAATAGCAAAAATAAAAAATTGAAAGATGAAAGAGATAGATGGGGTTTTATTCATGGTTGAGTTTGAGATTTTGAGGAGAATGGTAGTATCTTAACTTGGATGAATGGACAATTTCAGAATTTCTCTTAAAATGTGGGCTGGGTTTATCAATTTCAAACGTGACTTCAGAAAGTTGTTTCAGAATGGTGTATGGTCCAGAATATGGGGAAGTTAATTTACGGGTATTAGGATAATGAAATTCTTCATACATTACAAGGTCACCAACTTTAAACTTTACAGGAAGGAAACGAGCATCATAGCGGACTTTATTTTTCTTATGGTAAGCAATTGTTCTTTCTTTAGCCAATTTTCTAGCTTCATCAACTGGAGGATAATAACTATTATTTGGCAAAGGAGGATCATATGGCAATTTTCCTAACAATAAATAACTAGGGGTAAATTGAGTTACAGAATGAGGAGTATTGTTATATTCAACTAAGACTTCATCTAACAGTTTAGTCCAGGGTACTTTCTTAGAAGAAGAATTAACTTTACACTTTAATCTGGTTACAATAGTCTGATTTAGGCGTTCAATTTTTCCGTTCGTGTCGGGGTGGTGACTACTTGTCAATCTGTGTTTAACATTGTAAGTACGAAGAAATCTCTTAAATCTGGAAGCGGTAAATGCTCCATTTCTGTCAGTTAACAATTTTTCTGGTACTTGTAGTTGAAATAATTGTTTCAAAATGTTTGTATAAGTTTCAGTAGTTACACTTTTTGAAGGAAAGCCCCACACATAGCGAGTTGCATGGTCAACCACCAAATGCAAATATTTTTTCGTAGAATTGTAGTAATTAAATCCGCCAACAGAGTCCAATGCCAAGCATTCAAAAGGTATATCTGTTGGGGGCATCAATTGTAACATGCCAAATCTTTTTTGTTTACATTTTTTGTTTATTTGACATGTATGACAATGTTTTACAAAATTTTCAATGTCCTGATTGATATTAGGCCAATAATACTGTGGGGAAATTAAATTTATCATTTTATAAATACCCGGGTGGCCAAATTGTGTGTGGGTTTTTTCTAAGAGGGGTAACCGTAAACACATGGGGACAACAATCTTATACAAACTTTTCTTTTTAATTACAACAACATCATTTACTTCAGTGTATTTTTTACCATCTGCTGTTACATTTTCCTTTTTCTGGCTGTCTCTTACTTCATTCAAGTCAAGGAGATGTATAACATGGTGTACATTTTCTGAAACAGGTTGTCTTGATAGCATATCAGCTTCAACATTAGTGGAGCCCTTTTGGTATTTGATTTCATAGTCAAACATACTAAGTTTGAGAGACCAGCGGAAAAGACGTCCTCTTAAATTTTTAACATTTTTGAGCCAGGTAAGTGCCGCATGGTCCGTATGGATGACAAATTTTTGACCATGTAAATAATGATAAAATTTATCCAAGGCATCCACAATTGCCAAACATTCTAATTCCATTATTGCATAATTTTTTTCATAATCTCGAAGATTTCTAGAGTGATATGCTATTGGGTGTAATTTTCCCTTTTCATCTACCTGTTTCACAACACACCCTACTCCAAGACTTGAGGCATCTACAAACAGTTCACAAGGCACTTTGGGATCAAACAATCTTAAAATAGGTTTTTCAATCAAAGCCTGTTTTAGTTTCTCAAAAGAATATTGACAATTTTGGTCCCATACATAGGGGAAATTTTTCTTTAACAATTGGTTGAGAGGATATCTAATTTCGGCATACTTAGGAATAAATTTATTATAGACATTAATAGATCCCAAAAAGCGTTGCAACTCTTTTACATTGGTAGGTGGTTTTAATTTCTTAATAACTTCTACATTTGGATTGTCAGGGGTAATACATCCATTAGAAACTTCATAACCAAGGAAATTAATTGTGGATTTAACAAAATTACACTTTGATAACTTTAATTTGAGGTTTTCTTGGACACATATATTAAATAATGTCTCTAAATGCATCAAATGTTCTTCCTCATTTTGAGAAAATACAATAACATCATCAAAATAACTACAGGCAAAATTAATTTTGTACTTATGAAAGATTCTTCGGAGTGTGCGGTTGAATATCCCAGGTGCGTTTTTTAATCCGAAAGGTAATCGCAACCATTCAAATAAACCGAAAGTGGTCGCAAATGCCAATTTTTCGGTGTCTCGAGGGTGGATAGGTATATGCCAATATCCACTGGCCAAATCGAGAGTGGAAAAAAAACCTTAGCTTGTGCTAATTTATCCAAAAGGGTATCAATTCGGGGTAGGGGTTCTGCGTCTGTCTTGGTAATAGCGTTTAATTTTCTGAAATCTACACATAAACGAGTTTTCTTCCCTTCTTCGCGCTTGTAAACTAAAGTGACAGGCGACGAATAAGGGGAACAACTCTCTTTAATGATTCCTGCCTGTAACAAATTTTGGACTTGGTTTCGGATTTCTTCCTCTTCTTTGGGTGATGTACGGTAAGCCCTAAGTGAAACGGGAAGATCAGAGGTTAAATGGATTCTTTGGGGTTCTATATTTACACAGCCTACATCGTTTTTATCTTTTGCAAAAATACAGACATATTTGGCGAGAAGAGCAGGTAGTTGTTCTTTAGCCAACTGAACTTTGGGCCCATGGTCAGAGGTTTCAAACAACTCCGGTTCAAAATTTTCTTCAAATATCTCTGCATTTTGGATCTCTGCTTTTAGCGGGTGGATATATGGTTCTGACAAATGCAAAGTATGGTGGGATGATTTTTTTGAAATATTACGCATAAGTGATATTTTTGTGTTATTTTGATGGATTTGCATTTTAGAGCAATCAATATTTAATCTAAACAATTCACAATGTGGTAGCCCAATTAAAACATATGGTAAAGAGTTATGAATTATAAACAGTTCAATGGTTTGAGTTATTTGTCCTAATTGCAAACTGACAAGGCATTTTTCTTTCAAAGCTAGAACACCCTGAGTTTGTGCGACTGAAATACTCTTTTGAACTTTAGATACTTTTAGATTAAATTTATGGGCTAAATGATATGGCATTATACTGATAGAACTACCTGTATCTATCAAACATGGTAATGAGTTTTCACTTTTCACATGAGTAGCTGTTTGACAATTGTTCATTTTTTGTTTGGATCCATTATGTGTTTTGATAGACCCGGGTATTATTAATTGTCATTGGCTCTCTTCTGTATTTTGTTGAAACTCATTATTAGTCTGATCTAGATTATGGGTTGAAACACTTGGATTTGGTGCTAGGGCAGTAACATTCAGCGTTTGTTTACGAAAAGGGCAATCTCGCACCCAATGATAAGCATTCGAAATGCCCACATTTAAACAAACTCGGCACGGCGTTGGTGGCAACGTGGCCTGATAATGTAGGTTTGGGCGTTGTTGATCGGTCTGCATAGATCTTGAGGGAGTTGGTTGCATCGGTCTGAATGTATTTCTTTGTGGGTTTGGGTTAAAATGTCGAAATTGAGGTGATTGGTTTGGGACACGATAATTCCATGGTCTGTAGGAATTTTGTCCATGGTCAATGTGGGATTTAAAAGGTTTCCATTGTCGATATTGAGGGGGATGCTGAGGGTTGTGCTCAGTCTTCCTGTCTGTTTTATCTTTCTGCTCTAACTGCAATTTACTTAATTTAAATACTAATTCTCTCCATTCATTGACATCAGCAGGCGCATTTGTTACTACCAACTGTTTCATCTCTACTGGCAGTCCATCAGTAAGACCGTCCAAAATGAAACGCTGATCTAAACCTAAAGTGCGTCCTACTTTAGTTTTTTGGTGGTAATATTCATTTAAGTCACCTCCAAATTTAAATTTGATCTGGAAGAAATCTGTCAATGATAGTGTATCAGGAGTAGTGTAATGTTCAGTGAACAATAACACTAACTCTGACCAATGGAGGACATGAAGACAGTTGTTAATATATAAGGTAAGCGCGGTATCTTTTAGATACTTTTGGATGTTGCGGATTTTCCACAAATCATCCTTGTGTTCCTCTACACAAACTGACTCAAAGTATCGCAGCCAAGGAATCCATAACATCTTCGAGTCCGGAGAGAATGGCACAATTTCGGGATCTTTTCGACATGTGCCTTCACTATTACCTGAGGACTGAGAATTTGCTGCATTAATTTCCTTTCCCGGAGTCTCGGGAACCACATCATCATTTTTTGGGGGGTCGCCTACTTTCTCTGATGGTGGGGTAGTACTCATGATGTTTACAACCAAAATCTCACAAAATCATAATATATTCCAACATAGTAACACATAACAATAACATTAAATAATTCCAAATATAATAGTAAAATAATAGTAACCTGATACTTAAATCATTTTTTATAACTCAAATTATGAATCTTAATTTAAAAGATAATTTTTATTTATCTTTTTCAACTTGAAAGGAGCAGAACTAAACAAATGCAAAACGAACTTTACAGCAAAAATTTAAAATTTTAAAAATGTATTTTATCATGTTCATTCTTAGTTCACTCTTCTTTTTCTATGGTTAAAATCTTAACTACATACTAAAAATAACTTTTAAAATAACACAAAGTACAAAACAAAAAAAATCAACTTTACTTTTTTTTTTTTTTTTTTTCAATAAAATGCCTGAATTTGCTCCTTCTAACTTTTCATATTAAATAAAACATCTTACCTTGAACAATAATCCGCGATTGATAGAAAAAAAAATGGAGCGGAAAAAAACAAATAAAAATACACGCGCACATTCTGTCCTTTCTTTTTTGTCTCTTTAAATGTTCAAACTATCCGAGTTTGATCCAAGATACTTCTCCTTTCCCTTTCAAACAAAATCTCTGCACAGCTGATCGCGGAGCGCGGCGCACTGACAGGGGTTGCAGAACGAAAGTCACGTCACACCAAACAACCGTAGTTATCGCGTCTTGGCAAAAGATCATGCCGTATTCCGGCACTAGTCTTCGTACTGAGAGGACATCTGGTACCGCTTGTATCTGCCGATCACGTTCCTGGAAGCAGAGCGATTTCTCATCCAGGTTTCCTTTCGCTTGTCAGGTTTTTATCTTCACCGACTCTTTGTAAGGAACCCGAGTCTTGGCCTACGTTCGTGGGAGTTCCGTCATCATTCGAGGAGAGGGATGTAGTCGTGGAGAGATGCGTGCCTTCAGGGGATGAGGCTCAGAGATCCGTCGCGTCCAGCGTGGAAGTGCCGGGGAGAGAACTTTGGCGATCACGCCGAATCAATCGTCTGAATGGCCGGGGCGTTCTACAGTCACTGCTGCGTTATTTTGTGGAATCATGAGTTTGTGATGGAGAAAGAAATAACGATACAACATTTTCACTTGGGGCCTGGTTTATTAATCCTTTTTGGCAGATCTTTGGGAGAAACCAGGTCCCTGTGACTTGACGCTTTCCTTTTAAAACTTCGTTTCTTTGGTCAGCATTTTATTAGGCAAGTGTTAGGTCAAACAAAACCGCTTGTTTTAGGCACTCCCACTATTTAAAGGCCGTTAATTTGCATTATTTCTACCAGGTCGCGATACTAACTAATGGGTGTTACTCTAATTTTAATTGGTTAAGAAATATCTGGGCAATATGACGTTGTTAGGCGCGGTTTTCCAGGGCTTCATTGCTGATCCTACAAATTACGAATTGCGTTTACGTCAGCTTTTTTAATCTTAAAGAACATCCAAAAATGATCTCTGAAAGTAATAAATGTTAGGTTGGGAAAGAACATTAACAGGGGCAAAATAGCTTTAAGTATTAGAATTAAGGTTAAAAGAAGGGGCATTTAAATTTTAGATTAAAGTTAAAAATATTAATTGGGAACTTTAAGTTTTTGAATTTTAAATTTAAATTTTAAAAAGGCTTTAGGTTTTATCCTTTCATGTATATATATATATATTTTTGCATGGGATAGCTGGGAATGATCTATAACCAAGCTAGTTTTTACTTTTTCAATTTTGGTAACAGTTTTATATATATATATACAGGGTGATTCAGCTCGTCGGTGACAAACTTTAAGGATCGATAGAGCACACCTAGACGAACTTTTTTGAATAGGGAATGTAGGGTCCCTGACGCGATGGTAAGGCGCTAGGCGCTTTCGAAAATTTGGGTGCCGAAATTCGAAACGTCATAAAAACTAGGGAAATGGTTAGATTTTCTTGCTTGTTGCGTCGAAATGATTCTGTTTGTTTAGACTTTCTTCAGTACCAATTTGATAAGTGTATCTCTTAAAACATGGATAGGGGGCGCTGCAGACTTTGGAGAGCTAGACAACAACTTTAAGCCCGTTATTTTGATAATTTAACACATGCTCGCCAAAGTTTATACTCTAACTTAAAGTTTGAACCCAAAAGTAGAGCCCTGCAAAAAGCGTAAGAGCCGGAATAAAATGTCAAAGTACAGGGTGGTCGAAACTCGAAGGCTCCTAAGAGATAAACAAACAGATTTCTTGACTTATGGCATGCATTTTCATGATTCTGTTTGCGGGGGCTCTCTGAAACTCAGTTGAACGGTACAAAAAGAAACATCGATAGGGGGCGCTTTGGGCAAAAAACATAATTCGTTGACATTTCGGACGCTAACTGGAAACGGGGCGCTACGATCAGTTAGTAATAATGAAAACACATTTTCTACCTCTGCTCAACACTTTTGAATAAATTTAGACCAAAAACATCAATGATACTGGAAATTTATTTACAAAAAATAACACTACAGAAGATGCTCGAAATTTCGACCTTGGGCCATGATGCAGGCTTCGCACCTCCGTCGCATTGAGGAGTGTGTGTTTCCAACAATGCCAGGAGTATCTCTGATCTGCCCTGCAGCTGCCACAATGCGCGCCACAAGTTCTTCAGCACTGCTGACAGGTGTATGGTATACCTCGGCCTTCAGGTAACCCCAAAGGAATAAATCCAAGCAGGTGAGGTCTGGTGATCGGGCAGGCCAGTGAACTGGACCCCCACGCCCGATCCACCGCTGGCCATACCTTGCGTTTAGATGGAGACGCACGTCGTTCGTGTAATGGGCCGGAGCTCCATCGTGCTGGAACCACATCTGGCGACGCGAACCTTCGGGTACGTGCGCCTCCTCCAGAAGCTGCGGCAGCACTTGATCCAGGAAAATCAGGTAATTTCCACCTGTCAGCCGTTCAGGTAACAAATAAGGGCCAATGAGGCAATCCCCCAGAATGCCGGCCCACACATTTACTGAGAAACGCTCCTGGGCTGCTCGGCTTCTGGTTTCATGTGGATTTTCATCACACCACACATGACTGTTGTGGGCGTTCCACATTCCCTCCCGGCTGAAGGTGGACTCGTCCGTAAACAAAATGCTGTTTACAAAACGGGGATCCCTGGATCTCATCTCCAAGTACCATCTTGAGAATTCCACTCGAGGGCCAAAATTCTGCTCTCTGAGCAACTGCACCCACTGGATGTAGTAGGGGTGCAGATTCCGGGAACGTAAGATGCACCACGCAGTTGCTTGCGAAATGCCAACATGTCTGGCGATATCTCTCGTGCTAAGACCTGGGTTGTCCTCAACCAGGTTAAGCACAGCCTCTTCGTTGTCGGGGGTGCTCACTGATCGCTCCCGTTCAGGCCTGCCTCCGTCGAAAGATCCCGTTGTGGACAACCTCTGGTGTACTCGAGCGAAGAAGGCATGGCAGGGGATTTGCCTGTTGGGGTAACGCTCGGCGTACAACCGCTGAGCGGCTCGTCCATTACAACCAGCAGCGCCATACGCCAAATGCATGTCAGCCAATTCAGAGTTTGTGTACCGTTCTATCCTACTACCGATCTGCAGACAAGTAACCCGAAGCTTAAGTAGGTACCGCACGTTCAAAAGACGTGTCTGCGCATACAACTACGTCATCTCGCGTTGTCGTCTACGCATTACGTATCTTTTGCATATCGATATGGTACGATATCTTTTGCATAAATCAGCAAAAAGCACCTTATGTAAATTTTATTGCGCGCATTGTGCATGATTCAAACCAGCTATGTTTGTTAAAAAAAACAAACAAACTGCAGTTTTAATAGCTTCTTATGATAAGTAAATTACTCTCTTGTTTTGTTTCTAACTGATCGTAGCGCCCCGTTTCCAGTTAGCGTCCGAAATGTCAACGAATTATGTTTTTTGCCCAAAGCGCCCCCTATCGATGTTTCTTTTTGTACCGTTCAACTGAGTTTCAGAGAGCCCCAGCAAACAGAATCATGAAAATGCATGCCATAAGTCAAGAAATCTGTTTGTTTATCTCTTAGGAGCCTTCGAGTTTCGACCACCCTGTACTTTGACATTTTATTCCGGCTCTTACGCTTTTTGCAGGGCTCTCCTTTTGGGTTCAAACTTTAAGTTAGAGTATAAACTTTGGCGAGCATGTGTTAAATTATCAAAATAACGGGCTTAAAGTTGTTGTCTAGCTCTCCAAAGTCTGCAGCGCCCCCTATCCATGTTTTAAGAGATACGCTTATCAAATTGGTACTGAAGAAAGTCTAAACAAACAGAATCATTTCGACGCAACAAGCAAGAAAATCTAACCATTTCCCTAGTTTTTATGACGTTTCGAATTTCGGCACCCAAATTTTCGAAAGCGCCTAGCGCCTTACCATCGCTTTAGGGACCCTACATTCCCTATTCAAAAATGTTCGTCTAGGTGGAGTTTCTTTAACGCTTGCACAAATCCGGAAGAAATTTTGGATTCCACAATGAAGACAATCTATCAGAAAGAATCTAAGAAAATGTCTAATTTGTAGAAGCTACAATGCAAAGGCAACTGACCAGCTAACTGGACAACTTCCGAAAGAAAGGATCTCACAATCCCCTGCGTTTACCGTTATAGGATTGGATTTTGCCGGCCCAATAATCATCAAAACTGATAGTAAAGAGATGTCAAAATCCTACATTGTACTGTTCACCTGTGCCGCAACAAGAGCAATACATTTGGAAACAGCCAGGTATATGACTACAAAGTCCTTTATGTGTTTTCGTTGATTTATTTCAAGACGCGGAAACTGTATAATAATTTTTTGTGATAATGCATTAAGTTTTAAAGCTGCCGACAAAGAACTACAACAATTTGAAAAAATCATTAAAGATCAAGAACTTCAAAACTTCATATCAAACAAAGGCATTATATGGAAATTTATCATCGAGCGTGCCCCATGGTGGGGAGGGTTTTACAAAAGACTCCTAAAAAGTATAAAGGAACCCCTAAGAAAAATTTTGGGAAGAGTTCTCATCACATTTGAAGAATTGACTACAATTTTGACAGAAATAGAAGCCGTAATAAACATGAGACCCCTTACATATACAACAAGTGATTTCTGCGAGCCAGAGTCGCTTACACCGGCTCACTTTCTTCAACTCGGAAGAGAAAATATTAGTTTTCCACTACATTTTGCTGAATTAGAGAATAAAATCTCTACCCAAGAGACATTATTAAGGAGAAAAAGATACCAAACTACCTTATTGAAACAGCTGTGGATCAAATGGAAGTAATAATACTTGCTGAACTTAAGATCGATCCATCAATTTAAAACTCCTGAGAGACACAAAAATCTAAAGATTGGAGATGTTGTCTTAGTGGACGGTAGTGCTAAATCTAAACTGTTGTGGGACTTAGGAGTAGTTAAGGAAGTGTTTCTTGGCAGAGACCAGCTTATTCGAGCTTGCATGGTAAAGACTGCTCATGGACTGCTAAGAAAACCAGTTCAACTTTTGTATCCTTTTGAATTAGATTGTTGAATGTTAATTGATTTCAATATTTGAAATTTAAATTTATAACTTTTTTTTCTACTATTGTTTGAATACATAAATGTGATTTATTTCTTATTATAAATTTATAGTTGAAAATTTTTTTATGTGTGTATTTTGCAATTGTTAATTTATCCATTTTGAAAAAAAAAAAGTTTCATTTGTGTATAATTATGCTTTATTTCAAATTGAAAGGATTATTGAAATGTTAACAATAGTATTTAATTTGTTTATATTATGTATATATATTTAGTTTATTTTATTCAGGTAAATATCTGGCCAGATACGTTCATGTAGCTACATGTTATTGATGTGTCATTTTTTATTTATATTATCCATGATGTTATTATTTTATTGTTTAATGCTTTCTATGTCAACATCTGAAAATTGAATTTTTTTCTGTTTTATTATTTGAGTTGTGATTTAAATTAATGCTTATTGTAAGAATTTAGCTTTATTGATTTATCATTATGTACTCTCATGAGTCCAGGTGGGGAGTGTGTGGAGAATCATGTTTAACGCCAAAAGGGCGATGAAAGTTTGATCTTAGTACACCTGGCAACTCTCCTGGATTCACTATATTTTTTGTTTTGTTTATGTTTCAGAGAGAGAAAAATTACAAGATGCGATGACAGTCTTGATAGAAGAATTGTTCTAAAATATATTGAATTTAATGTAAATAATTGTAACGTGTGTATATAAGAATGTAAATAGTTTCTTCCAATTAAAAAGAAATAAGAAGATGCCCTTTTCGAAGTTATTGAATAAGTGTCAATCGCCTAAATAAATTTTGTGTTCGACAGCCACTGAACCAGCCGACGTGACAACATGTTTGAAAAATTTCAATTTGAGAGTCATTTTTGGTCATTATGGGTAAAATAAAATTTATCCAACAAACGGCTCTAACAATTTAACCAAATTTTGTATTTTACCATTTTGGATTATGAGATGTTAAGTCAAATGTTTGAGAAAATTCAATTAGTGGGTCATTTTTGGGTCACTATGGACAAGCTATTTTTTTAAAAAACAACTTGAATGATTTTGATTGAATTCTATCGTATTCTATTGTTTTTAGGATAAAAAAAATATTGGGTTTTGCGGCATGTTCGAAAAAATTAAATTAATGTTTCATTTTGGGTCATTATCAGTTGGAGTCTAGCTAATTATACCTAAAAAATGGAAACTACTTTGACAAGAATTTGTATTATATCATTTTCGGGCACAAAAAAGATCATTGGGCTAGATCATATGTTATAGAAATTTTGATTAGTGGGTCACTATTGTTCAAGCTATTTTTATTTGAAAAATGGCTGAAACAATTTTCTCTGAATTCTGTGTTTTTTCATTTTTGGATTGAAGAAAACAAATGAGCTAGGTTAGATGTTCAAGAACATTTAATTAATGGGTCAGAGTTTATTCTATCTAAAAAAACATCTTCAATAATTTTGACAAAATTTTGTATTATAAGAACTTAGGGCACAAGATGATTATTGGATTGGGTTACATGTTTGAAAAATCTCAATTAGTGGGTCATTTTTTATCACAATGAGTCCAAGGCAAGGTAATTGCATATAAAAAATGGCTGAAAATTTTTTATGTTATAATGTTGTGTCGTAAATAACACAAATAAACTAATTAATTTTACTAAAATTATTTCTAAATCATAATTTTAATAGCTCTTACTTATGGGGTTAAAATTTTTAGAAGCTATGTTTCATGCCTGTTTGCTTACAAATCCCAACTTCGGTCCGATTTGTTTACTTTTCGTGGCATCATTTTAGGGTTAACGGTCATTTGTATTTTGTAATTAAACTTAAATTATATTTTCATTATTTTTTGATTAATTTTTGGCACAGAATTTTAATGGTTCTCACCCTAACCACTGGGTTGAAATCAAAATACTCTGTGTACGATGTTTTCATTACTTTGGTTGGTAGGTTGCATATTTGGTGCTTTGCAGATTGAATTAGTGCGCCTCCGGTCTGTAAACTGTCAAATTGTTCACAAAAACGTAACCTATTGTAAAATTAATATTGTAACTATAGTCATTTTTTAATGAGATAATTACACAATACTGGAAAAATAGAGTAAATTTTGAGCCACTGTAATATTAATTTTTGAGTTGAGTGACTGGATGCATTTTTTTTAAATTTTAGATATTTTATTAAATTATTTTGCATTAACTAACAGTAATATTCTCTTTTATATTTTGCCTTCTTTTTCTTCCATTTTTCTTTTCTCAATCTCAAAATACTTCAAATCTGGCAACATCTATATCGTTCAGAAGCTTCCCGCCTAAAGATCGAGAGTCACGTGATAATGCTACTGTGGTCTACATCACATCCCACAGAGGAATACTACATTAATAACGAACTTTCATCGATATAAAAAGAGAAATACACTTGATTTACGATAACAGTTAAAAAAAAAAAAAGAAATAATTTGTGGTGCATAATATTTAATTACAGTTTATACTTAATAATTAAAGCAAAATTTTTATCTGAAGTCATTTTTATTCCGCACTAATTTAATGATGCAGAGGCAGCAGTTGAGAGTGGTGTAAGAGGTCTCCGTGGGATTTTGGAAGGAGAGTGGCATTCTGGTTCCTGACGACAAGGAGAAAGGAGGCTGTCCTGGTGCTGCGATTGAT
Source organism: Maratus speculifer (assembly GCA_964019185.1). Lineage (NCBI taxonomy): Eukaryota > Metazoa > Arthropoda > Arachnida > Araneae > Salticidae > Maratus > Maratus speculifer. The sequence continues at coordinate 196,322,661 of OZ025293.1, read as the reverse complement.
TCCTTTTGACAAAGATGTCGACATATCTGGATGAAGAGAGGGGCCCATCGTCAATGATGTCCTCATGCTAAGTCCTTTTTTATAACTTTCTTACTAACCTCTTCGTTAGTTGCATAGCATGCAGCAACTAATATTTTATTTTAATTTTTACTAACTTTATTTTTTTATGGGGGGGAAAAGACAGATGATGGCCATTTTTCTTTTTAATTTTTAATTGTTAGGCATCCAGTGGCTCAGTTATTTAAAAGTTGAAATTTTGAAATGTAATTTTATCAATAGTGTTCATCTGTAAGATAACAAAGAAATACCAATTGTTTAGTAATTATTTTAATATATTTCTGTTGAATTCTGAAGGATTGAATTGTTAATTATGAAAAGAGCCTTTGCTAAAAATTAAGAAATCTCTGTAATGAATTTAAGTCAATCAATAAATAATTTTTATGCCTTATTAGAATTGTCATTAATTTCCTGCAGTGTGGTGAGACAATTTCTTTTAATTTCCTATAGGTTACGATGCATCATCTTCATTTGAATAAATACCATTTAATAGTTAATATTCTTTCAAAATCCTATAGAGTAAAACTTTTATTTCTAATTAACTTAATCCTTTGTAAATTATAACGTTTTGATTATAACTTTAATTATTTCATCTTGTTTAGATGAAGTTGGTGCTTCGTTTTTAATATTACAGTCGTCCCCGCTTAAACGAATATTGATGGTTCCAGAAAAAATATTCGATTAACGCAGGGTATTTGATTGAATGGGGAAGCATAAAATTTAATGCTTAATGCGTAATAAAAAAAAGTATATTAACCATCTACAGCATAATTAATAAATAGCATAGTAAAATAGTTAATATAATGACATAAATTAGTAAAATAAGTACAAATACTAATATAAAGTAAGTACGTAATAATTTAATATCAGTACATATAGCTGTAATATTTGCATTATACTTCGTGTAGTTCATTCGAATTTGGTTAAAACTTTGCTACTTGTAACTTACGTTATTTACACAGGCTTAAAAGCGTCATTTAAAGGGGTTTGTTTACGTGGAATTTATGCATTTACTGGATCGTTAAATCCATTTCAGCGCATATTGACCAATGTTATCAAAATTAGGATTATGTTTCCTTTTTCTATCCAAATTTCCATTTTATCTCTGTTCTTTTTGGATTTTTTAGACATTGTGTTTCATATTGGAAACTTGCGTCTGCGATATTTTAAGGTTGTTCTCAACTGCTTTGCTCAACAAGCGGAAAAAGTTTTGACACATTTACGAATACATTTTTCAATGGAAAAATTTCAAATTGAAAAGCCTGACCATGGAAGAGATCTGGAATCTAATTCAGTTTTCTACTTTTTGATCGATCCATTACCTATTCATATTATAAGCGTTTTTGATCACGTGACAAGGCGACTTCAAGTCCAGTTTTGACTGGTTTTTCTTCTCTTCATCGAAAAATTAGTTTAAAACTCCCACTTTGACATTATTTCTGAAAAATCTACTGTATTCATTAAAAAAAAGGGGGGAAACTGAGTGCGATTCGATAGTTTTTGAATAACAATATTTGCTAATTTCATACAAAGCCGAGCAAAAATATATTAAAATTTATGTCATAAAGTTGCCCTTTTTGATTTAAGAACAGCTTCAAAACCTTTTGCTACCTGGACTTCTGTATTCTTATTTAACGCTTCAAAAACTGTAGTTTATCAGAAAGTTTTAAAGCTTTCCATTCAAAGTCATAGCAATGCCTTTTTCCTAACAAAAACCCAACTAAACTTAGAAAACTCAAAAATAAACCACATTGGCCAACTTATTTCACCCATTTGCATAAAAAGGAGAGGAGATCATTTGACCTGTCCATTACACATCTGCCGGCCGAAATCATTGCAAAAAGAACTGAAAATTTGTCTTCAGTGTAAATGAGCTGAAAATAACAAAAGGTGAAGGAAAGATGAAATGCGTTTTTCGTCACAGTTTTCAAACATAGGTTACGCAGATGATATTCGAATAAGCGGGGAGGTTCGTGAAATTAATTCGGTTTAAGCAGGGAAAAATAACATAGATCAAATTGGGATAAATTCGGTTCCGGAGAGTTCTATTCAAATAAGCGGGGTATTTAATTATCCATTACCCGATTAAGTGTGGAGGACTGTATATAGTTAATATTCATTATAGAAATAGTCAGCATATTTTTAGATAACTTTGAATTTGATTTGCTCTTTAATTTTACTTAATTGGAAATTGATCTTAATTTTTCTTTTACTGAATACATTGATCCTGTCTGATTAGACCTGCTATATGACTTTGCATTGGAATTAGGGTTTTACCGAGGGAGTCTGATCAGAGCTTGAAATTATTGTTGCTTTTCTTTGCACTATGGAATTTTCAAGAACACAACGGAAACCTGTTTATCTGAGTTTAATCTTTAAATTTTTTATTGTTAATTTAGGAGTAAGAGAGTAATCTTTAGAGAGAATTATTTTTAAATTAGGGAGTTCAATTATTGTAAATGTCATTAATTTAGGTATTTTTTATGTTGGTTAAATTTAACTTGGTAATTAATGGTAACTGGGCAATTTTAATTCTTAATATTTTAATTGATTTAGTTAACTGAGTTAGAATGTAATTAGCTCTTGCAACATTTTATTTAATTTTAATTGACAATTTTGTTGTGGTAAGACACAACACATTTTTATGGTGCCGTGTTGGTCAGACAACCTCTTGGTCTTAACTAATTTTTACACTGCAGGAAAATTTAATTGATTAGTATGTGAACAGTGGATAGTGGAGAACATATATATATATTTTTTTTTTTTGTATTTATAATCGTGATCATGTCTTATACCGAAATTAATATAACTGATGATGAGTACAATGTACCTCATGATGTAGAAATTCAGTAATTTGGATGGAGAAAAATGGGTAGTAACAATAGATCAGAAACGCCTATGACTCCACCAATTGAAAACAATAGTCCTCACAATTTGAATAGTTTACCAATTCAAGGGGATGAAATGGGGGCAACGGGAGACAGTAGAATTCCTTAAATTTTTCACACTATTTCTCCACAAATTTTGGAGTGCTGCATAAACGCTTCCCCTGAATACTTAGCTATGATTAGCACATTTTCAGGCAGAGAAGAGGATGATTCGGTTGAAGATTTTATTAGTAACATTGAAGAAGTGGGGAAATTGGCATTTTGGGCCGATACTCAATTAATTATTGTGACTAAAATGAAACTTTTAGGTGAGGCTGCAACATTTTAAAAAACACATCCCATAGTTAAGAAGGCTAAGTTGTGGTCTGAAGTTAAAACTGAACTGATTAAAAGATTTGATAGAATTGGGGATATCAAAATAACATCTTAAGATTTACTCAAGCGTCACTAAAACATTCTGAATCCACTAGAGGATTCCTTTCTAGATTGTCTGGGTTAGCACATAGCTGTTTTCCAGAATATGATCAGATTCGGGAGAATCTTCTTTTTAATCAGGCACTTAAAGGCCTTCATGCAACTTCAAGTAGATTTATTATGGGTTTAGCCCCAAAAACTTTCACCGATATTTGGAAAGCAGCGCTAGAAGAGGAAAAATGCTTATCTTTTGATCGAAACAATGCTGAAATAAATGTTGCAGCAAGGTTGTCGGAGGTGAAAAATGGGGCAAACTCTGATCTTGCAGAAATTAAACAACTATTACACATGAACATGCTGCAATCAGACAAAAAAATAAATGATCTAGAACAACAAGTAAAAAACCTCACAATGATAGTTAATAGTCAACCACCACCATCACCACATAATCCACATTTTCAGCAATATCAATTTCCACAACAACCTCCATTTAATGTAACTCAACCTCCAATGCAATATCCACAACAATATTTCCCTCCACAACCACAAAATTCTACTAGGCAGAGAAATCATATTACATGTTTTTCTTGTGGGAAAGTTGGATATATAAGTAGATTTTGTAAGAATAAGGTTTCAGAAACACAAGCAAACAATTTATACGGGTACAGGGGCAAACGGATTTAGCACAATCCGATTTGACTACAAACCCCAAGTGCACAAGATCAGACTCTGCTGTAAACACAAGATTTTCCTTACCGTTAATTGATTTCAAAGTAGGGAAAAAAGATTTTATTGGATTAATAGATTCTGGGGCATCTGTAAATTTAATTTCTTTTCAAACTTTGAAGGTTTTATTGGGGGATGGATTGGTTGAAGACATACAGGATTGTTTTATGAAAATCTCGGGGGTAAGAGGAGATGATACAATAATTACAAACTTAGTTATTATTCAATTAAATATGGAAGGTAAAATTGTCAAAACAAGATTTTATGTAATAAATAAATTGGATTCTACACATTATAATGTAATTTTTGGGAATAATTTCCTAGCAGAGAATAAAGTTAAAATTAATTTTGAAAATAATGCAATAGAAATGGATAAAATTAACATTAAATTTTCTAACTATGAGAGTGAAAATTATTGTAACTTAGTTGAAATGGATTATATAAATACTCGGAAAAGTAAATGTAAACATAAATTACCTCCAAAATCTGAACTTGTTGTTATTTAGACCCCTAAGGGCCCGGTGAGCAGCTTTATATTTCTTTATAGCTGTCTAATTCCGCAAGCACCAACCAAAAACCCACACCAATAAACTCACCTAAACACCGACTACAAATATCAAAACTCAACTAACTACTATACATATTCTGAGACCACCATGAAGAGTTGAACCAAGGAGCTGACGTCTAGTACCTCAAACTCCAACAGCCCTACAAAAAAACCAACCACCAGACACAGAATCCACCAAGCGTAAAGAACCACTACCTATTCCCGCTAAACCAACTCAGACAATGAATGTAAATCTCCTCCAAAAAATTAGAAAGCCATTTAAGAGAAGCACCACCATTTTTCCCTGCTACCTCAAAAATCTCCACATATGAAACATTCCTCGACAATTGTAACTTCTTATATAACTGCTCACAAATTCCAGTAAACTTTTTACACCGTAAAACTAAATGCTCTTCCGTCTGATCCTCCTCACAACATAAGTGGCACTTTGCATCACCACCTTTAAGAAACTTTTTCTGTCGATTGAGAGTTAAAACAGTTTTAGTGAGAAATCTTGTAAATACTACACCACTTTTTCTATTCAAGTTATGGTGTGGATACCCTATTCTATCATAATCCCAACATCGCTCCTTATTATCTTTCCAATAATTCTCCCACTCCCAATGCGATTCTTTGTTCTTATTATATTTTATGGCCATAATCCAATCCTCCGGGGAAAATCAGGGAATTCAAACATTACAATAAGGGCCTTGTTTTGCTAGATTATCCGCAACTTTGTTGATCTCAATGCCTTTATGCCCAGGGACCCATATAAAAGTAATTCCATAATTCTCCAACTTCTTCATATTGAGTTCATTCCTCAGACAAGTAATAATAGCGACCGATTTTCGATGAACGTTTTTTAACGCCACAAGGACGCTTTTAGCATCCGTGAAAAAAATATAATTTCCCTTCTCCTGCATGTAAAACTTAATAGCAAATAATAAGGCAATAGCCTCAGCTGAAAAAATTGAATTAATATTAGGAATTTGGAAAGCCATACGACTACCAGTGTTCTGGTTCACCATGCCAATAGCAGTATTTTGATTATCTTTAAAAGCATCTGTACCAATGAGAATAGCACTATCCTTATAACTATGTACAAAACTGTTAAATGAATTTTGTATCACGTCTTCCGGGAAATCTTTATTTTTGAACAGCAAAGTATTTATCGCTATCTGAACCTCTTTATCTTTTCCCCCATTTATAAGTGATAATCTCTGTGATATTTGTATTGAAATTCCCAAGCCTGTGCTTATCCCTATAAATAAGGTCTTGAGAGAGCACATCCTTGTACTCTTCATGTTTGCACTCTGTAATAGTACGTTTAATAGCTAGAAACTCTCTCCTTAAATCATGCCTCCAAACTTTATTTTCTTTTAGCAAAATTGGTATCGGGCATCACTTAGACAGACCACTTGCCCACCTGAGACTAACGTTATAAATCACTTGAAGTTTACGACTTTCCATTTTACTGCACTGCGTTAAAATTCTAGGATTCCCATCTAATAACGCTCCAATAATACTTCTAGTTATCTGAATAAGGAATTTAGTTTCAGTACCCCAACCAATTCCGGCTATCATTTTTATCATATTTAATCTTTTGCTTGAATTCTCTCTCAGCATATCCATATGATTTTTTAAATTACCATGTTTATTTAAATGAGCACCTAAAACTCTCAAATTGCCAGCAAAATCTACTTCTTTTCCTTTAATAATAAAATTGTCTACCTCTCCCTCTTCCCATTTACCAATTTTCATTATTTGACATTTATTTGGATTAACCTCTAAGTTCCAAGCCTGAAGCCAATGAATTACTCTGTTGATGTTTTCTTGTAGAATATTTTTTATCCAATTAATATTATCGTGAAATCCATATAAAAAAATGTCATCCGCATAAATTACACATTGAATACTTGAATCGAAAATATCCGCTAGATAAATTGCAAACAGAAAAGGAGACAGTGGACTCCCCTGCAACAGACCCCTATAATAATAGAAAAAATCCGAAAAGCAACCTCTCCATTTAACCCGAATTTTAAGCTCTTGTATAAGATTCCGAATTAAGATACAAAGATCCGCACCTAGACCTAGTTTTTTCAATTTCCACAGCATACCATCCCACCACACGTTATCATAAGCACCTTTTATATCTAATGCAATTAAAAACCTCTTCATCTTAGATAGTTTGGCCCTTCTAATGTCATTAAAAATTTTATATGAAGCCCCTTCACAATCGCGAAAAGGGATAAAAACGTTTCTTGCTCGAAACGGTCAGAGCGATTGGCCTATATCCTTTTATATCATTTCTACTTTTCCCCGGTTTCTTAATAGGAATCATGATAACATCTTTCCAAACCTCTGGGATAGTTTTGGTAGTCAGAATCTGATTATACATATCAAGTATTTGCCTTAGCATCAGAGTATTCAACTTTTTAAAAAACTCATTTTAATCCCGTCAATACCAGGCCTAGAAGATATACTTTTATTAATTACATTTTGCAATTGATCCATAGAAAAATTTAACTCTATACCGTCATCTCCAGAAAAATCTATCGGAATTTTTTGATTTACAGGAAAATTTTGAAAAATTACAGATAAATTATTCGCTTGAGAAACAGCATCAGGCGGACAGTTTGGGAAATTAAAATTAGTATTGTCTTCTGCCATCTCCTTCCTATTCATACTTTTTATGATTTTATAAATCCTCGGTCCCCTTCCAGCCTCCCTTGCCACAGCATCCCAGAACCTCTTATTGTCTTTTTTAATTTGTTTTTTCAGTTTAGCATTATACATCTTATATTTATACCAAAACTCCAGACTAGCTAACCGAACAGCTTTCCTATGATATATTTTAAGTGCTAGCAAACGACGTGAGATGACCCCCCCCCCCCCCACCAAGGAGGGAGATTATCCCTTCTAACAGTAACCTTCGTCGAAACTGAATCAATAGCACTGATAACCTCCTGAGTCCAATTATCAAACCCGCCATCGAAAACCTGGTCATTAATTCCATTTAACTTCAACCACACCCCATCCCAGTTTACTTGACTCCAAGATTCTCTTCTAAGTTCACTACCACCATGAACCTCCTGGATACAAATCGGATAATGATCAGATCCCATCGGATCTGACTGAACTACAAAATCAAAAAACCGAACTAAATTATTAGAAACCAAAATCTGAACTTATAGTAGAAGTCACAGTAAAAAGTAAACAAAAACAATCTGAGTTTGTATTAATATCTCCTAATAAACATTCATTAAACAGTAAATGGGCAGTTAGTAGTTCTATATATGAATTTAATGAAAATGGTAATTCTTTGGTTAAATTGGCTAATTTTTCTAATGATGATGTTTATATTAATAAAGGAATTAAAATAGTAAGCATAGAAGGAGTGGGAGGGGTAACTTTACAAAATGAACAAATAAATTCAATTGAAGTAACTGAAATAGATAAAGATTTTGATCCAGTGCGAGGTCAATTTAATTTAACACATTTAAGTGATCAACAGAAGGAAGATATGTTGAAATTAATAAATAAACATAAAAATATCTTCGCTAATTCAGTCAAAGACTTAACGGGTTGTAGTACTATAAAACATAGTTTACCTTTCTGATGATATTCCCATTCGCTGTAGACCATATAGAACTCTTTATGCACTTAAAGAAGAATTGAAAAACAGGTTGATGATCTTTTAGATGCAGGTATAATTTCAATGAGTGACTCCCCATATGCTTCTCCAGTACTTTTAGTTAAAAAGAAAATAATACCTATAGGCTTGTATGTGATTACTGTAAACTAAATATTAAAACTCAACCATTACCTTTAATTTCTGATTTAATAGATTCTTTGGAAGGGGCAAAATTTTATTCTTGTCTGGATTTATGCTCGGGATATTGGCAAATGCACTTAGATCCCAATGATAGACATAAAACAGCATTTTGTACTGAATTTGGACACTGAGTGGAACAGACTGCCACAAGGACTCTGCAATGCTGCATCGTCATTTCAAAGATTATTAGAAATAATTTTAGTAGGATTAAAACAAGTTAACATAAATACTTACATTGATGATTTAATTATTGCCTCCAAAACCTTTGAAGATCATTTACTTAAATTGGACTTAGTTTTCACCAGATTTAATCAACATAATTTGAAAATTAATCCTGCAAAATGTCAATTAGCTTAACAAAAATAAATTATTTAGGTTTTCATATTAGAGATGGTAAAATATTTCCGGAAGACAAAAATTTAAAAGCAATAAAACAATTTCCCGTTCCTAAAAATAAGAAGCATGTGCATCTGTTTCTTGGTCTTTGTAATTACTACCATAAATTTTTGGATAAATTTGCCGAAACTGCTCTATCTTTAACTAAATTAACTAAGGATAAAACTAACTTTATTTGGGATGATGAATGTAATACTGCTTTTGAAACTATAAAGGCAAGTTTGATCAATTCACCTTGTTTAACTATACCTAATGTAAACAAAGACTTCATACTACATACAGACACATCTGGTTTTGCGCTGGGTGCAGTTCTAAGTCAATATGATGATAAAGGGGATTTACATCCAGTAGGTTTTGCTAGTAGAACATTGAAGGATGCTGAAACTAGATATTCTGTTTTTCAGAGGGAACTTTTAACCATAGTCTGAGGTGTGGGACATTTTACATAATATTTATATAGGAGAAAATTTATTTTATACTGTGATCAACAAAGTCTGTCCTGCGCACTGGAGTTAAAAGATTGTGGTAGAGTTGCAAGATAGGCATTGGCTTTACAGAATTTTGATTATGAGATAAAACATACTCCTGGCAAAGACAACATCCCAGCTGATGTGCTTTCATGAAAAATTAATGTTGCTAAGGTTGAAAATATAATTTCTCTAAATAATATTACTGATGACACACTAACTGAATTACAACAACAGGATGCTAAATGTAAAGAAATCATAGACTTACTAGGAACACAAGATAACATAACTATAGGAAAGAACACATATTTTTACAAAAATAAAGTTCTTTACTGTCACCAGAATTTTAAATCTAAATTTAATGTAAAAGATAAGTTAGTAGTACCTAAGTCCTTAGTTCCAGTAATTTTAAACTTAGCACATGATTCACCTGCATCGCCACATCCAGGATTTATGAAAACGGCAAATAAAATTCACAAATGGTATTTCTAACATAACATGAGACGTCACGTTTTAAATCATATAAAATCTTGTATTTCTTGTGTACAGCATCAAGGATATAAAAAAGGTGACAAAGCACAATTGCAACGAATGCCGATTCCAACACGTCCTTTTGAAATGGTAGCAATAGATGCTGTAGAACCCTTAACGTTGATTTCTGAAAGTAATAGACACATATTAGTGATGAGCGACTATTTTAGTAGATGGGTGGAAGCTTATCCGGTAAAAGATTTATTGATAAATTCCATTGCAGGGTCATTAGAGAAGTTTATTGCCTCACATGGTGTGCCAGAACATCTGGTGTCAGACAAAGGTAAACCATTTGTTTCAGATGCTATTAAAAAGGTATATAAAAAGTATAGCATTAAGAAGCACACAACTACGAGTTACCATCCTAGTTCAGATGGTGTTGTTGAACATGCTAATGCTACTATAATTAATGCCCTTAAGCATTTGGCTACTGCGACAGATTATCAGTGGGATGAGTATTTGAGTTCAGCTCTGTTAGTTTACAGAACATCATACTATTCTACAATTCAGGATACTCCTGCTCATATTGTTTATGGTAGGGATTTAGTTGTTCCAGTAGATTTATTGGTTAAAGAAAATAAATTTTCTTATGCTGACACTAGAGAATATAGTGAGGATATTGAGATTAGGTTGCAACAATCGTTCAAAATTATAATAGAAAATTTAGAGAAGGCTGCAGAAAAACAAGAAAATTATAGAAACAGGACTACTAAAGATAAAAATATTTTAGTAGGAGACTTGGTACTTTTATATACCCCAGTTTTCAAACAGGGTGAGACCAGAAAATTTCAACAAGTTAATAAAGGTCTATACAGGGTTAAATGTAAAACAAGTCCGGTAAATTTCCAAATAATGCACATAAATAATCCTAAAGACATTCAAATTGTTCTGTTGAACGGTTAACACGTATAGAAGAAAGATTTACTTAGCCAGCTTTGTATGAAAATGAGATTAATAACAATAAAAATGATAACTTAAATAATGACAATAGTAATGTAAGTAATTCTGACCAGCAAGTTTCCACTCACAACACTATTTCGCATAACTTACCTACAACTAAGTCGCGAACCTTAAAATTTTTTTTTTAAAGCAAATAATACACCTACCACCACTTGCAAATCTAATCTTGATAATCCACTCACTGCTTCAAACATTCAAGGAAATGACATAAGACAGGCTAGCGAATTAGAGACAAATACTGATTCTGACCAAAATATTGATGTTTCTAGGTCTTCGACCAATATCAGGGCGGGTTCTGCACAAAAAGAATCTAATGCTCGGAAACATCAGTATAATCCCAAGGATTTACCCAAATGTTCTTATAAATGTTAATTTTATGTTTTGTTGTAAATATTTTTGTTAAATGTTAATTATTTCATTTTGTGTTAATTTAAATTGTTAAGCTAATTATACAAATATGTTAGTTATATGTTGTAAAGTGTTTTTTTTATTTTGGTTGAAGCAAAATTTAATTGTCTTTATTTCTAAGTATTAATTATATTAATGGTTTAAATATTTACAACATGGATTGTAATTGCACATGTATGATGTAAATAATTCAGTGCAATTTCAGTTTTGTAATGTTACGTCAAGTAGATATATTCTGAAATTGTGGGCAGCTACTTCATTTGCAAGCTACTCTGTTGGAGATCGGGATGGAAGGACTTATCCACAAGATTGCCTTGCTCTTCCAGTATTTTTGTTTTGTCCTGTGGTGTCCAGTGATCTGTGCGTATTTTTGTTTTATGCTAATTGTTTGGGGTTGTTTTGTATAAATTTTTGGGGAAGGGTTTTATTGTGCAATATTGAAGTGTCATACATGCATGCTACACTATGGCATCTTAATATTGTGTTTTGAGACATTGTCTCATTTTTCGGTTTTTAGCCAGTCGTAGGCTTTATTAAGGACAAAATTTTTGTATTTTGAATTGTAGTTTTATGTTAGTTGTACTATTGTCAATATGCTCCCATTTTAAAGTATTTCCTTCTGTAACAAAAAAAATTTTTGTGCCAAAAATTTTTAGGCGGATTCGGGGGTATTGTGTTGTGTTGTAAATAACACAAATAAACTAATTAATTTTACTAAAATTATTTCTAAATCATAATTTTAATAGTTCTTACTTTTGGGGTTAAAATTTTTAGAAGCTATGTTTCATGCCTGTTTGTTTACAAATTGCGACTTCAGTCCGATTTGTTTACTTTTTCCCACGTCCCGTTTGTTTACTTTTCACGGCATCGTTTTAGGGTTAACGGTCATTTATATTTTGTAATTAAACTTAAAATATATTTTCAGTATTTTTTAATTAATTTTTGGCACAGAATTTTAATGGTTCTCACATTATCCACTGGGTTAAAATCAAAATCAAAATACTCTATGTACGATGTTTTCATTACTTTGGTTGGTTGGTTGCATATTTGGTGCTTTGCAGGTTGAATTAGTGTGCCTTCGGTCTGTAAACCGTCAAATTGTTCACAAAAACATAACCTATTGTAAAATTAATATTGTAACCATAGTAATTTTTAATAAGATAATTATACAATACTGGAAAAATAATCTGGCAACATCTATATCGTACAGAAGCTTCCTGCCGTGTGATCGAGAGTCACGTGATGACGCTACTGTGGTCTACATTACATCCCGCAGAGGAATACTACATTAATAACAAACTTTCATCGATATAAAAAGAGAATTACAGTTGATTTACGATAACAGTTTTAAAAATAAAGAAAGAATTTGTGGTGCATAACATTTAATTACAGTTTTAACTTAATAATTAAAGCAAAATTTTTATCTGAAGTTATTTTTATTCCGCACTAATTTAATGATGCGGAGGCAGCAGTTGAGAGTGGCATAAGAGGTCTCCGTGGGATTTTGGAAGGAGAGTGGCATTCTGGTTCCTGACAACAAGGAGAAAGGAGGCTGTCCTGGTGCTGTGATTGATTCCTTTTGACAAAGATGTCGACATATCTGGATGAAGAGATGGGCCCATCGTCAATGATGTCCTCGTTCTAAGTCCTTTTTTATAACTTTCTTACTAACCTCTTCGATAGTTGCATAGTGTTATGTTTAATTAAAATTTCTGATTATTTTTCAATATTATAAAGTAGAATAAATGCAAATATAATAAAGTAGAAAAATGTTTTATCCCAGTTAGTTTTCCCAGAATTCTCCATAACCAATTAGCATGCATGTTTTTAAAAGATGTTTGTTTACTTAAAACATGCTATTTTTTTTCAAAGTTGTTTTATAAATTTAATGAAGTTTCACCAACTATTTTGAATAAAAGATTTAAAGTATAGCAGTTAAAGTTTTCCTAAATTAAATTATGCAATATATTTATTAAAGCAAATTTAATTGTAAGTGTTACCTGCAGCATGCAGTGGTGTGACAGGTTGGTCAAATGTAAACAAATGATTGTTGCCACTGCTAGTTTAGAAACTCTGCAATGCTGGACTTGAAAATGGTTAACTGTAGTTTTGACTTGGTAAGTGGGTGTGTCCAGTTAAACTGGTAGTATTTTTGCATAATTTTTGTGTCTGACTGTAACTGTAATTAATCAAGTTGACTTTGACTTTAACTGTTTTTGTTTTTGATAGTATTTAAGGGGGCTCAGGGGTTGAAAATTTTTTAAAAAATTGATTTTTTTTTACGATCTAGTTTGATTATTCAATTAATTCTTAACTCAATGCAAAAAACCATATAAAAATATTTGCATTTTTAACGGAGTTATAAGCATTTATGTATCAACACTTTCATAGCCGCACCCATATAATTTCAACTTTAAGCCGCGTTTTCTCAAAACTTGATTTTTGATGACTAACACCAAGAATTTAAAAAAACTTTGATAGTATGGCTTAATTTTTTTTTCTTTTTTGCATGCATATAATATCATTATCTAGAGAATGAATTAATATAGTTTAGATAGTTTAATATTTTGAGTATTTTTAATGAAACAAAAGTTGTATTTTTTAGATGTTTTTTAAATTTTCAAATCTGAGAGTTTTTTTAATAATGATGTTTTTGAGTGATAATTATATCCTTAATTCATTATATAGAGTAAAGTTTCCGGATCATTTTAAAGGAAAAATTAGGTTCTTATGGCAATTTAACGTTAAGATATCTTGGTGTTGGTGATATAACACATATTTTTTTTTCGAAAATTGTGTTACATAAATTTTGCTATTTCTTATTATATTACATTGAAGTACTTCATTTTATAATTTTATAAGACTACAAACATACCTTTAAAATATCAGAAAGTTTAAATTAATTACATTGAATGCTTCTGTTTTTATATGGACTCGAAGCGAGAGCTCTGTTAACATGTTTTTTCGTATCGATCAACCCCTGAGCCTCCTTAAGTAGCAAGCTGTTGGTGAGATGGGGTAGCACTAGCATGGCAGTTGTGATGGTAGCCTCAATGGAATAGCACATATGAGAATTGTTTTTAACAGAGTCGGATGGAGATGATTGTTTTTAAGAAAGTTTTTGTGTTTGTGTGCCTTAGAGGTGGATATGAGCTGTGCTCATTTTAGTTCATTTTTAACAAGTTTTTATGAAATAGTTTATTTAATTAACATAGTTTAAATAAAGCAATTTAGTTTGATAAAACTTTGAATATTTTTCTTCTTGCCATGATTCTCCAGCATAGAAATGATCCATGGCCTAACACATAGCATGCAGCAACTAACATTTTATTTTAATTTTTACTAATTTTATTTTTTTATGGGGGGGAAAAGACAGATGATGGCCATTTTTCTTTTTAATTTTTAATTGTTAGGCATCCAGTGGCTCAGTTATTTAAAGGTTGAAATTTTGAAATGTAATTTTATCAATAGTGTTCATCTGTTAGATAACAAAGAAATACCAATTGTTTAGTAATAATTTTAATATATTTCTGTTGAATTCTGAAGGATTGGATTGTTAATTATGAAAAGAGCCTTTGCTATTGAAAAAATTAAGAAATCTCTAATGAATTTAAGTCAATCAATAAATAATTTTTATGCCTTATTAGAATTGTCATTAATTTCCTGCAGTGTGGTGAGACAATTTCTTTTAATTTCCTATAGGTTACGATGCATCATCTTCATTTGAATAAATACCATTTAATAGTTAATATTCTTTCAAAATCCTATAGAGTAAAACTTTTATTTCTAATTAACTTAATCCTTTGTAAATTATAACGTTTTGATTATAACTTTAATTATTTCATTTTGTTTAGATGAAGTTGGTGCTTTGTTTTTAATATTATATAGTTAATAATCATTATAGAAATAGTCAGCATATTTTTAGATAACTTTGAATTTGATTTGCTCTTTAATTTTACTTAATTGGAAATTGATCTTAATTTTTCTTTTACTGAATATATTGATCCTGTCTGATTAGACCTGTTATATGACTTTGTATTGGAATTAGGATTTTACCGAGGGAGTCTGATCAGAGCTTGAAATTATTGTTGCTTTTCTTTGCACTATGGAATTTTCAAGAACACAACACAAACCTGTTTATCTGAGTTGAATCTTTATATTTTTAATTGTTAATTTAGGAGTAAGAGAGTAATTTTTAGAGAAAATTACTTTAAAATTAGGGAGTTCAATTATTGTAAATGTCATTAATTTAAGTATTTTTTATGTTGATTAAATTTAACTTGGTAATTAATGGTAACTGGGCAATTTTAATTCTTAATATTTTAATTGATTTAGTTAACTGAGTTAGAATGTAATTAGGTCTTTCAACATTTTATTTAATTTTATTTAATTGACAATTTTGTTTGTTGTGGTAAGACACAACAATACAGTTTTTGGGTACAAGAAGATCACTGGGCTATGTAGCATGTTCGAGAAATTTCAATTAGTGGGTCAGTTTTGGGTCACTACTTTTCAAGCAAATTTTATCTAGAAAAGACTCTAATAGTTATGATTAAATTTATATTCTACTGTTTCGCGAACTCAAGAAGACCATTGGTTTAGGTTGCATTGTTCAAGAAAATTCGAATAGTGTGTCTCTTTGGATCATAGTGGGTCTGGGTGAAGCTAATTTTATCTAAAAAAGGCTCAAACAATATTGACTAACTTTTGTACCCTATCTTTTTTAGATTACCAAAAGACCATTGAGCTAAGTCACATCTTCGAACAAATTTGATTTGAAGGTCATTTATGGCAAAAATAGGTCAGGGTCTTAAAGCCAAAAAAATTGGCAATTGCCAATAAGAGTATGATATTTGACAAAATATTGGCTACATTTGGTTGCAAAATTGACTTTCAAAATTACAAATGTCAAAACAAGTACTAGGTAGGACAACTAGCTTAGACAGAGCGGATCAGCTAGTATGTATATACAGTCTTCCCCACTTAATCGGCTAACGGATAATCGAATACCCCACTTATTAGAATAGAACTCTCCAGAACCGAATTTATCACCATTGGATCTATGTTATTTTTCCCCGCTTAAACCAAATAAATTTCCCGAACCTCCCCGCTTATTCAAATACCATCTGGCTGATCTATGTTTGAAAATAAGCGCAAAAAACAGGTTTTATCTTGAATTTTTCTTCACCTTTTGTCATTTTCGGCTCATTTACACTGAAGACAAATTTTCAGTTCTTCCTGCAATGATTTCGGGTGACATGTGTGTAATGGACAGGTGAAGCGATCTCCCCTCCTTTTTCTTCGAATAGGTAAAATAAGTTGGAATGTTGATTATTTTTGCATTTTGTAAGTTTAGTTGCATTTTTATTAGGAAAAAGGTGTTGCTATGAATTTTAAATGGAAACTTTAAACCTTTCTGATAATTGATAAACTATTGTTTTTGAAGTGTTAAATAAGAAAACAGAAGTCCAGGTCCAATATGAAACGCAATGCCAAAAAAATGCAAAAAGAAGAAAGATGAAATGGAAATTTGGATCGAAAGAGTTAACTAATTCCAATTTTGACAGTATTGGTCAATATGCACTAGAGTGGGTTTAGGGAAAAACGTGAAATTTTTGTTAATAAATGGCGCTATGATTATGCAGAAACGCGTGCTGATGCACAAACACGTCTCCATGTTTTTTGTATGTAATTCCAGTAACCGCGTAAATTTCCACATAAACAAACCATTTTAAACGATGTTTTAATTGTGTAAATAACATAAATTACAAGTAGCAAAGTTTTAACCGAATTCCAATGAACTGCATGAAGTATAATGTAAATCATACAGCTATATGTATTGATATTATATTATTACATATGCACTTACTATTAATTTAGTTTTGTATTTGTTTTGTATTTTGCTTATTTACGTTATTATATTAACGATTTTATTATGCTATTATTTAATTATGCTGTAGATGATTGTTATACCTTTATATCACGCATTAAATATTGCATTTATATGTTTCCCCATTTAATCAAATACCCCGCTTAATCGAATAATTTTTCTGGAACCATTAATATTCGTTTAAATGGAACGACTGTATATATATATGTGTATGTATGTATACGAGGGTCACTCTGAAATTTTTGTAATACAACTAGGTTTTTAAAGTTACAAAATTTTAGGTGTGTTCAAAGTAGTCTCCTCCAGCATCAATGCACTTTTGTACATGAATTTTCACAGATTAAATGCCTCAAGCCATTCATTTCTTGGCATAGATTAAAAAATGCATTTATAACCACATCAATCTCTTCTTCTGAATGAAAATGACTTCCATGTAAGTTCTTTTTTAGATTAAAGAATAACAAAAGTCACTCATAGCTAGATCAGGTGAATATGGTGGATATTCTATCACTTTAATTCGTTTTTGTTTAAGAAACTCAACTGTTAATCCGGCTGTATGTGAAGATGCATTGTCATGGTGAAGCGTTAGTCCCCTAACATTCACTTCTTGTAGAATTTCTGGAAGACATTTAGTAGTATAGCAGTTTGCTGTTACTGTCCTTCCCATTTGATAGCTTTGACCAATCCCGTACTTCTGAAGAAAACAGCATACATCACTTTTTTCAGTGCGCATTTTCTTTTCACCATTGTCGGCATGGGATCATCTTCAAAGATCCATACTTTGCTTTCTTGATGTGTTGGGGCGTCAAAAAACGGTATGTATGTTTCATCACCCATTTCAAATTTAGAAATGATGCGGTGCCCACCATCATTTTACAATTTAAATTTCTTTATTGATTTTGACATGCTCCTCTTTTTGGTGCTCAATTAGATTATGGGGAACCCAATGGGAAACTACTTTTTTCATATGCAATTCTTCATAAATAGTTTTGTGTATGACTGCGGATCCAATGTTAAGTTCCTTCTGTATCATTTGATAGGTACAGCGATTATCATCCATTAACATTTTTCGTATGGCAGACACATTATCCGGAATTACTGCCAACGGCGGCCTTCCTGTGTGGTCTTCATCCTGAAGAAAGTTGCGACCTCTGCTAATTTCTTTAAACCATTTGAATACAGTAGCACGAGCTGGAGATTCATCACCAAATGCTAATTTCAGCTGTTGAATGCATTCTTCTTGATTTAATCCTGCTTGAAAATCATAGCACGAAAATTTTCTCGCGTCACTCCATTTTCTCTTCCCTTTAAAATTTATTCTACGCTAAACAAGTTGAAGTAAGTCAGTAAAAAATCATCTGCTGTATTAAAATACTCTGTATTATAAAATTAAACTGTTATTTTTATTTTGTAAATTCTCGTCTGTGCTTATCTCATTAATTTCAGAGTAACCCTTGTATATATCTGATCTTTGTCTTGATGTAACTATAATATTTAAGAAATGATTTGAATGAAACTTGGTATGTACATAGTATATACAAATGTCTCAACCGAGTTTGTTGGCCAGCATCATCTGTTATCTAGTTTCAAAATGGCGGCCATTTAAATTTCTATAAAAATAAAAAATTAAGTATAAAAAAAATAAAAGTTGAAAAGCATTTTCTTTTATGTGTTAGACCTTAAAAAAAAGATTCCAGAACACTTTTTATTTCGTCTATATCTTAAAAAATGACTGAGTTATAGCACTTTAAATTTTTAGTGTTGTTAACATTTTAAAACATTATGATTTTTGCCACGTGATAACATGCTCTTTATGAACCGATCTGGATGTAACTTGGTGTGTACAAAGTACATAGAGAGGCCTAGACAGAGTTTGTTAGCCAGTTCCGTCCACCATCTTGTTTCAAAATGGCAGCCATTTAAATTTTTTTTTTAATTTAAAATTTAAAATTAGGTACAAAAAAGTGAGAAATTGAAAAAGATTTTTCTTTTATACGTTTGGCCTTGATACAAAGATTCTAGAGCAGTTTTTGTTTCGTCTGTATCTTAAAAAATGGTCTAGTTATAGAACTTTCAATTCCTAGTGTTGCTCACATTTTGAAATGATCTGATTTTTGTCGCATGATAACACACATATTTATAAACTGATTTGGATGTAACTTGATGTGTACATAGTACATATCGATTCCTGGACCGAGGTCATTAGCCAGTTCCATACACCATCTTGTTTCAAAATGGCAGAATATTAAATTAAAAAATAATAAATTTTAAAATTAGAGACAAAAAAGTAAGAAATTAAAAAAGATTTTTCTTTTGTGCGTTTGACCTTGATACAAAGGTTCCAGAGCATTTTTTATTTCATCTATATCTTAAAAAATGGCTGAGTTATAGCACTTTCAATTTCTAGTGTGGTTGACATTTTGAAACAGTCTGAATTTTGTCATGTGAAAATATGCATATTTATAAACAGATTTTAATATAACTGTGTGTGTACATAGTACATACACCACCTGGCCATTGATGAACGTCCACTTGTGATTTTAGACATTTTGCTAAATATCTAGAAAAATACAGGAGGAATCATCCTGAAACTCTTAGTGTATAAATATAATAGTATAAGTCATACATTTCCGTGAAGATTTTCCCCTGAAACTCCATAGGGGACCGTCAACAAATTGAATAAGAATGAATATCTTTTGAATAACCCTGTCATAACTAATGTAGCAAAAGCGCTCAAACTCTAGATTATGATTAAGTGCCTTATTGTTATAAACTGTGTTCATTTTTATGCAAATAGCATGCATACTCGCAGAGAAATTAAGGTTTTTATAAAAATGGTCCCAAATTTTTCCAAGTTTTTTGCTTATAATTTTCAGAGTTCTTAATATAAAATAATATTTTTTTTCTGAAAATATGACAAACAACATTGCACATAATACCCTGTAATCAGAATTAAAAAATAGTAAAAATTGTATGAAAAATGAGTAGGTTTACTAAATAATTTTTCACTGTGCATGCGCCAACGATATCAAAATTTCATTTGCATATTATATTAACTAAATGTATAGAGCAACTTTCATGAAAGTCAAAAAATCATAACTTGAAAATTCTCAAAATAATCGTCAATTGAATAAGTTGAAAATCCATTATTCCCAAAATGAAGCAAAAACGAGGGGTTGTATCCATATATTCATTGATTAGTGTCAATATAGAATACACAATATGGGATGCACTACTACATTTGGATAAAATCCCTCATTTTTTTTTGCTTCATTTTGGGAACAACGGATTTGTCCTTTTTCTATAGATGATTACTTTCAGAATTTTCAAGTTATGATTTTGAGACTTTCACAAAAGTTGCTATTTACATTTAGCTAACATAATATGCAAATGAAATTTTGATACCTTTGACACATGCACATTGAAAAATTATTTAGCAAACCTACTCATTTTTCATACAATTTTTATTATTTTTTAATTCTGATGACAGGGTATTGTGTGCAATGCTGTTTGTCATATTTTCAGAAAAAAATATTTTATATTAAGAACTCTGAAAATCATAAGCAAAAAACTTGGAAAAATTTGCGACCATTTTTATAAAAACCTTAATTTCTCTGCGAGTATGCATGCTATTCGCATAAAAATTAACACAGTTTATTACAGTAAGGCACTTAATCATAATCTAGAGTTTGAGCACGTTTTTGCTACATTAGTTTTGACAGGGTTATTCAAAAGATATTCATTCTTTTTTAATTTGTTGACGGTCCTCTATGGAGTTTCGGGAAAAAATCTTTACAGAAATGCATGACTTATACTATTATATTTATACACTAAGAGTTTTGGGATGATTCCTCATGTATTTTTCTAGATATTTAACAAAATGTCTAAAATCGCAAGTGGATGTTCATCAATGGCCAGGTAGTGTACCAGTATCTTGACCAAGTTCATTGGCCAACTTCATCCACCATCTTCTTTCGAAATGGCAGCCGTTTAAGTTCGCCAAGAATCTTTTAAATATATAATGATGTACAAATAAAAAAATTAGAAATTTATAAGGGTTCTTTTTGAAGTGTTTGATCTTAATACATGAATTCTGTATATTTTTGTTTTATCTTTATCTTAAAAAAGCCTTAGATATAGTAGTTTGAATTTCTAATTTGGTTGACATTTTTTTTATAAAATCAATTTGCCCGTGACAGCACTTGTATCTATTAATCGATTTCAATGTGAGTGTGCATGTTCACGTGAATTAAAATTTCAACCAAGCTCATTGGTTTGTTTTATCCGTCATGTTGTTTTAAAATGGCATGTACCTCATGGTACTGTGGAATTTGGCAAACTTATAAATTGCTTAAAATAAAACCAGCTTGAATAACAGATGACTTATTTCTAAAAATTCCCAGTAATATTCAGTATTGAGAAAAACTAGCATTTAATTTTATATAATCGTGTTCCACTAATTTGAGCTTCACATGTTTGAATAATATAACTTAATTTAAAATAAATAAATAAATAAGGCATATGAAAGCTACCTCTTCCTCCCAGTACTGCCGGAAGGACTTTGATGTTTTTACAGACATTTATGTAATTTATGCATATTAAGCAAATAAAAACAATGTTGTAAAAATGTATGATTAAACCAATTAAGTACCGGGTGGGCAAAAATGTCTGTAAAAACTTTAAAAATTTATAGAAACTGAAAAATAAACAAAGTAGCACTTGGTTTCTAGGGTTAGCATCTAAAGATCACGAGAATTTGCTTAAGACAGGAAAAAAAAAACAGCCTACAGATGGTACTTCTATGAGTGATTTCAGTAGACACATGTAAATGAGATATATGGTTATAAGAACTTGTGCTTCTAATTCACAACTACTTCACCATTGTAAAGTGTGTCCATGAACAAGGATGCTGAGTGCAAAGGATAAAGCTTTATTGGTAAAGTTGCTTTATATGAACTAGAAATTTGCGACCATTGTTTTGTGTAAATTATGAGCTAAAAAGAATTAGAGGACTGGAAAATGGCCCTTAAAAGCTAAAGCCTTATTTGAAATACCAGTTGCACTGATACAGTATATACAATCTGTCAGAATTGAAAGATGTGATCTGCTGAGATGTGTCATGTGTACATCCAGACCTGCTGCCCTTTGATGTTGTTATATTTGGGACTCAACAGCAATGTTTTATCACCTGTGATGAAGATCATGTGGAACACATACAGCTGTAATAAATGATTTTAAGACATGATTAATGATTGATAAATGATTTTTGATTATTTATTAATCTGTTTTATGACTAGGGTATGTCAGCACCACCTATTGGGTGTTTTTTTTTAGTTATATTTTTTCTTGTTTTGAGAAAATTCCTGTGACTTATAAATAATAACCTTGCAAACCATTATTTATTTTATTTTTTTAATTTTAATAAATTTTTAAATTATTTACAGGCTTTTTGCCCACTTGGTACAGTTGTTATCATTAACAATAATGTAGCATAAAAGAGTGCAGGAAGGACAATTGTCTTAATTCCTAAACTGTTAGGAGTGCTAAATTTATTTTTAACTGCTTAATAAATGGCTAATCAGCAACACTCAAAATCCACATCATGCCATTTATCATTAATTTGCATTCAATTATGTCATTTAATCTCTAGCTGAGCCAAATGCTTTCATTCTTGTTGCTGATATTAATTCATCAAATAAATCATTCTAAAATATTTTTTTTCTGTTTTTTAGCACACTTTAAATCAAATTATAAAGAGAAAATAAATAAAAGAAAATATTTGTCTAAATATGTTAAAATTATCCTAATTTATTCCTCTATTAGATACTTTTAAGCTGTTTAACCTTTCGTCTACCAGATGGGTCCATTGGACCCGACAGCAATATTTCTGGTGTCGATGGTAAAATGAGAAATTGTCGATTGACACTGGAATTTATAAAGGACTTGTCTAGATATTACGAATTCCTTAATTTAAGCTTTCATTGTAAAAGCAAAATTATATTAAAATATTACTGGTGCCGTTTGCAAGTTTGGAATTAAAATTAGGTGTTGCCGTAGATAAATGGGTGTTTTGTCTGGTAGACGGAAGGTTAAATTTATTGGGGATGGTAAAGAAATTTTAAATATTTAAATCTTTTAAAAGAAAAAAATGTAGTAAATAAAAAAAGTGCAATTTTTAATATAGAAATTGTGATATTAAACTCAGTAATTATTAACCGTGATATTAACTCTTGAATGAGTCTGTTTTATTGTTTCTCACTTTCTTTTATTCCTATATACATATCTGTGTGTGTGTACATACATTCAGTATTGCATAGATGTATACATATATATATTTTTTGTTATCAGAATGACTCCTCTTCATTATGTAAGTTTAGAAGGAGATTATGTGAACTGCACATGTGTTCTTGTTGAATCTGGTGCCAGTCTAAAAGAAACAGATATAGAAGGTAAAACCCCTCTTCATTCTGCTGTTTTAAATGAAAGGCATGGCATTGTGAAATATCTTTGTGAACATCCAATAGATGTAAATGCAATGTTCCTAATGCAAAATGACTGGTATGAAAGTTTCCTTTTATTTATTTGTTTAATTAATTTGGTCAAGCAGTATAAGATTATCTGTTAAAAATATTTTTTCAAAAGTAGGCTTAAAAAAGAAAAAAACAGGAAAAGTTATGGCTAAAAAGTAGTGTGATACCACACTGATACCATGGTAATATTTAACATTTTTCATTAACTAGATTACCATATGTAAGTCAAGTGCTTGCATATATATTATTAGCATTCCTTTTCTCCTAGACTAAATGCATCATAACATATTTTTTTAAATTATACATGATGGGTTTGGTGGTCCTCTTTCCTTATTTTACACAAATTTCTAGCACCGAAAGTCCATAGTTAAAATCTAAATTTTGAAATTGTTACCAAAGCAAATATTTTATGCTATTTCTTTATATGTTTTTATTTTTAAGCAGGTCAAAGCTGGTCAACAAAAATGTTCACGAATAATTTTTTTTAATCTTAAGAAACACATTATTGTGCTTTTTTAGTGCAGGAGAAAAAGATTTCTATCTTCATACATGTAGCAATGGACTTGCATATGATATTAGTAAATGGAAAAAGTTTAATAGTACCTATCATGATACCAGCTTAGAAATTTGGTTTCAACCCATTTTTAGCCATAACTTTTGCACTATTGTTTTATCATTTTTTAGAGCTTGATCTTTTTTTTTTTTTTACTTTTGAAAAGGTGTTTTTAATAAATATCATTTATTTTTTTTAAACATAAGACTTGATCTGAAACATCTGTTGCATTTATAATTAAACTATTTAAGTGTTTACTTAATGTTGTAATGTTGTACATCTCCTTTCTTTCCCCTCTGCTGGCTAGGGTTCCCAGATTGTATGTTTTTCCCATAAGTTACACTTTTTATAGCATTTTTAAAACTTATTGTGCTTGAATTTTTTTGTACTAAGATTTTTTCCATTTTTCTACTGCATCTTACTTTTGATAGTTTAAGGTTTTTTTTCCCCCCACTCTGCTTCAAAATTTCATTTTTTACCGCCCCCCCCCCCCCAAAAAAAAAAAGAATCTGCATTAAATGTAAAAACAGTTTGTTTCCAATCACAATAGCAAAAATCTAGAACGAATTTTATAATAAGTGCACATTCACAATCTCCTGGGTGGGATTAGATCACTTGAGCTTGATGTTATTATAGCCCATAAGTATATGCTGTCAGACCTCGATATCTCAAACCTCCTTATCTCAAAAACCTTGATATCTCGAAATAAGAAATTCCCCCTGCATATCCATCAAAATTTTTATGTATTTTCTGTAGTTATTTCAAAATAAATTTTCCAAAACCCTTGATATGTCGAAATTTTTTCTGAACAATTTAGTTTACTTTTACTTTTTTTCTATTGTCAGCTGTAGAACCAATTTGATCAGGATGCTGGTTTCATATTTTTTAATCGCACTGTTGATATAAAAAACTTAAAGGGTAATAATGGAAGGCTTTTGAAACCGAAAAAAGGCACGAGAGCATTTTTTGAAAACTATGCATCAGGTGATGCAACTACCTATGAAGAGTGGCTTTCAGAACTTCCTTCACTTTTAAAAGTGTAACTGTAAGTGAGAACTGTAAGGCAAATGATGGGTTTAATGCAGATAAAACTGGATTATTCTACCAGTGTTTTCCCAACAAAACACCTGCATTTAAAGATGAAGAAGTCCAACTTGACAGACACAGTAAACTTCACGTATTTGTGTTTGAAGCAGCAAATCAAAGTGATAAAAAAAGCTTCTCCTTTCATGATAGGATGATCTAAATTGCCGAGGTGCTTTTCTAAAATTAAGTCATTTGTACTTCTGCGCTGTTAAAAATATAAAGGCTTGGATGACAAATGCAACTTTTGCTGATTGGCTGAAAGGAATCAGTAAAACAATAGGTTAAATAAATCGGTAAAAGTTAGTAAAATATGTGTTTTCCTTTTCAGAAACAATTGTAAATCCTACTCAAATCTTACATTAAAAAGCATTAGAAATTTAGATGTTTTATTTTTGCTGCTAAAACTACTTCGAAGTTCCGACCTGGACAACCATTCTTCCAGGTGATAATCCATAGCTTCAAAGTTAGTTATTGAGCCAAAATTGTGAGAAACTTCTGAATACTTGTAATATCGAAGGTAATATAAAGGTAAACTTTCTAGCACAGTTATCAGCATCTTATAATCATTATGAATGGCTGACTATGCATGGAAAACGTGTTACAAAAACAATAATAAGAAATTGTTTCATAAAAGCATGTTTTTTAGAATATGTAACATCAAGTGAAAAAGAGGAAGTTGATTCCATTAACCAAGCAGCTGAAGAACTGAATCTAGAACAGTGGAAATTGACACAAAATGCATGTCACACCGAAATTTCATTCGAGAAATTCTTGAAGGCACTATGACAGATGAAGACATTGTTTTGAGCATCAGTGCAGAAATTTCACATGAAACATTAAAAACCTGCAAGATCAACAAGAGCAGAAAAAAAATATGGGGAATGAAATTGAGAAGGCAGTTGGTCTGCTGCAGAGATTTCATGAATCAAATGAAAATATTAGAATACATTTAGTATCATTACATTTGGTATCATTGTTATGTTAGAGGAAACTGCACAGTTGTAAAATGATTCTGCAAGATGGCAGCTTTAATTAAAAACTTTTTCTTCTGAAACCACTGAATGCATCTCTTAATGATAAATTGAATATTATTTTTCAAAACAAGCATCTGGGTAACACAATTTTGAAATTATTAAAATTTTGAGAAGAGTAATTTGCTAATTATTAGTGTATAATGTGTAGTTTCTAATGAATCTTATTTTTTACAGCAAAAAGCAGTTTGTAAGATTAATTTTTTAAAATTTTGTCAAACCCATGTTAACTCAAAGCTTCTTTATCTCGAATTTTTTTCTCTTCCCCACAGATTCGAGATATTGAGGTTGTACTGTACATTATAAAATTTTAATTTAATATAACTGTAACTTAAGTTTTAATATTTTGTTTATTATTTCCCATTATGCTTAAATACTTATTTTTATAGGGTGTCCATTACTAAAATTTTCATGATCATCATTGATTTATAGGATGTTTTGATTTATTTATGATCTTACAATTCAATTCATTTTTCAATCATAATGGTATATATGACTGCAAATTTAGTTAAACGATAGTAATAAAATAATTTAATACAAATACAGTTGGAAAATAATGATTAAATTGATTAATTAACAATCTCTTCTTAAACAAATATAGCACATTCAACATAATTTGGTATTAAAAAAGGACGATACTGTGATAAAAACAAAATTAACTGGTGCCAATCAAAATTTATCATTTTTGTCTCAGGTAAATCTGACAATGCAAATTTAGGCTCATGCTTTATCCAAACTTTATACACATACAAAATATGCTTACTAAGAATGAGTTAATTTTCAAATTTACATTAGTCTGTATGTTGATACATAACATTTGTTACATTTAAATTCATTGTTTTAATCATCTATTAATAATAATTATAAACTTACATTATAAGTGTATATTGTACAACCAGTTGCATTGAAGTTATACAATAAAACAGTATTTCATTTTACTATAAACAAATAACTACATTTTTTATTCATATAAGTTAAATAAACTTCTTTATTTTTGGATGCTTTTAACTCTCTTTTCAATAAAGTTTAATCACATGCATCAGCGATTTTCAATGCGATTTTGCATGTGCTTTGTTGTAATTTTTGATACTTGTAAAATGAATCCAATTTAATTTTTTTAACCTTACATTTTGTTCCTCTGCGATTTTTTTATTTTTACACTTATTTTTTTAATTGTTCGTATTTTATTTATTTATTTATTTATTTTTCAATTTTAAAAGTTTTTGCTGCGATTCACAAAAATTTAAAATTCAAGATGGCATTTATTGAAGAGAAGAACACATTTTTTAACTCCAAATCTTTTGAGTACTCATTGGAATTTTATTTCTTTAAGTGCAGTAAAGATCCCATGAATAAGTCAAAAAGTATAGTGTTGTTGAAAAAAATTGTTCGAGCTGTAAACAGAAATAATAAACAGAAAATAAATCTAATGCAAAACTCTTCTTTCCTTATTGTGAAAAAAAAAAAAAAAAGTATTTTCGTCATTAATTGCCCAATTTTGTTCAAATTTTCAGCAACTGGCAATAATAATAAATTAGGCTACATACCAAATTTTTATTGAAATGTGATTAGTTTTAAGAAAAATCCAGAAAAAAAGTCCACTGGATATAAAAGCCTCATTACCATGACATGTTTATTTCTGACAATTCGGACATCATGAAAATCAAATAAGTGTTCCATTTATAAATGTTTTGCTATGCAAAAGAGAAAGTTTAGACTAAAATATTTTGTGAAGAAAAATGGAAGAAAAAGAGTATTTAAAGCAAAATTTTATTTTTTTTTTACACAATAATACTTCATTTTTCATTAACATCTTCCTTTAATGTACTTTTGTGTTGAAATGGAAGCACAACTTTAAAGAGCGAAATCCTGAGGAATTTTGGATAAATTCATGTCATTCTCGGGCAATTTTCAAATTGAAAATGCAATCAGTATAAGTTATTTATATGAGAGCACATGTTTACTAATGTTAATATAATGGAAGACATTTAAAAAATATATTTAGCTATCACTTAAAAATTGTTATTTTGTTTTATTTGCTTATTTTTGCATTAGCTAGTGAAGATAGACCTTTACAAAGGCTGCTTTCTACTTTTTTGATTTCCTTTGCAAGTTTTTTGTTAACAGGGATACTTTCACTTTCGAAACCTAATCCGACAGAATAAACTATCCAAATAATAATAAAATTAAACACCTGTTAACAAAATCGAAAAATTCTATGTAGAAAGTACCATTTTTTTTTTTGCCACAATCCTTTAACGATTTGTGTTTTTTTTTTTTTTCTTTTACGATCCTTTGATGAAATACTTTGTTTTTCCCTCAAACTTTAGACGAGGTACTTTTTCTTCGACCCTTTTACGAATTTCATGTTTTTTCTGCAATCTATTCATAAAATTTTCATTTTTTTCAGTGATACAATGATAAAATATACATTTTTTCAACAGTTCTTTGATGAAATTTACATTTTTCTGTGGTCGTTTTCAAAATTTTGTTTTTTCTGCAATATTTTGATAAATTTCGCTTCCCCCCCCCCCCATCCTTTGATAAAATTCTTGCTTTTTCTGCGATTTTTGATGAAACTAGCTATGTTTTTGCAATTTTTGATGAAGCTAGCTATGTTTTCTGTGATTGATTGACAAAAATTTTTATCTTTTTTCACGATCATTAGACGAAGTTCAAGGGTTTTTTTTTAATAATTCAAATTTCTTAGTGATGTTATACTTTAAAAAATTTTCAGGAAAATTCAGACCTGAATCGTCTCTGTGATACACATCTCTATGAGGGAAAAAAATCACCTTATCCGTCGCCCTGGCAGAAGCGCTGCACTAAGCATATTTTTAAGCTTTAAACTTGTATGTGCTGCAGCATTTATTCATAAAAATACAGTAAATGCAGTTACTGATAATTTTAATAAATGTAGATATCACTAATATTTATTGTAGTTTTACATAATTATTGCAAAATATTACGTAATATTCATCAAGTTATACTCTGGACCATACTGAATAATATGGGGTATAAAAAATATAATTAGTACTGCATTTGGTACTGTATAATATGGGGAAGAAGTGAATAATATGGGGGGCTCATATTTTCTCTCTCTCTTTCTCTATCTGATGCAGAAAGATAAATTAGTGCATATTCACACTATCAACACTATATTTCTAACTAAACTGTTGTAATAACTTCATTTTATGCTAAGAAAAGAGTATGATGTTGAAAACTTTAAGTGTATAACTAGTGCAATATTAAACATATTTAGCTTCATATGTGTAAATAGGATGAGGGAGTGTTGAAACACTTATTTTAGATACAATTTAGTAACTCTGCAACACTGTGAAAAGGTCTCAAAATTAAATTAGATTTTTGAACAGTACTTCATTTTAATTTTCGGAACAGAAATTCATTGAGTGACTTAAGTGATTTCTGCAAAATTGTGAAAAGGCCACAAAACTAAATTAGATATTTTAACAAAATTTCATTCGGATTTTTGGAACAGAAATTCATTTAGTGACCTTGGAATCTTTTCCAGGGGAGGCTCAAAATGTTTTAGGGGGTGCAGCTGACACTGAGCCCCCATAGCATCCTTTTAGCTATGGCTCTGGTTACACTAATGTGTATAACTTGTTTTCTACTCGCTAATGAAACTACTAATTTGAAGTTTTTATAATTTCTGCAATTACTAACTAATAATTAAATTTCATTAATTAAAGTTTAGAAATATAGATTATATAAAAAATCAGAGGTTTGTTTTGTAAATCTGAAATTTCTGATAGCTATTCAATATTTTAACAATGAGAAAAAAAATTCCAATTTCCTTTTATTTGTTTATTTTTTTTAATCAATAAAGTTAAACAGTTTTTTATTTTTAAAATTAAATAATTTTTTTAATGATTTTTTTACACCCTAATATGCAGCAAATTCTGAACAATTTAGAAAAAACATCCCTAAGCAACAAACATATATGACAAATGATTAGATAGTTTAATTCCCATTGGCAAGACAATGGCGCATATATCTTCACTTGCTCCCTACTTCACAAAAAATGCCACAAATATCTTGTTTTTGTTTGCCATTCAAGTGATCAGATTGACTTATCAGAACAATCCCTGTCCCCTCAAAAAAGTATGAAAGGTATGAGATATTTTTTGAAGCATGACCACTATTTGCTTCATGGCAACTGAACAGTGATTTTTCTTGAAAAATTAGTTTTTTACTACAGAAAACATTTGACATAACAAGGTTTTGAGTCAAATTAACTTTAGATGAATATGAATAGATAATATCAAAGGGAAGAATTTTCAACATATCTATGTTTTCAAGGAATCAAGAGTACATTATATATGCAGTGTATGTTAATTTTACACATTTTTAATATCTTTGAGATATAGGTTTCCATAATGAGAAGCACTTTTCTCACCTCGCATACTGCAGTCCTTTAGTTTATCAATTTTTGTATCCTTTAAAACATTCTAGAATGTGACCATTGGCCAGAACCATGCTGAGGGGTTCAAACTGAATGGTTGCTCAAGTCCCCTAAAACTTTTGGGCCACAAAAACATATTTGCATCAATATCTATTTTTTAAAAAACTCTTAACATAAAACAGACATTAAAATTATATTTTTCTTCTGAAAATTTCTGTTTTCTATTCTTTTCTCTTTCTCTTCTGTAGGCCAAGTGTGTAAAGACATCCTTAGGCTCTTAAAATCTTAGAGTCATTGTTTCCTGTTCTTAGAATATTTATTTTCCCCAGGATTTCTGATCAAGATTCAATTTTTATTGATGGATAACAATTGTCATTTTTTATTCAGTTATTCATTCCATTCGCAAAATAATATTTGTGTAGTATCCATTTCAACAACATTTTTACATATATTTACTAATTATATAGCAATATAAATTGACTGTTAATTTGTT
The DNA here is from genome assembly GCA_964019185.1 of Maratus speculifer. Taxonomy (NCBI): domain Eukaryota; kingdom Metazoa; phylum Arthropoda; class Arachnida; order Araneae; family Salticidae; genus Maratus; species Maratus speculifer. The sequence continues at coordinate 196,291,423 of OZ025293.1, read as the reverse complement.
TTGAATTTTTCATATGGGTCGGTGAAATTTAAACACTGAAAAAGTATTAATAAAAGCAAGGCATATATCTCTATTGTATTTTATGTTTGGATGAGTATTGACTGACACTAGAGGTCTGCATGGGCCGGAATTTCCAGGCCCGGGCCTGGCCTGACCCGTAGGAATATTTTTTTGGCTCAACCTGGCCCGTTGTAAAACTCAAAAGTTTGGCCCGGCCCATTTAAATTTTTATATTTTAGGCCGGCCCGGCCCGTACAGAAATCAGTTAAAACAGACCCGGCCCATTACGATTTCTAAAAAATTCAGATTTTTTTCATGTAATTAAGATTTCTTTAAAGAATACTGCATACATACCTATGGAATGATTTTACAGGAAATACACATTAGCAACATTAGTGATTACTAAGATTCTTAGACTTTCAACAATCAAATAAAGATTCATCAAAAAATTAATATGGCTTAGAATAAAAGAAAAAAGAAAGAAAGTTAAAAACATCGTAACTTTTGAAGCTGTTTAATAAAAGAAGATTTATAAAAATATTTCTATATCATTTTATTAAAGATTTTAAATCCAAATTCACTCATTAACTCAAATATGCACCTTTCTGATACATTTCTAAATTCATTTTTTTCTCAGAAACGCACAGCGGGTATCTTTATTAAGAAACTATATAATCAAGTGGCATTATCTGTATTTTGATACAAGCAATTTCAGAATACTGAAAGAAAATAAATTATTGTTATAGTTAGCATTTTTAATAGAATTTCCGGAAGCGATAGCATGTGAAGGGAGAAAAACATGCAACCATTTGAGAAACTATTGTATCTGAACAAATTTATGCAAGTATTTTATTTATCAAAAATGAAAAATGCTATTCGATTCCAAATGTCTTCAATAGTCAGGCTTATCACTTTTATATTTTTACAATTAAAAATTAATCTGAAAATGTGTCAAACTTTCGCGTTATTGAGAAATTAATTAAAAAACCATCAAGTAGTATGTATCCAAAGATTAATCTAACATAAGTTCTTTATCACTGTTAATAATTTTACAAACCAGATCTTGAGAACAATTAAGTCTTGTTCTGGTCCGGCAAGTCTATATGTAGAAAAATAATGCAAGCTTGATCTCGGCCCGGTATGAGTCAGCTAAAAAAATATTAAAACGGGTTACACACAATTTAACCGTCCGATGCCGATCTCACACTGTACAAGTTACATTTTTATATTGATGCTGTCAAACTAGTATGGCTCGTGATGCACATTTATATTTATTCTCGTTAAAACCATTTGCGTTGAAAATAGATATTTTATCGTATCTACCTAAATGTTCAAAACGGGCCGGCAGGCCTGAAAATTTTATTATCGGCCTAGCCCGGCCTGTATGGCCCGTTCAATTTTTTTGCCAGCCCGGCCCGTTTATTTTGTTTGTCGACCCGGCCCACCACGTTAGAAAATTTTAAATGATTCCGCCGGCCCGGGCCCATGCAGACCTCTAACTGACACCTCAACAAATTTGTTTTGGCTTAGACAAATACCTCAGAGAAGGCTATTCTTTTATGGAAGGAAACTCAGAAGTCCAGACACTGCTATGTTATATAACAGATTGTTGAATGTGCCATCTATATTGTCTCATTGTGTATTAAATATGGTACATGGCAAGATGAATGTAAAGTGTTTATTTAGAGACTTCCTCCTGTTATTAAGAGACTGCCTCCTGTTTCTATTCATGTGCATTAATAAATATAGTATGCAAAATGCTTCAAATTAGCAAATTTATAAATGGCTAGAATTTTTCAAATTGATTATATCTAGCTCTTAGTATCCTTTAACTTTTTAAGCTTCCTGCAATATTTTTCATGCATGTTTAATGACTCATAAAATAATAACTATGAAAAGTATTTGTATAAAGATTCATTTATGACTAATTTATATATTTATCTTATACACTGCAAAAAAATAAATAAATAAATAAATAAATAAATAAATAAATAAATAAATAAAAAAAAATAAATAAATAGTATTTATATGAAGTTTGTGTCAAAAAGCCCTTGAGTAAAAAAAATATGCAATGGAAAAACATGGTTAGGATGCTTTAAAAAGGCTTAAAAATCTCATTATACATGACCAAGGCCTGATCAACTCTATGTGAGGCTTAGAGTACATAGCCCATGTTAGGCATTTTACAAGAAAGTTCATAAATTATAAACATGGCATGCAACTTTACGTACAATTTAAAATCTAAACTGTAGCTTTATGAAAAATGAATACATTATAGGTACATGTAAAAATGCATTAAAAATTATATGAAGATAAAATATCTACCCTATATGCTATTTACAGTGAGTAAAACTCAAAACCTAAGATATTGAATATAGCAGGTTTCATGTAATATCTGATCTCAAAGTTTACATTACAATTCATTGTCATTAGTAAAGAACAGTGTGATAGTTTAATTTACATGAATGGGGGAAAAGTGATACTTTCTTAATTATAAATGAAAATTATTTTTCAGAACAGTGCACAAAATTATATTGGGGTATTCTAAAAATGTGAATTACATATGTTCCTGTATAAAACTCTCCCGGAACATTTTTAATGATTGTATATTTTTCCTTTGTGTAGTACAGTAAAAGCTGTTATTTTTCATTTCCTATTCAAAGGGTTACTCCATATGATTGTGCCATGTACAGATGCAATCTGAAAATAGCTGTTATTCTTGAAAAGTGTGTTGGATTTCAGGCTCAAAATATCAAAGAATATGCAATCAGGTTAATAGAAGTAAGTAATTTTATAGCATCATTTGTTTTTCTTCCTAGGCAAACTTTTGTATTATGCTCATTTTATGCTTTATTTAACCAGAATATCATACAACAAAGATTGTGTAAAAAATCTATATAAAAATTTTGTCTGTTTCATTCTTGTATGTAGTGTAATACTGATGCTTTAACATATGTTGTTTAATTATTATTCATGTAGTCAGTAAAAAACAGATTTATTACAAAAAAAAAAAAAAGACTATTATTAAAACATGATGAAGAAAATTTTAATTATCTTTAATAACTTTTCCAAATCCATGTTTTTGTTGTGGTTTGTAATGTAAAAGTATAAAGATTAATATTTGATTGTGTTATTTTTTTTTAACACTTTCTGTCCTGATTGCTGCATAGAACATTTTATTGATAATTAGAATCACATGGCACAGCTTATACTGGTAGGCTCTCCCAGGAGAATAATCAGGATTTTCATTAAAGGGTGCCAAATGATTAAAATTAGCCAAAAGTGGCCAAAATTCATTATTTTCAAACATTTAAAAAGAGGGTGTGGTACCTTTTTCCTTCTCAGCTTCCAGTACTCCTTTCTCACATGCAAAAAACAAACTATATCATTAGAAAACTAATCATTAAAATTTTATTACAACTACTTAGGAGTCTATTGTTTTCAAAAGAAATTCTTTGTTAACGTTTCCTTGTAATATGCCATGGTAAAATCATTAAGTATGACCAATTTTGACCCTTTCCTTTTAGGCATCTTATAATGTACATAGATAAGCAAGGTAAAAGGAAAGGAATACTCATGTTAGCCAATCTATCATTTTCAGGATTCCATACTTAAAAAGTAAAAGTGAAACCATTATAAGTTTGCTTCTGCTTCAACTTGTGAACTATGGAATGTGAAGTTTAAATTGGGGGAAGTAATAAAAACTATTGGCCCCCATATTTATAGATTATTAAACACTCGCAAATATATTTATGAAAAATGTATCGGAGATAATTAAGTTACTTGGGGGGGGGGGGGGGGAATCTTCTCTTTTGTGTGTCGTGTGAAAGATTTTGTAATGCTGAACTCAAAAAAAATATTTTTTTAGATTTTAGGTATTATATTTTCCAAAATAAATATCTTAGAAAATGTAGTACAAAAATATGATTCTGCCATCTATTTCTGAATCTATTGGAACTAAAATTCTGAAAAAATTTGAGATAGTAGGCATTAATTTAAACCTTGCAGGAAAACTATAGTGATTACTTTGTTTAAAATGCTCTCTATGTATGTGTTAACAAATGTTACTAAGCATTTTTAGCATATCACTTGTAAAAATTTTTAAAAAATGATTTTAACTTAATTCTTTTGCATTTTCCATTAAAAAATCATTAAAAATTTCATAAATTAAAAAAATTTACATGCATCTAAAAAAATTTATTTCTAGTAACATTTGTTAACACATACATAAAGAGCATTTTAAACAAAAAATCAGAATAAATTCGGCATAAAAAATTTCGCATGGAACATTTTGAAATCATGAAAATGACGAAAATATTCATTCTGAGAAAAAATGGTTTTAGTAACTACAGTGGTTATAATTGCTTAATATTTTCCTACTGACACAGTTTCAGCTATTAAGGGATATAATATCATTTCTAGCTTATATGTAAGTGTTTTATGTTTTTATGGTAAATTCACATAAAGTATGTGGCTTCCACAGTAATTCATGCAAAGGACGTGAAGTATCTGAATTTTTTAAAATCTCCTCAAAAGTAACATTTTGTATTTTTAACCGACTTCCAAAAAGGAGAGGAGGTTATCAATTCGACGCGTATGTATTTTTTTTTATGTATGTTCACCGATTACTCCGAAACTATCCAACCAATTAACTTGATTTTGGTGTTAAACGAGAGAGCTTGCTCACGAATTGGTACCACTTCCGTTTCATAGAAATTGGTTCGGTACTTTTTTAGTAATTAGGCAAAAACTAATAAAATTAGTGATTTCTCGCAAATTAGTAGTAATATGGATGTCGAATAAATTTACCGATGCCAGGATGGCCAAGCGGTCTAAGGCGCTTGATTTAAGATCTGGTTTTCGAAAGGCAGCGTGGATTCGAACCCCACTCCTGACGTACATGTATACAATAATCTTTTCCATATTATAATTTTTAAATATATATTTAAAAAGTTAAATACTAATTATACTATTAGGAATATTTTGTATTTAACCGTTACCACAGAGTATCAGAGATTTTTTAATAACTCAATACTTTATCAGTGAAAGAGTACTCAAAAAGGAGAATAGACTTGCAAAAAGTAACATGACATTGAATAAGTTCTCTGAAGAGAATGAAGTCCGGACAGCCGAGCGGTCTAAGACACCAGATTTAATCTCTGGTTTTGAACCCCCCAGGGGGATACCTTCTTTAGATATTCATGGGCTTCACAACCCCGGGGCACCCGAGTGATCTTTCTTCTTTCTATTTCCTCTTACTCCTCTTGTCTTCCTTTCATCTTTGTTTCACTCTCGTTGTGGTTTCCTTTTCGGAGGTGAGGGCAATTCTGTATGAGCCGATATCATCCTGCATATCGACTCATGGAGAATTGTAAACCACCCACGTGTTGGCCGTGCGTGGCGACCCGTGTCCCTGGAAAGGGGGATCCTGGCAGTTGAGGGAAACCAACACACTGCTTTGGCCTCTGCTTCAGGTAGACGGGAGGTGCATATTGGTCCCGTATGTACCAATCAGCTGGTCAGCTGACTTTTGTCACTGGCTTTAGGGATCAAGCGAGCGAGCAATTACTAGTCATCTCATTAAGGGTGGAGACTGACATAGGATTGTCTTGTGACCGTATAGACCCTGGTTAGCACTGGTGCACGAATGTGCATCCCCTTGTTGGGCTCGGGAGTGGGTGGTGCGGCCAGGGTCCGAATATATTTTTTCAATTATGGATGGAAAATCTCTATTTCATTCTAACTCTCTCCCAAGTGGAGAGCAACAAACAGTACAGAAACCTGCATTCTCACATTTTTTTGTCATCAAACGCCTTGATAGCCAATCTGATTGTTCCTTCAAAAGAACTTCATCATTTGTTATTGCTAAAACATTTCAGTCTGTTTTGGGGGATGGTCATTCACTCAAGAAATTGCAATCCGGGGATTTACTTGTTGAGATCTCTTCATACAAACAGTCGCAACTTCTTTCAAATAGCTCTAAAATAGGTCCTTTTTCTGTTTCTATTCAAGTGCATAAAACTTTAAACACCAGTCATGGAGTAATATCTGAACCAGAACTTTTATTTTCTACGAAAGAAGAACTTTTGGAAAACTTAAAAGATCAAGATGTCATAGATGTAAGACGCATAACAATTCGTCGGAATGAAAAAGTGCTTCCCACAAAGCACATCATTCTGACTTTCAATAGCCCTAATCTACCTACTAGAATTAAAGCTGCTTACCTAAGCTGCCCCATCCGACCATATATTCCTAACCCCCTCCGATGTTTTAAATGCCAGCGCTATGGACATACAAAAACTAATTGTCGTGGTACTAAAACATGCGCACGTTGTGCAGAAGTAGATCACGACCACGATGATAAAACATGTGAAAACGCTGAATGCTGCATTAACTGCAAAGGTGACCATACAGCTTACTCCCACTCTTGTCCAAACTGGATTCGCGAAAAAGAAATCATGGCAGTTAAAATCACCCAAAAACTCTCATATCCGGAAGCCCGCAAAATTGTTGAATCCCGAATACCATCAGTTGGAGTCTCCTACTCAAGTTTAATCAAACAACCTTTAAAAACTGTAAGACACATCAGCACCCAGACTGACGTGTCTATGTCATCAAATAATTCAGCCAGAACAACTCAATCAACAAACACCCCAATCAAAGAATCCCGTGATATCTGTCTTCCAACCAAATGTTCTGGCAATCTGCAACTAGAACGCCGGCTACAATCCTCTGAACCTGTTAAAATAATTGATCTTGAGAAACGACGACAGAAACTAGCACTTCAATCCAAAAAGTCATCTGAACCCCAAACTAAGTCCAAAGCTGCCACAAACACCAAAATACAACAGAAATCCAATATTTTTCAAAAACAGAGTCTGAAGAAAACCCCTGTACTACCAGATAAAAAGAAAACCTCAAGTCCAGCTTCTCCACAGTGGAAAACTGTGGGGAGAGGGAAGAAAAATTGTCTCAGCCCATTCATTAAAAATGTGAAGGATCCCAAACAGTTGCAACAGTATGTGGAAGAGGCCATGGAATCCGAGTCATGCAGTAATGACTCAGATGCCGATGATGACAATGTGATGTTGGAAGAATATATGCCTGGCTGAACTAACATTGTTTTTTAACATTCTATACTTAAAAAGAAAAAAGAAAAAAAAATCGCATTGTATATATTTTATGTTTTTTATTACTTTAATGATTGTACAGATTTTAACTAGCTATATATTGTGTCTTGTATTTTACCTTCACTGTTTTTGTATATTTTAAGTGTTTCTTTATTTTAAATCTTGCTTTTATGTAACTTTCATACCTCATCTTAGACATTGTTCATATTTTAACTATTATTGCCAGCTTTTACAGTTTTTTGGATTTTAGTGTTTCTACAACTATGGTTTTAGCTTGTTTTATTTTTCTATCATACACACATTGTTATATTTTACATTTTAATTCATAACATATTATTTTTAATTTGTCTTTGTCTTGCCGCAGCATGTCCCCAAAGGGACCTTGCGCCATAAAACCCCATATAACCAACCAACCAACCTCTGGTTTTGAAAGAGAGTGTCGGTTCGAACCTCACTCCTGACATATGTGTATAGTATACAAACAAAAAATTTCTGTGTTATATATTTTTTAAGTGACTTCAAAAAAGGAGAAGATGTTATATATTCGGCGCAAATGTTTTTTTTTTATGTATGTTCACCGATTACTCCAAAACTATCCAACCGATTAATTTGGGTTTTTTTTGTGTGTGTTAAATGAAAGAGGCTACCCTTCCATTGGTACTTCTTCCATTTCATTGAAGTTGGTTCAGTACTTTTTTAGTAATTAAGTAAAAACTAATAAAATTAGTGATTTCTCGCAAACCAAAAGTAACATGGACGATGATTAAGCTCGCCGAATGGAGTGCAGTTAGGTGACTGAGCGGTGTAAGACAGCAGGTTTGATTTCTGGTTCTTGAAAGAGATCGTGGGTTCGAACCCCACTCCTGACATATGTGTATGGTTTACAGTGATTTTTCCCATATTATAATTTTTATTAACTAACTTAAAAAAATCGTTAACTTTTAACTAAAAAGAGAAAAATAAACTTTTCTACCAAAAATTGAACCAACTTCAAAAGCTAATGCAAAGTGAAAAATAATTTTTTTTACAAAATAGTATTAAGAAATTAAGAGCGTAGTATTTATCATGCGTATTATTATATTTATGTAGATTAATTTGATTTTTTGAAGTCGGTGCCAGCCAAGCCAAGTTCAAAATTAAAATTAATTATCCAATGCAAATCGTAAAAGAATAAAGTTAAATTTTTAACTAAATATTAAATCGTAAAAAAACTCGTAGATACTTGGATGCGTGTCTATTGGAAAATTACATGTAACTTGGCTTGGCTGGCACAGACTTCAAAAAATCAAATTAATCTACATAAATATAATAATACGCATGATAAATACTATGCTCTTAATTTAATTTCTTAATACTATTTTGTAAAAAAAAATTATTTTTCACTTTGCATTAGCTTTTGAAGTCGGTTCAATTTTTAATAGAAAAGTTTTATCTAATGAAATTTTTTAAAATTTTACTAGAAATATTCATGGTATAAATACCTCTTATTGTACAAATTTTTGTTAAATATATTAAATATTTTTAATATTTTAAATATATTAATATTTTTTAATTTACGCTAAAAAGATTGGGGACGAAAAGCAATTCCTCTAAATACATTCTAAACAAACGCTTAATGAAACAGTTAAAAGTTACAGTTAAAGTATTGTTTTGTGAAATCACAAAATTAATAATTTCAGTGCAAAATAATAACATTTTGTATGGTAAAACTAAAAACTAGGCTAAATTTTGCGGATGTGAATCGGCAAAAAAGTAAACAAAGGTGCGTGGCACAATCAGCTGATTGAACAAAAATGCTTCTAACTCCAGTAAAAATAGTCGACATTGAAAAATTCTTTTTGTGTTCAGTAGCAGAGAGTTCATATAATGTTATTATGCTAAAAATGAAAATTCGACAATTTCATGATTTTTTGCGATTTTGAAAATCTACTGTAGGCTTAAGCTGTGCCATTGGCAACCTTAAAACTATTTACTATGTATCCTGCTTTCAAATAATTTTATTTTCAACTCTCCCCTTGGAGGACCTTTTGCTTGACCCCTTGACTCCAACTGCATTGACAGCTACATAAAGCCATGGGCATGTTTAGAAAGGGGGAAGAACAAACTCATTGAGAACTCAAATCTGTAAAAATAATTTTTTTATGGTGCCCCTTAACTCTTAATCTGTTAGAAAAATTAATATAAAATGTGTGAATGTTATCAATTTTAATGTTAACGTCTCTCTTGAAGATATTCTATGAACTTTGCCATTGAAGTAGGTTGGAAAAGTACAACAAAACAATTCTTGTTGCAAAGGCAAAAATGTATAATCTTATTGTATTTACAAAATTATGCTAAAAAACATTTGAGACAGAAGATTCCTTACTTTGATAAGTTAAAAATTTGAAATAAACTGTTATTATAAAAGCTCTGTTGCTCTTCCACCATGTTAATAGAGTTCACTTTTTATATAATAAGAGACATAATTTACAGATTAAGGGGTGTATTAATTGTATTGTATGGAACACTCTGCCCGTGAGTAATACTCACACTTGACCATTTATTTTTTTCAACTAGTATTCTACTAGTATTTTTACTTAAAGTTGTGAATATTTTTTGGGATACCCTGTATATACATGTGAACAGTACAGAGTACAATATTTACATACATACAATATGTATGAAGTTTAGTACTAGCTACTTCAAAATTATTCAAAAATATTTTTAATAGTTAGATAGAATGTGGGGGGGGAGGGGGCGTTCTCTCCAAAATGATGCTTGCCCTGGGGACCCCTCACCCTAAGTCAGGCCCTGGATACACAATGAAAAGCTTATTCGAAAATCAGAAAAAGAAATTGATATAAATATTTGATTGCATGACTATATTTTCATAGTATTAAAAATTCGTGATAAAAGTTAGTCTTCAAAGCAAAGTTTAGTCATTCAAATTCAAAAAATTTGACAAATTAAATAAAAATTAAATTGATGAGTTGTTGATTGTTGATCATTCCCCTATTATTAACAGAGAATATCCATGCCAAATCTCCAGTTTTTCTTAAGTGAGATTCCCTTATCTTGTAAATATGTCATTTTATCTCTTATATCTAAACATTTTTCCTGTCTTTGTGAGTATTTGCTTATATATATATATATGAAAGGATAAAACCTAAAGCCTTTTTAAAATTTAAACTTAAAATTAAAATTCAAAAACTTAAAGGTCCCAATTAATATTTTTAACTTTAACCTAAAATTTAAATGCCCCTTCTTTTAACCTTAATTCTAATATTTAAAGCTATTTCGCCCCTGTTAACATTCTTTCCCAACCTAACATTTATTACTTTCAGAGATCATTTTTGGATGTTCTTTAAGATTAAAAAAGCTGACGTAAATGCAATTCTTAATTTGTAGGATCAGCATGCAGCCCTGGAAAACCGTGCCTAACTACGTCAGACTGTCCAGATATTTCTTAACCAATTAAATTAGATTAACACCCATTATTTTACTAGCACGACCTGGTGGAAATAATGCGAATTAACGTCCTTTAAATAGCGGGAGCGCCTAAAACAAGCAGCTTTTTGACCTAACCCTTGCCTGATAAAATGCGGCCCAAAGAAACGAACTTTTAAAAAGAAAGTGTCAAGTTACAGGGACCTGGTTTTCACCCAAAAGACCTGCCAAAAAGGATTAATAAGCCAGGCCCCAAGTGAAAATACTGTGTCTTTATTTGTCTCTCAATCACACCTCATGATTCAACAAAATGACGCCGCATCGACTGTAGAACGCCAACATCTATCCCCGGCCACTCGGACAATTGACTCGGCGCGAGCGCAAAAGGTCTCCCCCAGCACCCCCACGCTTGACGCGACGGATCTATGAGCTTCATTGCCCAAAGTCCCGAATCTCTCTCCACGACTACATGAACTCCCTCTCCTCGGATGATGACAATAATCCCACGAACGTATGCCAAGATCGGGTTCGTCACAAAGGGTCGGCAGGATACAAAAACCTGACAAGCGAAACGAAACCTGTATGAGAAATCACTCTGCTTCCAGGAACATGATCGACGAATTGCGCGGATACAAGCGGCACCAGATTTTCTCTCAGTCCGGAGGCCAGTGCTGGAGTACAGTGTGCTCTTTCGCCAAAACACGATAACAGCAGCTGTGTGGTGTGACGTGACTTTCGTTCTGTGACATCGCCGCTCCGATCATCTGTGCACAGATTTTTTACAAAGGAAAAGAAGAATTTACGCGTATAGTTTGAACATTTAATCGGACAAAAAAGAAACACTAGAATGTGCGCGTGCGTGTATTTTTATTTATTTTTTTTCCTCTCCATTTTTCTCTGTCAATCGCAGATTATTGTTCAAGGTAAGATGTTTTATTTAATATGAAAAATTTGAAGGAGCAAATTCAGGCATTTTATTGAGAAAAAAAAAAAAGTAAAGTTGATTTTTTTTTTGTTTTTGTTTGTACTTTGTGTTATTTTAAAAGTTATTTTTAGTATTTATTTAAGATTTAACAATAGAGGGGAAAAAAAAAAGAACATGATGATAAAATATTTTTATTTTATTTTAAATTTTTACTGTAAAGTTCGTTTTGCATTTGTTTAGTTCTGCTCCTTTCAAGTTGAAAAAGGTAGATAAAATTTATCTTTTAAATTAAGATTCATAACTTGAGTTATAAAAAATGATTTAAGTATCAGGTTACTATTATTTTACTATTATATTTGGAATTATTTAATGTTATTTGTATGTGTTAGTATGTTGGAATATATTATGATTTTGTGAGATTTTATTTGTAAACGTCATGAGTACTGCCCCACCACCAGAGAAAGTAGGCGTCCCCCCAAAAAATGATGATGTGGTTCCTGAGACTCCGGGAAAGGAAATTAATGCAGCAAATTCTCAGTCCTCGGGTAATAGTGAAGGCACATGTCGAAAAGATCCCGAAATTGTGCCATTCTCTCAAGAATCGAAGATATTATGGATTCCTTGGCTGCGATACTTTGAGTCAGTTTGTGTAGAGGAACACAAGGATGATTTGTGGAAAATCCGCAACATCCAAAAGTATCTAAAAGATACCGCGCTTACCTTATATATCAACAACTGTCTTCAGGTCCTCCATTGGTCAGAGTTAGTGTTGTTGTTCACCGAACATTACACTACTCCTGATACACTATCATTAACAGATTTCTCCCAGATCAAATTTAAATTTGGAGGTGACTTAAATGAATATTGCCACCAAAAAACTAAAGTAAGATGCACTTTAGGTTTAGATCAGCGTTTCATTTTGGACGATCTTACTGATGGACTGCCGGTAGAGATGAAACAGTTGGTAGTGACAAATGCGCCTGCTGATGTCAATGAATGGAGAGAATTGGTATTTAAATTAAGTAAATTGCAGTTAGAACAGAAAGATAAAACAGACAGGAAGACTGAGCCCAACCCTCAGCATCCCCCTCAATATCGACAATGGAAACCTTTTAAATCCCACATTGACCATGGACAAAATTCCTACAGACCATGGAATTATAGTGTCCCATACCAATCACCTCAATTTCAACATTTTAACCCAAACCCCAAAGAAATACATTTAGACCGATGCAACCAATTCCCACAAGATCTATGCAGACCGATCAACAATGTCCAAACCTACATTATCAGGCTACGTTGCCACCCACGCCATGCCGGGTTTGTTTAAATGTGGGCATTTCGAATGGTTATCATTGGGTGCGAGATTGCCCTTTTCGTAAACAACGCTGAATGTTACTGCCCTAGCACCAAATCCAAGTGTTTCAACCCATAATCTTGATCAGACTAATAATGAGTTTCAACAAAATACAGAAGAGAGCCAATGACAATTAATAATACCCGGGTATATCAAAACACATAATGGATCCAAACAAAAAATGAACAATTATCAAACAGCTGCTCATGTGAAAAGTGAAAACTCATTACCATGTTTGATAGATACAGGTAGTTCTATCAGTGTAATGCCATACCATTTAGCCCATAAATTTAATCTAAAACTATCTAAAGTTCAAAAGAGTATCTCAGTCGCACAAACTCAAGGTGTTCTAGCTTTGAAAGAAAAATGCCTTGTCAGTTTGCAATTAGGACAAATAACTCAAACCATTGAACTGTTTATAATTCATAACTCTTTACCATATGTTTTAATTGGGCTACCACATTGTGAATTGTTTAGATTAAATATTGATTGCTCTAAAATGCAAATCCATCAAAATAACAAAAAAATATCGCTTATGTGTAATATTTCAAAAAAATCATCCCACCATACTTTGCATTTGTCAGAACCATATATCCACCCGCTAAAAGCAGAGAGCCAAAATGCAGAGATATTTGAAGAAAATTTTGAACCGGAGTTGTTTGAAACCTCTGACCATGGGCCCAAAGTTCAGTTGGCTAAAGAACAAATACTTGCTCTTCTCACCAAATATGTCTGTGTTTTTGCAAAAGATAAGTACGATGTAGGCTGTGTGAATATAGAACCCCAAAGAATCCATTTAACCTCTGATCTTCCCGTTTCACTTAGGGCTTACCGTACATCATCCAAAGAAGAGGAAGAAATTCGAAACCAAGTCCAAAATTTGTTACAGGCAGGAATCATTAAAGAGAGTTGTTCCCCTTATTCGTCGCCTGTCACTTTAGTTTACAAGCACGAAGAAGGGAAGAAAACTCGTTTATGTGTAGATTTCAGAAAATTAAACGCTATTACCAAGACAGACGCAGAACCCCTACCCCGAATTGATACCCTTTTGGATAAATTAGCACAAGCTAAGGTCTTTTCCACCCTCGGCTTGGCCAGTGGATATTGGCATGTACCTATCCACTCTCGAGACACCGAAAAATTGGCAATTGCGACCACTTTCAGTTTATTTGAATGGTTGCGATTACCTTTCGGATTAAAAAACGCACGTGGGATATTCAACTGCACACTCCGAAGAATCTTTAATAAGTACAAAATTAATTTTGCCTGTAGTTATTTTGAGGATGTTATTGTATTTTCTCAAAATGAGGAAGAACATTTGATGCATTTAGAGACGTTATTAAATATTTGTGTCCAAGAAAACCTCAAATTAAAGTTATCAAAGTGTAATTTTGTTAAATCCACAATTAATTTCCTTGGTTATGAAGTTTCTAATGGCTGTATTACCCCTGACAATCCAAATGTAGAAGTTATTAAGAAATTAAAACCACCAACCAATGTAAAAGAGTTGCAACGCTTTTTGGGATCTATTAATGTCTATAATAAATTTATTCCTAAGTATTAAAAATTAGATATCCTCTCAACCAGTTGTTAAAGAAAAATGTCACGTATGTATGGGACCAAAATTGTCAATATTCTTTTGAGAAACTAAAACAGGCTTTGATTGAAAAACCTATTTTAAGATTGTTTGATCCCAAAGTGCCTTGTGAACTGTTTGTAGATGCCTCAAGTCTTGGAGTAGGGTGTGTTGTGAAACAGGTAGATGAAAAGGGAAAATTACACCCAATAGCATATCACTCTAGAAATCTTCGAGATTATGAAAAAAATTATGCAATAATGGAATTAGAATGTTTGGCAATTGTGGATGCCTTGGATAAATTTTATCATTATTTACATGGTCAAAAATTTGTCATCCATACGGACCATGCGGCACTTACCTGGCTCAAAAATGTTAAAAATTTAAGAGGACGTCTTTTCCGCTGGTCTCTCAAACTTAGTATGTTTGACTATGAAATCAAATACCAAAAGGGCTCCACTAATGTTGAAGCTGATATGCTATCAAGACAACCTGTTTCAGAAAATGTACACCATGTTATACATCTCCTTGACTTGAATGAAGTAAGAGACAGCCAGAAAAAGGAAAATGTAACAGCAGATGGTAAAAAATACACTGAAGTAAATGATGTTGTTGTAATTAAAAAGAAAAGTTTGTATAAGATTGTTGTCCCCATGTGTTTACGGTTACCCCTCTTAGAAAAAACCCACACACAATTTGGCCACCCGGGTATTTATAAAATGATAAATTTAATTTCCCCACAGTATTATTGGCCTAATATCAATCAGGACATTGAAAATTTTGTAAAACATTGTCATACATGTCAAATAAACAAAAAATGTAAACAAAAAAGATTTGGCATGTTACAATTGATGCCCCCAACAGATATACCTTTTGAATGCTTGGCATTGGACTCTGTTGGCGGATTTAATTACTACAATTCTACGAAAAAATATTTGCATTTGGTGATTGACCATGCAACTCGCTATGTGTGGGGCTTTCCTTCAAAAAGTGTAACTACTGAAACTTATACAAACATTTTGAAACAATTATTTCAACTACAAGTACCAGAAAAATTGTTAACTGACAGAAATGGAGCATTTACCGCTTCCAGATTTAAGAGATTCCTTCGTACTTACAATGTTAAACACAGATTGACAAGTAGTCACCACCCCGAAACGAATGGAAAAATTGAACGCCTAAATCAGACTATTGTAACCAGATTAAAGTGTAAAGTTAATTCTTCTAAGAAAGTACCCTGGACTAAACTGTTAGATGAAGTCTTAGTTGAATATAACAATACTCCTCATTCTGTAACTCAATTTACCCCTAGTTATTTATTGTTAGGAAAATTGCCATATAATCCTCCTTTGCCAAATAATAGTTATTATCCTCCAGTTGATGAAGCTAGAAAATTGGCTAAAGAAAGAACAATTGCTTACCATAAGAAAAATAAAGTCCGCTATGATGCTCGTTTCCTTCCTGTAATGTTTAAAGTTGGTGACATTGTAATGTATGAAGAATTTCAGTATCCTAATACCCGTAAATTAACTTCCCCATATTCTGGACCATACACCATTCTGAAACAACTTTCTGAAGTCACTTTTGAAATCGATAAACCCAGCCCACATTTTAAGAGAAATTCTGAAATTGTCCATTCATCCAAATTAAGATACTACCATTCTCCTCAAAATCTCAAACTCAACCATGAATAAAACCCCATCGATCTCTTTCATCTTTCAATTTTTTATTTTTGCTGTTTTATCGTCCCTCTATCATTAGCATTTGGAAGAGGACCCAGCTGGATGTTTAACCCTCAACCCCCAGCGGTAAAGGATGAAAGTTACAGTTTAAAAGCACTGTTAATTTTTTTTTTTTAAATGTTATTAGTAAATGATGAAATGTGTTACGTCAGTAAAGTTCCTCCACTCCTTGACCACCCGTCTTTAGCCGGACTGTTTTCCCAGATTTTCTTTCCAGGTTGAGCGGAGAATCTGGCAAAACTGCTTCGCTTGCCCTTTGTAGGTGAATGTCAGTTTCCCACTTTCCTTTTCTGTAGTGCAAGTGGCACGTTTTTTTTGGGGGATGAGCTTTCACCACAAAGTATTAAAACCCATCTCCCACTAACACTGGGCATGGTGAGAATTATAGCAAGTTTATATTTTTACTTAGTAGCTATAGTTTTCAGAGGTCTGACATTTTTGTATTTTGGAGTTAGCCTCGAATTAAGCCTAAAGCTGGATACTGTACATAGTTAGAAAAGGTGCAACCTAAGAATTAAGTAGGAAAAATAGAGTTTTATAGTATTATAATTAGTATTATGTTATATAGTGTTTTATTATATAGTGATTATATTATATAGTGTTAAAATTGTGTTGTGTTGTAATTACTTTTGGTGATATTTCAGTGTCAACATACAGTATTTTCAGAAAAATATGTATTTATTATACAATTGTATTTTGCTGATAATATTGAATATCATATTTTTTGAGTATTTTGCTATTTTTACCCATGTTTAATGTCAATAACTTGTGCGTTTTGGTATTTTATTTTTGAATATTTTATTATATTATATAGTGTTTCAATTTTACATAAGAAATGTTTCCAAAGGACTCTCCTTCATAAAAACTTTCAACCAAAGGAAACATCACAGACATTTAAAAAACTGTTTAGTAAAAAAAAAAAAAAAAAAAAAAAAAAAAAGTTTATTTTTTAATTGTTTTGTTTTTTAGTCAATATGTGTTTCATTATTTTAAGTGTTGATATTATGATTTTGATTAATCTGTCTTTTTTGTTGTCCTTCTCGAGAATGTCCCTTAAATGCTGCAGCATTATCAGTACCATTATCCGTAACATTATTCGTAGCATTATCAGTACCATTATCCGTAACATTATCAGTAATATTATCAGTAACATTATCAGTAGTATTAGCATTAGTGTTCATGTTATTCAATGCCAAAATATTGACAAATCTTTTGTTGTAATATAGTGTTTTTTATGTAAAGAATAATGTTTTCATATAACCTTTTTCATGTAACCTGTAAATAATGTAGAAACTAGGTCCAGCTGGCTTGACGTTGTAAAACTGAAAAAAAAAAAAAAACCAATAATAAGGAAGAAACCCAGGTAAAATATTTAGGGGAGCTGAGACCCACAGACCTTGCAAGCAAGATCTGTGGCTCTTGTTTCAGTGGGGGGGGGGGGGGGGGGATATGAAAGGATAAAACCTAAAGCCTTTTTAAAATTTAAACTTAAAATTAAAATTCAAAAACTTAAAGGTCCCAATTAATATTTTTAACTTTAACCTAAAATTTAAATGCCCCTTCTTTTAACCTTAATTCTAATATTTAAAGCTATTTTGTCCCTGTTAACGTTCTTTCCCAACCTAACATTTATTACTTTCAGAGATTATTTTTGGATGTTCTTTAAGATTAAAAAAGCTGACATAAACGCAATTCTTAATTTGTAGGATCAGCATGCAGCCCTGGAAAACCGCGCCTAACTACGTCAGACTGCCCAGATATTTCTTAACCAATTAAATTAGATTAACACCCATTATTTTACTAGCACGACCTGGTGGAAATAATGCGAATTAACATCCTTTAAATAGCGGGAGCGCCTAAAACAAGCGGCTTTTTAACCTAACCCTTGCCTGATAAAATGCGGCCCAAAGAAACGAACTTTTAAAAAGAAAGCGTCAAGTTACAGGGACCTGGTTTTCACCCAAAAGACCTGCCGAAAAGGATTAATAAACCAGACCCCAAGTGAAAATACTGTGTCGTTATTTGTCTCTCAATCACACCTCATGATTCAACAAAATGACGCCGCATCGACTGTAGAATGCCAACATCTATCCCCGGCCACTCGGACAATTGACTCGGCGCGAGCGCAAAAGGTCTCCCCCGGCACCCCCACGCTTGACGCGACGGATCTATGAGCTTCATTGCCCGAAGTCCCGAATCTCTCTCCACGACTACATGAACTCCCTCTCCTCAGATGATGACGATAATCCCACGAACGTATGCCAAGATCGGGTTCGTCACATATATATACAGTGGCGGTCAAAAGTTTCTGGCCAGTTAGTTTCTTTGATTTATTTACCAGAAGGTTTCAGCAAAGAAGAAGCACAATTGCTTCAAAAGTTAGGAATATGTGAATGACCTCTGATCATGTGATCATTTTGATTGGATACTGTAGACGCTTCATGCAAAGGGGTATAATTCGAAGTTCGCGTGTGCAAAAGTTTCCGGCCACTCATCATTCCTTAGTTTTTTTCTATCGGTAAAGTGTTTTTTGGTAATAATATTTAAAAATTATATAAAGATTGCTGGGGCCTTCAGGACTTTCTGAGGTCAGGAAGACTTCAAAAAATTACTATTCTCATTGACAGAATTATCAGGAGAAAAACAATTGATGACCCACATAAAAATTCTGTTGCAATATACGGCTATTTACAAAATGAAAATATTGTTGAAATAAGTCGGTCTACCATGTCAAGATGCTTATGCGATACAGAACTTTATGGAAGTGTCGGTGTCCAAAAATTTTTCATAGAAAAAAATATAAACGTACCAACTGGTGCTTTCCAAAAAACACAAAATCTGGAATAGTGAAAACTGGACAAAAGTACTATTTTTCCATCAATAGAATTTGAAACTTTTTTGAGAGTGATGGCGGACACTACGCCTGATGACCTAACAACAAAAAATGTGATTCAACATATATTATTCCTATAATGAAGCATGGCAGAGGACACGTTATAATGTGGGGAGTATTTTCTTCAAAAATTGTCGGTCCGTTATTTAAAATCCACAGCAAGATGAATTATGCAATGTATAAGGATATCTTGCAAGATTATTTTCTACCTTATTAGAGGAAAATTTTGGTCACAACTATTTGTTTTAACATGATAATGACACAATGAATGTATGCAAGCCTTGGCAAGCAATGGTTTTTGCACAAAAAAATTTTCGTTTTTGAAATGGCCAGCCCAAACGCCCAACATGAATCCAATAGAAAATATTTTGAAAGAAGTTGGAAAACTTCTGTCGAACTATAAATATTCCAACTCAGCAGAAACTTCCAAAAAATTGCAAGAAATGTGGATAAAATGTACCATATATGATCTTTAACCGTTGATTGTATGAATGTCACATTACTC
The DNA here is from genome assembly GCA_964019185.1 of Maratus speculifer. Lineage (NCBI taxonomy): Eukaryota > Metazoa > Arthropoda > Arachnida > Araneae > Salticidae > Maratus > Maratus speculifer. Next base: position 196,271,869 of record OZ025293.1, on the reverse strand, counting down.
CGCCGTAGAACTTATTTCTAAATGTAATAAAATACTAATACTACAAAATACTCATTATAAATGTTGTTGATCATTGTAGTTTTTTATTACAATACATTTTTTTAAAAAAATTGCGAAGGTGACCGGAAACTTTTGAGAACATGCATTTTCCTTTGTATTTAATTTTGTCAATTAAATTTATTGATATTTACATGTTATTCCACAAGTAAGTTCCTAACTATTATGTCAATAAAATGTATAAGTATCACTTTGAGATTCCTCTTCATACGGGTGTAGTTACAAATTAACTGAAAAATTTTTGGTGGCCAGAAACTTTTGACCGCCACTTTATATTACAAAAGTGTTTGAGAAATCCAATATGACTGAAATTTTTATTAAAAAAATATTTACCACTTATCTGCACTGCAGTTGTAATCAGATGTAAATTTATTTTTCTAAAGATTAACATTAGGATGAAAAAAAAAACTGTCAATAATATCAGAAGAATCAATTAAGGGGTGCTGACAGAAATTGATCAACCTTTGTGAAGTAAAAATGTAGGAAGATTTATTTTTCATGATTTGAGTGGCAATCCAAACTATTAAATTGTGCAAATCATTTTAAATCTCCTTCTGCTAAAATCAGTAGCATTTATTTTTAAGATGTTCATAGTCTGGTGTTTAGAACCCCCTCCCCCCTTACTTTGTTTACTAATCAGTGAACACTGAACACTAGATTATCTTGAGCCATTTTATGTCATTTTTATTTTGTTATAGAATATTGGAATAGAAGACTGATTTTTTTCATGCATTAAATGTATGCCACACTTTATTTTATGTTTAGTAATGTGATGTTTTTATTTAGTTATGTTAGGTGTTTAGTTATGTTATGTAATTCTATGTTTAGTAAAATTAATTTCTGGTGCCTTTCTTGCTCACTAATTGTTACTATCATGCTCTCATTCATTTGAAAGTGATAAAAAACCACTATAATATGTGCATGAGTAAAATGTGGACTAAAAGTAACTCTTTGTGTGATTAGTATATTTTTATTTTGCAGTCTTGGTATAAAGGAAAGAAAAGATCGACATCCAAAGTGCTTTCTTATCCATCTTCTAAAAGGAAATTATCTAATATTTTGTGTTCCTGGCATGTAAAACAAAACTTTGTCTCTAAGTGCCAAATAATATCTCCAAGAGATAAGAGCTTATTTTTTATTTGTGATGATTGTTTTCATAAATTCACTCTGCATCATAACAATAAAGAAGTCCATTTGAAGTTAAACAAAAGATCAGTTGACTGCTGCAGTTTTTCAAGTATATCATTACCTGGTTCTGTTCCAGGATACAAGTTATTGGCATTTTGTAAAAATCCTCGCAGGTGCAACAATTTGTTTCTGTTGGACAGTGGAGTTAACAATAAATGTTTTTTCCATATTATTCTTGGGCAGAAAACAGCAGACACTCATGTCTGCGACACAGATAGAGCTGTAAGAATTCTACAAAAAGCATGGAGAAGGTGAGTTTCATTATTGTTATTTGTTTTGAATTTGATTTTTAATTTATTTTTCTGTGCATTTGATATATTTGCAATTGCAGCCTAAAGACCATTAAAACATAAAATTGCTAAAATATTAATTTATGAAAATATATATTTCAGCTTGCTGTCATATGGCTTAATTTAATTAGTATAGTAAAGTACCCCTTCTTTTCTTCTGTCATTTAGCTTGTAATAGATTGTAAATAAATGAAGTTACAGTCAGTTAACAACTGAATTAAAAACAAAATTTCTGTAATTTCTTTTAATTCACAAAATTAGATTTTTATTAGCTATCAGTTTTTCATTGATGTTTTCAGAATAAAAGTAACTGATTCAATAATGTGATGTTATATTACTAAATGAAAAAAAGCATTGTCATGTTAGTCACATAATTGTCTCACTTTTTTTGCCAATCTTTCATTGTGAAAGTCTTGGTGTGACAAGTATGCATTGAAATCTATTACTCAATATTGTACATACTAATGCTAAAGCATTACTGGTATGAAAAAGCATATTATAACAAAATTAATAACTTATCTAATGTTTCCAGATTATGTGCTGTTTATTAAATGCCATTTTTCTTTTTATGATAATATTTTTATAGACATAGAATTCACGAATAATCTTTGTGAAAATTTTGACCAAAGATTCTCATAATAAATCACTTTAACTGAAGGTATCAGCATCATTATTGTAATGTTAATTGTGTCTGAAGAATTCGCTTTCATTCTGTAAAATGTCATCTTCATTTTCATCCTGAGTGTTAGACATTCCTGTCTTCTTAAAACTTTTTGAAGTTATATCACTTATTATTAAAGTCCAGCTCTGTAATATTCAACTACACATTAGTTCCAGGGATGGATACCTTTCTTTCTAACCGATGACCAGGCCCTTACCTGCTGAGTTACCTCAGCTTAATGGGTTAGAGAGATGAATATTTTACTTTTTCAGTGGGAGTTTTTTTTTATTCCAATCTCCACATAATTGTCCTATATTGTTTGTAAATGATTTGTTAATCGATAACTCCAATAGTTGCAGAATTGATGTGAGCCTTCCAGAAATTATTACAAGATCTGTTTTGCCTTCTAAAAGTTCCTTCTTCACATCAACAAGATGTCCTTGGGAGCAATCAAGTACCAGCATGGCAGGTTTTTTTTTTTTTAGCAATGCTTCGGATCATTTTTACCAAACATTGCAATCCAGTCTTTCATCAATTTTCATCCAACCTTCTTAAAACTGCACATCAACTACCTCTTTATAACAGTTTTCCTTTTAAAAATGACAAATGTTGGTAGCTTGCTTCTATCTGCTGTAATATCAAGCATTACGATGTGGCATATTTTTTCACCCCAAATTGTACACATTGAAACACCTTTTTTTGTAACAGTTGTATTGTATGGCATGTCAAAATAAACTGCCATCTGATCAGCATTTCTGATTCCAAATGGGAGTTTCATAAATTACTATAGTTATATACATTTATAGCTTCTAGATTAATTTAATATGAATAAATATAAAACATTGCATTACCAGCACAAGTGTGCATGGATAAATTACAACCAGCGAGCTACGATTTGCCGTTACGGCGTCCAAGTTAAACTGACAGTTACAAGGAGTTGCCATTACAACCTTGTAATAATATATTATAGTACTTTTCTTTAAAAAAAAGTTTCAATGTCCAGATATTTATAAGTCTAGATTAAAAGGTTTCTTCCGAGTGTGTGGAGGGTTACGACAAACATTCATATCAGTTTTTTTTTCATGTTCAACAGCTGGTATGCTGTTTGTGGTATCATCCGACTGTTTTTCTGCTTCTTTGGTGGTTGATATTTTCTTATCTACATTAGCATCAGTTTCAGAGAATTCAGAATTACCTGCAATGATAGAAGTATTTTTTTCTACAGAGAAAGTTTCTGCTGGCCTGACATCTGCATCAATGTTTTCAAGAATGACAACTTTGACTGACTAAATTATCAAGGTTTGTAGACTCTTGGTCAACTTTACTGTAATCATGATGAAGCTGATCAACATGTGCAAGATACATCTTGTTGTTGATGTTTACAACCCAAATTTTATTACCTAGTGGTCTGATTAAAGTTCCCCTGCTCCACTCTTGGTTTTTATGAGAACAAAGGAAAACTTTTTCTTCAGACATAAAACTACTATTTCTAGTATGACTTCTGTCAATATTTTTTGAGCACATTGTTTATGTTCAACAAGAGCTTGAGTACTAGGATGTACAAGTGCTAGTGGTGTGTGAATTTGTCTTGATAAAAACAATTCAGCAAGAGACAGTCCAGTTGTAGAGTGTTGAGCAGTAACTCATGAGAAAATGAGAAGTCTTTTGACTCAGTGAGCTATGATCTGTAGCATATCTGTTCATTTTACTTAATACTTAATACTTCTTTAAATGTCTGCACAGTTCTTCCGGCCAAATCATTAGATTGTGGATGCTGGGTTGGAATGGGAGTATGTTTTATTCCGTTCAACTTCAGAAAGCACTCAAATTCTTCTGATATTAATTGAGGACCGTTATCAGACACTAACTCTAAATGTACTCACTAAATTGCTGAATTACCTTCTCCAGAGTGCTTTGGTGCTCTTCATCTGTAGTACCAGTAATAAGGATGTCATCTTGAAAACAAATCACCAGGTCTAAACCTTGCAAAATTTTTTTGAATGTTGACTGAAAAATTGCTGATGCACTGTTTATGCCATATAATAATCTTAAAGGACATATTAAACCAAGATGGGTATTCAGTGTAAGATATTCTTGTGAGCTTTCATCTAATTCAATCTGTTGATAAGCATGACACAAATCTATTTTTGTGAAGTACTATCCACCATTAAAAGTTGCAAACAAATCTTGTTGAGTTGGCAAAGGATACTGATTTTGATCAATAAACTTGTTAACAGTGACTTAAAAATTGCCACACAACCATACATCCCCATTTTTCTTGGGAACAATCAAAGGTGGAGTTGCCCAACTAGAATGTTGCACAAAGTCCCAAACATCTCTCTTTTTGGAGTTCAGAATTTCCTTGGCAACTTTATTCTTTAAGGAATATGGCACTGGAAGTGCTTTAAAGAACACAGGTTGGGTTTCTTTTTTCATTTTTAATGAAGTTTTTATATATTTAATAGGTTCTGAACTTTCTTCAAAAAGTTTGTCAATGCACTTGTAGCCTCCATGAACTTGTAAAAATTCCGTTACTTTGTTATGGCAACAAAAAGGCAGACGATATTGTTGTTATTAAAAGAATAAAATTTTTTTTTGTTGTTGTTGATATTCTGAAGGCGTTCTGTTTATTATTATTTTACAAGTAATTTAATGTAGTAAAATTATTTTAATTAGTTTTTTTGATATTAAGTAAAATATAATGATTTTAATCAATTAATTATTTGATATGCGTAAATAGAAATAAGCGCAATACCGGGCTCTCTTACAAAATCTGGTGACCCTGCTTTGGACATTAGCGCATTGAAAAATGAGTCAAGAATCAATGAAAACGTCTACAAATTCGATTCTTGAAGCAAACAAGGTAAGCATCAAATTTCCTCCATTCTGGGAAGATAATCCTGAAATATGGTTTTTCCAAATTGATGCTCAGTTTTCACTTGTAAATATTATAAATGAAGAAACAAAATTCAATCATTTAGTGGCTCAGTTAGACCCTAAATACATTGAAAATATATGGGATATTATCCAAAGTAATCGGGATGATAAATATACCGCCGCTAAAGAAAGATTTTTAAATACATTTAAAGAGAGTGAGGAAAAATCACTAAAGAAATTGCTTACGGGAATTTCATTGGGTGATATGAAGCCAAGCCAACTACTGCTTAAAATGAAATCGCTCAGTGGAAATAACATACCAGAAAAGGTTTTGAAAACTTTATTTCTTGATAAATTACCAGAGTCAATAAAAAATATTCTAATTGTAAGCAGTGAAAATTTAGATAATTTATCACTAATGGCAGATAAAATTTTTGAAATGAGCTCTTCAACAGAAATTTATTCTGTGAGTTCAGATTCTTCTGTTATGAGTAAAATACTTGAGAAAATTTCTATGTTGGAAAACCAGATTTCGGCATTAAAAATTAAGAGGCAATCCAGAAGTAAAATTCGGAAATCTGGTACTAAACGAATTAAAAGTAGAAGTCAATCGAGAAAACGATTTAATCCAAATGGGAAATATTGTTACTACCATTTTAAATTTGGTAATCAGTGTTATCCTAATAAATGTAAAAGTCCGTGCAGCTGGAAAAAATCGGAAAACTCCGGTCAGCAGTAGTTTTAGCGGCAAAGTCTGCTGCTGAAGAATTTAAAGATTGCCGTAATTACCGTTTATTTGTTAAAGACAAAAGAACCAGTTTACGCTTTTTTGTTGATAGTGGAGCTGATTTATCAATTATTCCTGCTTTATCCAAACATAAAATATGTAACTCTTTCAAATTGTATGCAGCAAATGGTTCAATAATTCCTACATTTGGTTTCAAAATTTGAACACTAGATTTGGGCTTACATAGACAATATCAATTTCCTTTTATAATAGCAAAAGTAGACAAAGCAATTTTAGGTGCAGATTTCCTTAATAAATTTAAATTGCTTATTGATATACATAATAAAAAAATTAATAGATGGTGTTACTAACCTTTTTGTTAAAAGCGATGTTATGTGTGTATCAAGTGCTGATAGCATAAGTATAACTGACAAAAATTCTCAATATGCACATCTGTTATTACAATATTCTAATTTAACGAAGCCAAATCTTTTAATATGCAATTCCAAACACAATGTAAAGCATTATATTGATACTAAAGGTTCACCTGTCTATTCAAAACCTCGCCCATTAGACTAAAAAAAATTAAATTTAGCAAAACAAGAATTCAAGTTTATGTTGGATAATGATATAATTAGACCATCCAAATCACCATGGGCTTTTCCACTTCATTTAGTTAACAAAAAAGATGGAAGTTTAAGACCGTGCAGGGATTACAGACGCCTTAATGCTCGAACCATTCCTGACCATTACCCTATATCCAGAATAGACGATTTTCAGCATATATTAAAAGGAAAGAAAATATATTCAAAAATTGACTTATTTAAGGCCTATTTTCAAATCCCCATTGCAGAAGAGGATAAGCAAAAAACAGCGATAATAACGCCGTTTGGATTATTTGAACATAATGTGATGAATTTTGGATTACAGAATGCTCCATCTACATTTCAGCGTTTTATTAATGAAGTATTTTTCGGATTGGACTTCGTTTTCCCATATTTAGATGATATTTTAATAGCTTCTTCAATGGAAGATGAACACACAGAACATCTAAAATTAGTTTTTTCAAGATTGGATCAATGTGGCCTTCGTTTAAATATTGCAAAATCAGTTTTTGGAGTAAACCAGCTACAATTTTTAGGATACATGATTACTCCTGAAGGTTCAAAACCCCTTCCAGAAAAAGTAGAAGTAATTAAAAATTATAAATTACCGGAAACAATCCATGAATTACGAACTTTCCTTGGTCTGGTGAATTTTTATAGAAGATACATAAAAAAATGCTGCTGAAAATCAAGCACCACTTCATGAGTATTTAAAAGGGGCGAAAAAGAAAGACAAAAGAAAAATTCCGTGGATAGATGAAACAAAAGTAAAATTTGAAAAATGTAAAGAAGACCTAACATGCTGCTTTATTGACCTGTCCTAATCCTGATCTTCCATTATCTCTCTTTTGTGATGCTTCTGATTTTGCCATTGGTGCAGTTTTACAACAATTTGAAGCAGGCTGCTGGAAACCATTAGCCTTTTTTTCAAAAAAATTAAGTAATGCTCAGAAAAGTTATAGTACCTATGATCGAGAATTACTGGGAATATATCTTTCTGTAAAGCAATTTAAACATATGTTAGAAGGAAGACAATTTATAATTTATACAGACCATAAACCCTTAATATTTGCCTTTCAGCAAAAAAATGAAAAAGCTTTGCCTAGACAGTTGCGTCATTTACAATATATATCACAATTTTCAACAGATATTCGACATATTAGTGGAGTAGAAAATACAGTTGCAGACACATTATCCAGAATATAATCGATTTCTACAATAGATTATGACAAAATTTCTGATGGGCAGATTAATAATGAAGAACTTACAAAAGTACATTTAAATCCATCTTTAAATTTCAAACAATATCCTTTGGATTCAGGTAAACTTCTTTGGTGTGATATTTCAACTTCCAAAATCCGACCATTTATTCCTGAAGCTTTTAGAGAACAAATTTTTAGGAAAATCCACAATTTAGCTCATCCTGGAGTGAAAAATACAGTAAAACAGGTAGCTTCAAGGTTTATTTGGACAAATATTAGGAAAGATGTTAATCAGTGGGCAAAATACTGCATTGATTGTCAGAAAAACAAAATTAGCAGACATACACATTCTCCATTTGCCACTTTCGAAGAAACAGATGAACGATTTAGTGTCGTTCATATTGACATCATAGGTCCACTAACACTGTCTGAAGGAAAATTATACTGCCTAACCTGTATTGACCGCTTCACATGTTGGATAGAAGTAGTTCCTCTAGAAAATGTGACGGCTCCAACAGTTGCTCGAGCATTTTATGATCAATGGATTTCTCACTTTGGCATTCCACATCATGTAATCACGGATCGAGGAAAACAATTTAGATCAGAATTATTCCACAATTTAAGCATTATTTGTGGTTTTAAATTGAGCCCAATAACAGCCTATCATCCACAGTGTAATGGGAAGATAGAACGAATCCACCGTACTTTAAAAGCGGAAATTAGAGCGCAAAATACAATTAAGTGGACTCAATCATTACCTACAGTACTATTGGGATTGAGATCAGCTTTACATGGTGATACAAATTTTACCATTGCACAAATGGTCTACTGAAAACCTCTCAGGCTACCAGGAGAATTTTTTGAACAACTGAAAACTATTATCGACACAGAAATCTTTGCTAAAGAATTGCAGAAACAAATGAAAGAATTAAAACCTTTTAAAAATCGCAGACAGCCTTATCAAAAAAATTTTTTTCATAAGGACTTGCACAATTCTAGCCATGTTTTCATATGCATTGATCGAGTTAAAAAACCACTCGAACCCGCTTATGATGGACCCTTTCCAGTTGTCAAAAGATATGAAAAGTATTACACAGTAAAAATCAAGGAAAAAGATATAAATATATCCATAGATAGATTGAAACCTGCTTATTTATTAACAAATCATGAGAACATTCCTTATCACGAGATACCGGATAAGCAACTACCTCTGCCTGTGCCATCAATAATCAAAAATGAACATTCAGATTTGCCTGATAAAAATATTTGTGATAAAACTACATGCTGTGGTAGACAAGTAAGGTTTCCGAAACGTTACAGAGACTAATTATGTACTTTTTTATATTTTATTTAATATATTATACAGTAGACTCCCTCAAATCTGCACAGCTTGGGACCAGAGATTTTGCGGATTTTAGAATTTTGCGGATTTCTGGTCATTGCTTTGTTTACATTTTTTAAACAGTAATTTGAATGCAATTAATAATCCAATTGAAATTATAATGTATGCTTACAATATAATAAAATATTAAAGTAAGTAATAAACTAAAATAATAAAAAATTAGATCATTTTTAAAATGATTAAAATATTAAAAACAAAGGTCTAATTAATAATGTATGATTAAGTGTTCATTATAAAGATGAAATGTATTTTGAATAAATTATTCAATGAAACTTGCCTCATAAATAATGTACAATACTAATTCAGATCAAAATAATAAAGTAAGGAGGTTTTATTCCAGGTTTAGCCACACTTAGTGACAAAAAAAAAAAAAAAAAAAAAAAAAAAGCTTGATTAAGACATATATATTTGGTAAGATTATGATTATCATTGATAACAGGAATATCTTGAATTTTTTCAGAAATAAATTTATTTTTCCTTCAAGAGAAAACATTAAGACAGTAATAGTAACAAAAATTACAAATTAAAATATATTTGGAATTGATATAAAACAAAAAAAGTAAAAATTTTTCTTTATATCTGAACTGAATGCTTCATTGTTTACATCCGTAAATTATGTGCGGATTTTAGAGAGTTGCAGATTTTAGGTTTGCGGATTTGAGGGAGTCTACTGTATTTCTATTTTATATTTCTGTATATATTATATTTGTATCCTAACTATGTTACTGGGGAGGGAGTAATGTAGCCTCCATGAACTTGTAAAAATTCCATTCATTTGTTATGGCAACAAAAAGGCAGACGATATTGTTGTTATTAAAAGAATAAAAATGTTTTTTTGTTGTTGATATTCTGAAGGCGTTCTATTTATTATTATTTTACAAGTAATTTAATATAGTAAAATTATTTTAATTAGTTTTTTTATACAGTAGACTCCCTCAAATCCGCACTGCTTGGGACCAGAGGTTGTGCGGATTTTAGAATTTTGTGGATTTCTTGTCATTGCTTTGTTTACATTTTTAAAACAGTAATTTGAGTACAATTAATAGTGCAATCGGAACTATAATGAATGCTTACAATATAATAAAATTTTAAAATAAGTAATAAACTAAAGTAATAAAAATTTAGATATTTTTTAAAATGATTAAAGTACTTATAGCAAAGGTTAAGTTAATAATAGTGTATGATTAAATATTCATTATAAAGTTTAAATGTATTTTTCCCAAATTACTCAACAAAACTTGCCTCATAAAAGTGCATTACTAATTCACATCAAAATCATAAAATAAGGATTTTTTTTTTTCAAGTTTAACCTGGCTTAATAACCAAACAATCTTGATTAATGCATATATGGGTGATTCTCAAAATAGGGGACAATTTATGTCTTTCGGCATACAAAAAAAATTGAGAGGTTTTCTGTCATGTTTTTATATTTAGATATGTTTGTCTTAATATTATTCACTATTTGCACTCAAGAATTACTCACTTTTTAGTTAAAAACACCTTAAAATAACAGAATAAATGTTCAAAATGTCATTAGCATGGATGTCCACAGCAGCTGTGCCTTGTGTATACTAGCTTTTTCAAGAGTTAATATCATGTTTATAAAATAAAACAAATGTTATTCTTTCTTTAAATTAATCAAGGAGAGGATTTATCCAATAAATTTCTTTTTAAAAATAAAATTATAGTATATAAAAAAAGAATTAAAGTTTGTCCTCCATATTCTATTTTCAAAACAAGGTCATACTATAACAGCTGGTTATTAATCAAAATTTCATTTTCACATATGACAATAATTTGAAAATATAAAGTTTCTCCATGGCAACAATTAGCCATTTTATCCCAGCCTGAAAATAGAAGCATTTATTATATTTTAAGAATAGAAGTTGAACATTAGGGGCGTACATCAATTGTATGTCATTAGAATGGATAATAATTTTCATGTTTATTTTATAATTAAATTTTTTTTTTACTTATTTGCGTAGGACTTTTGTTTTTTAAAAAGCCCCAGAAAGGACTATTGCATTGTGATTATATTATGACTCATAATCTTATTTAAATTAAAATTTGTCATTAGCATGGACATATATCAGTGTCATTAGCATGGTTTTTCTGTCCATGCCAAAGAATCCTATGTGCATAAATGTAACCATTGCTTATATTATATCTTTTATAAAGTTTAATTATACATATAAATTTAGGTATTACATTTATTATCCCTAAAATATGCATTAAATCTGTCAGAAAATCACTAAGACAGCTTCTTACATTGTTAGTGTCAGAATGTTGCTCATGTAAACAAAGTTTGCTCTTTGGTAATGTTTTTATTCCCCTTATATGTATATACAGTAGACTCCCTCAAATCCGCAAACCAGAAATCCACAACTCTCTAAAATCCACACATATTTTATGGATGTAAACAATGAAACTTTCAATTCAGATATTGGGACAAAAATCGATTTTTTTTAGTTTTGTATCAATTCCATATATTTTTTAATTTGTAATTTTCTTAATAATACTCTATTCATGTTTTTTTCATGAAGGAAGAATAATTTTTTTTGGAAAAAATTCAAGATATTGTTGATATCACTGGTAATCAGTCTTTTTACCAAATATATTTATGCATTAATCAAGATTTTTTGGTTATTAAGCCAGGCTAAACTTGAAAGAAATATCCTTATTTTATGATTTTGATGTGAATTAGTAATGCACTTTTATGAGGCAAGTTTTGTTGAATAATTTTGGAAAAATACATTTAATCTTTATAGTGAATATTTAATCATACACCATTGATTATTAACTTGACCTTTGCTATTAGTACTTTAATCATTTAAAAAATTATCAAAATTTTTATTACTTTATTACTTATTTTAATATTTTATTATATTGTAAGCATTCATTATAGTTTTGATTGCACTATTAATTGTACTCAAATTGCTGTTTAAAAAATGTAAACAAAGCAACGACCAGAAATCCGCAAAATTCTAAAATCCACACAACCTCTGGTCTCAAGCTGTGTGGATTTGAGGGAGTCTACTGTATGTAAAAATGGAAACCATTTGCTGAAAAGGAAGGCTAATAAATATAGAAAAAAAATATTTAAACAAGAAGAAAATAAAAATTTCTTAATATATTTATTCCATGCAATTTGTTTTGTCATTAGCATGGCTCAAAAATACTAATTATTTTTTTTTAAGTTAATTTTTAAATATTTAGCTCTGCTGACTACATGTAAAGCATACCTAATACTATATTAACAACACCTATTTTTTTCAGAAATTTTGCTAACAGTAATTTTTTTAAGATTTCACTTTTGAAATTGTCCCCTATTTTGAGAATCACCCATATATATTTGGTAAGAAGATTCTGATTACCAGTGATATCACCAATATCTTGAATTTTTTCAAAAAAAAAAAAAAAAAAAATTATTCTTCCTTCATGGGAAAAAAAAAAAAAACTTGAATATAGAGTATTAAGAAAATTACAAATTAAAAAATATATGGAATTGATACAAAACTAAAAAAAAATCAAATTTTGTCCCAATATCTGAACTGAAAATTTCATTGTTTGCATCCATAAAATATGTGCGGATTTTAGAGAGTTGCGGATTTCTGGTTTGCAGATTTGAGGGAGTCTACTGTATTAAGTAAAATATAATGATTTTAATCAATTAATTATTTGATACGCGTAAATAGAAATAAGTGCAATTCTGGGCTCTCTTACACACTAATAGAGTTAACTTTATTAGACATATCCTTAAGTATTTTATGCACTGCAAAAATTTTGTGCCAATTTAATTTAAATTTTCTGATCCAATCCTTTCTAAATGAGGAATTGTCCATCATATTTAACAACAATAGCTTGTAAAATCACACATTTAATTTTCATATTTAACACTAACACATATTTCCCCAACAATTTCAATGAGTTGTTGAATATAATCTGAGTGCAATTGGTATACTTTTAGGCACTATGTGCAGTAAATTTTGTTATAACCACTTTTCAGAAATTATACTAACATCTGCAGCAGTATCTAACTCCATATCTAACACTTTGTTGGATATTTCAACTTGAACTATATATTTAGATTAAATACACACTTTATTTACATTAATAGAAAATAGATTATACTCCTCAGAATTACTCTGTACACAATTAGCTGATACTTTTTTAGCAGAAGGATTAGTAGTTTTATCTTTTGTCTTACACAAAGGGGAAATATGACCAATCTTATGACATGCATGGCATTTGACCGATTTGTATCTATTACGTTGAGTAAAACAATTTCTACCAAAACATTTTGTTATTATTCATTGATAAATATAAATACATATGAAAACTTCAAAGCTAATGAGGGTAACAATTTACGTTCAAATCTACACTTGTCTGCCTCTGTTTTGGCAACTTTTCAATCCTTTCTGTGAAAAAGAGTGGCGAGCACAAATTCAGAAAGAGATCAATCTCATTTATGACCTCTTCATTTCAATTAAAGATTTTGACATCAAGGTGTGTGGCTGCAGATGTGAAAATAGATGGAAATCCGAAGCAGTCATGACAGGGCTGTATAGTGGATGTTGCATCAGATGAGCATCACTTGCTCATAGAGCATCCTCTCCGTCATCAAACTAACACCTGGCTGGGTGTCATCTTGATGAAAGAGAACCATTTTCCTTCTGAACTCATTTCTTTGTTTTTCGAGAATAACATCACAAGCTTTAATTAGCATGTTGTGGTATATTACACTGCTGATAGTCTGTATGCTTTTTAGGTACTTCTTGTACAGAATTCAGTGATAATCCCAACAGATACAGAGAAGCACTTTCTTCTTAGTTAGGGTATGTCTTGCAACTGGGCCTGCTGTATCCCCAGGTGCTGACTATGCTTTATTATGACTTGTATAGCTGTAGTTCACCCATTTATCATCACAAGTCACAATTCTGTCCAGAATGTTCTCTTTCCTTTGATCTCTGAGCAAAACCAAACAACAGTTTTTTTTTTCCCTCTTGCAATTGTCTTCAGCAGTCAATTCACAAGGTACAAAGAAGTTGAATTTAAACATTAAATTTAAGTTTTCAGAACATTAACTATTATTTTTTGGTAAACATTAAGCTCTAATGCAACAGTTCATATTGAAACATTTTTGTCTTGACCAATGATTTGCTTTAACTGCTGACAATAAACTTCAATAGGGCAGCCAGAATGTGATTTATTTTCAATGTCGAAATTTCCAAGTTTAAACATCTGAAACCAAACTTTGACTATATCATAAGAAAGAGCATTGATGCCTAAACTTTCATACATTTTTCTGTAGCTTTCATTTTCACTGAATGTGTTATGGAACTCATATTATGTAATTGTTGAGATCTGCTGATGTGATAGCTCCATTTTAAACACTTTTTTAAAGCAAACTATAAACAATTTTGAACAAATAAATTGCACACTCATGTAATTCCTATGTTCAGCTTTCTAATGCAAAAACTGGTTTGTGGAATAACTAACCACCACACAAATGGTACAGGGATGAAAGACTTCCGCCTTTAGGCAGAAATCCGCCTTTTTGAAGATGATTTTGGCCATTCTCTGGATCGATGCAAAAATGCAAAGAAAATATTGTGGGTAACTTGGGGGGGGGGAGGGGTCCGAGAAGCTTCCAGATAACTTCTCGACTTTTCTTTTCACCCACTAAATCGCGGCTGATCAAAGTCAGTGGTCAATTTACGTTCAGGAGCTTCAGATACAGTAATTTCGCGGGGTGAAAATCTATTTTTAGAAAATGGGAAGTAAGGCTGCAGACACAGTTTTTTTTTTTTTTTTTTTGCAGTTAGCAGGCGGCACCGTTTATGTCCGTAGGTGGCACATTTGATGCAAATGAGTTTTTCAGTTCAACTTCAATCCAAGAGTAGCACGGGAATCTTTCCTTAGTGATCTCCCCTGACCATTGTATCACCCTCGTTTTCCATTGTCAGTAAACTGCAAGTGGGAGAAAAGAAAAGAGAGTTCCGGGAATAAAGTTTAACTTCAGAGTAGTTATTTCTTCCCGGTCCTTAACTTTGTGAACGGGACACTGTGTTTTGTTTTTCTTTCTTTTTTTCTTCTATACTCCGAGTAAGCAGTGCTCATAAGTCATGGGTCCATAGGTCACTGCGACCCTGAACAGAAAGAAAATATTGGGAGAGGTATGATTTAATCTGTATTAATGTGCTTTAAAACAGTGATAAGTGTTTCGCTACTAGTTTTTCAGTTGTTTTGCTTTCCAGAATAACTATTATTTTGATACTTGAATTGTTTGTTTTTCTGCAATGATAAATCACCGTTTAAGAAAAACTTCGCATCACATCAATTAAAAATGCATCACATCAATAGCATTTTTGAGAATTTTTAGTGTTTTTAAATGAATTACTTTGAAATTTGCTCACTTTGTGATGCATCACATCAGTAGCATTTTTGAGAATTTTTAGTGTTTTTAAATGAATTACTTTGAAATTTGCTCACTTTGTTGACATTGGAAGGCACTGGTATTGTCCCTTTAATGTTGCTGGTACTTAGCTCTGCTAATTCCATTGCTGAAGCAATTTCACAAGTACCTTCAAGTTTGAGATCTTTTTTTGCAAATAAGCATTTTTGAGTAGCTTCACAACGAATGTCACAGATGAAACAAATCCTGGCCCGGACTTTTTTCACCCAATATTGAAAAATGAAAAAATTTACATCCATATGAACATTAATTTCAGAAGAATTCTGATAAAAATGAAAGGAAGAAAGCTATTTCAAAGATTTGAAGTTCCTGAAAAAGTATGGCAAAATGAAAAATCAGAATTCAGGTTAGTTGGAATTAAATGAAGTCAAGAGAAAATGAGTTTGAATAAATGAAAATTTTTAATGTTATTCTGACATTGAAAATTTTGGGACCTCATGTTTAGTTCAAATAAGCGAAAATTTGATTTATCCGATTTCGAATTAATAAGAGTCGACTGTATATGGTAAAGCTTACTGTTTGTTTAAATTTCTCATCGTATGTAGATCTAGCAGTTAGCCTATGAATATAGTGCCAAAGAATTTCTGAGGAATTTTTTTTTGCAAAATATAGATTTGCTCTCATAGAGTAGTATGGGATATATATTTTCAAATTTGATTTTCTTTCATAAAAATGTGACAAAGTTGTTACAAAATTCACTTATACATTTTTTTTATTGAAAAACTATAGATTTTATTTAAATTCATCTCAAATTTTTAACATGATATTGGTTAAAAATGAAATTTAATATCAACAAAACTAAAATAAAAAAATTGTTGGGTATTGCTCATAAAAATATCAAAAATGTGTAGAAATAACCAAAATTGATAAATAAGCATGCAGAAAAGTTTTTAAAAAATACTTCCCCCAATTTTAAGAAAAATGCAGGACTCATTACTTGTACATATTGAAAGTGTTGAACAAACACATCAGAAAGTGGACCATTTAGTTAATTTTCTAAACTCTGATGGATATTGATACTTGAGAGCTAATATTTTTATTCAATGTCTTTTGAAAAATGAGTAAAAACTCTATATTACCGCTGACTGACTTGGCTTTTTTTACATGGTAATTTTACTGTATAAAATTTTGAATGTACTAGCAATCTTCAGTTTCTAAAGTATTCTTTCTCTTTTTAGATACCAATTGAAGAAGAAATTTTCAAAAGTAAGAAATGAGGTTAGGTTGAGTTATATTAATCACAGTGAACGATCAACAGCTGAAGAAATTTGGCAACTGAGATTTCAAACATTTTTCCAAAAGATTTTTGAATAAGATTATAAAATTTATTATATAATAATACTGTAGAGTTTATTGTTCTTCTAATTTGTACAACTTCTTATATTTTCTTCTTCAATATATTAAATTATTCATATTTTTTAAATTATTATTCAGGCTATATACTGTCAGGAACATAGACATTTATTTATTTACTAATTGTTTGTTAACTGCTTAACTCCCTCTTAACTTTCAAAATGTTCTTTCAGAAATCTAACATCTCATTTATCTTTGAATTCATTTTACATTTTCATTTCGAATGCCTTAAAATTGTCTGTGATAAGATAAAATTCATTTCTTTCATGAGAAAATAATAAAATCTCAAAAGCTACTACTAAAAAATGACAGTTTGATCAAAATGCTTTTTCATGTGACAGTTAAGAGTTAAAGTACTCAGTGATGGAAAATCTACATTTTCAATTTAATTAATCCTTTCAGGAAAAAAAAAAAAATTGTTTGTAAAATGATAAAATAATTTACACATACGAGAATTCTTCAAAAAAAATTTTCAGAAAATAAAAATCTGCTCTTTTACACTTTCATTATAAAATAAAAATTTCATTAAAATTTTCTTGATGCCATTTACCAGTTTTTTAATTAAATTTGGGTGGTCATGCCATGTGAGTGAGTGATCCTGAAGTTCTTGAAAGGGTTGACTTTCTCAGTGCTGTGAATTGATATATCTATTAACCAAGAAGTATGTTTCATTGCAATAGAAGTATTATTTAATTTAATATAATTCTATAGATAAAGTGCAGTTTTAAAATATTGAGTAGGTAATGATTAATATGCTTACATTTTTATATTTAAGTTTTTTTACATCATGTTAGTTAGAAAAATCATCTTTTTTCAAGCATTAAAAAAAAAAAAAAAATAAATAAATAAATAAATAAATAAATACTGAACATTACAATGTTGACCTTTTCGTTGGTGGTCAGAGGGTTAACTTAACTCACATCAGAAAAACTTTCTAAAGGAAAGTGTTTTGCTTTTCAAAGACTTTGTATTCAATCCTAAGATAATATAAAGTGACATGTATAACAGCCTATAATTAAACTGGCTCTACTCAAGTGATTTTGTAAAATGTCCTAACTACTGATATGTCATGAAATTTTATAGGATGTATTTTCATAATACATGCAACAAAAGATACCACAGAAAAAAGTGTTTTAAGAGTTGTCAGTAGGACATATGTTGTATATTTATTTGCTTAATCGCAAAATAATGGGCACTCAAATTAATAAAACGAACAAATCTGAAGGAAAACATATTTTATTTTATAGTTCTAAAGATAGTAAAATTTTGAGTGTTAAAAATATCATTTATATAAACATGAACCTGATTTCATCCCAAAAAATTTGCAAAACATAGCTTCATTAATTTGTAATCTGACAATAAACATTAGATTAAAAAGCAGTCATCAAGCATAATCAATGTGCTTCATCCCTCGAATATAAATTTTTTATATGGATAAGCAAAGTCTCACAAATTGCAATGGTTTTTATCTCTTATTTTTAGGCATTCAAGAAATAGTAAAGTGTGAAAAATATGTGACTAAATACAATGTTAGTGATTTTCCATAAATATAAATAAATATCTGGGTCCCCACAACTAAAGTAACATGCACTGCAAGTAACAATCAAGACTATAATACCAAAAAAAGAATGCACCAATAGTGTTCGAAAATGCTTCACGAAAATACGTCACACGATTGCGCTAAAGATCTAAATTATTTTCAGACTTTTATTGCTCTGTCCCATTTTCATATCTAAGGCTTTTTTAAACTGTATCGTATTCTTTAATTATGGTTAAAATAAAAAAATTAAATGTGGAATCATCTGTACTGTGCCTTTAGAACAATTTTTGTGAAATAGCATCTATATTCATAACAAAAAAGTAAAATGGTTTTCTTCTAACTTGCTTTTATCACAATGAATCGTATTTCTGCTATCCCAGACATGAAATTGATAATATTATAATCTTTTAGATACTAAAACACATCTTTGAGAGTTTCTTTTGGCAGATTGATTGCTTTTATAAGCTACCGAGACAATACTGTTCGATTTCTTGGTATGTTAATTCTAACACTTGAAAGTTTTATGAATTTATGAATGAAAATGTCTTCATGAATGTATCAGAAAGTAAGAAGCTTAAATTTCAGAATAGCCTTTAAAAACGATATTTCAATAATATAGTCTCTCTGGTATTTCGACCTTCTGATTTTCTTCGTTTCACTATAATAACAATGTTTGACTTTGTGTATGAATCTAAACTCACTACTTTTTTTATATTCATAGTCACTTTTAATTTTTTTAATGCTTAAAAATTTTAGATATTATTATAAAAGCAACTATTCAATAATGCGAAATTTTCGGACACAGTTTCATATTCATTTTTAAATATAAATAATAAAATCGGCAGGTCTGACTATTGAGGCGATTTGGAATAAATATGATTTCCTTATTTTGATAAATAATTTATTGAGTTATAAAAAATTTGATCACATGCTAACAATGTTTCTCCTATCATATGATGTTAAATGTCTTTTGTCTTTACCAAAACAATGAAAAACGTCTTTTGATTATACATAGTTTTAGAATAACAACACCTGTCAATTTTGCATGTTTTTTTATGTCCCAGAAAGTATATTTGAACTGCATATCTGAACAGAAAATCATTTACTTGTACGTTCATACTAAAGAGAAATCTTCCATGTGTGTAGTGTAACAAAGCATTTTCTGAGCAATATAATTTAAGTACCCCATCTTTTCCTTCAAACCAATAAGAAACCTTTCTCCTATAAGTTCTGTAACAAAAACTTTCTCAGAAATCTCATTTCAATACCCAACTCCGCATTCATAATTAAGGAAGAATTGTGTAACAGCAGATTTTGTCAGAAATTTCATTTACATGACCCCTTGTGTATTCATACTAATGATAAAAAAGGCGTGCTTTTAAAGAAACAGAAAAAAATACAATAGGAAAGAAACATACGGCTTTTTCTTAATCTATTTATTTTTCACCAAAAGATACTGCAAAATTTGTTTTATTTTTAAATCAATATACTTTTTATATATTTCATTGGGAAACAGATTATGAGAATGGAAAATTTTTATGCGACTTTTCAACTTTTCATCAGTCTTTTCAGTTTTTTTTTTTTAGGCTATCTGCCTTTTGGTCTACGTCGCATGAGAAATGACAAATTTTTGGTCGATTTCAATAACCATTTCTACAAAATGTCATTTTTGGAAAAGCACTTTTTTGCACTTTCAGCTTAAAAAAATAATGAAAGCGAGAGAACGAATTTTAGAAACAGTAGTTATAAAATAGTTACCTCTCTGTCATCCGGTCTTTAGATCAAGGCCTCATCGAGGTATAAAAGATAGTTGTGGATAATAAGCAGTCTCTTTTTGCATCTTATTGCCCAATGCGCTGTTTAATGTTTATTTATTTTGTACATTTGTTTTCGTTTAAAGTCAGGATTATAACTCAGTGGAAAGTTGATTATTTCGATTTTCTTTTTCAGCTTTATACTGCGGCATATTTTAAAAGGAAATGGATTAATTCATCATAAATAAACAAATTACAATAAAAAATAAATATTGGAAAATTATTTATTAAAAATATTTGTTTTCTTTAAATATATTCAAAGAATGAATTTTCATCTGTTTGGCATTAAATTAATTAGCAAAATTGTTCTATTTAAATAGATTATGCGTTTTTGTTTGTGTCTCTTATACATTGGTGCGGCTTATCTGATGAAAAAGGAATTTTTATCTCTCATTTTTCAATGGTGCGGCTTATCTCCAGAAATTACAGTACTTGGAAAACTTTTAATTTCTGGCTCATATGATTAAGAAATGCACTGTTTTTATTATGTAATATTTAAAGTGCTATAAATATAATTCAAGTAAGAAATGTATTAATTTTCTTTTAAAAAGTTCAAACATGCCCCCTCCGCCCTCTCTCCCCTATATCATTCTAAGTCCATACCAAGTTTCTTTAAACTCTTTTCAGCAATTGTGTAGATAATAAAGCAAAGAGAAATTATTTTGAGTACTAGAAAACAACTGTCTCCAATATATAGAGGAATAAGCAAGTACTAATTCAAAGCAGTCTAATCTTGTTTAACCTAATTAAATAAATAGTCTGTTTAATGAATGACAAATAATGCATTTAAAAGAGAATGAAGAATAATGTGACAGAGAATATGAATTTTCTTTATTTTCCATTTCCAAGATAAAATTAGTTTAATAAAGCATTTCATATTATATTTCTATTTATGAAATTACATTTGAGAATCAAAATATATTTACATCACTTTGTATCAGTAAGAAAAATTACTTGATGTGTGTAGTAGCACAAATGCCTTCAGGAAGGTTTCATTTGAGACTTAATGGAATTTCAAACCAAGTACACAATGAAAAACATAAATGTAGTTCTTTGCTAATGTATATATTTACAAAATCAAGATAATTGATAAAAATAAAACTAATAAATGTAGCATAAACATAGTGGTCATTATTTAATTGCTAGAGATAAAGTGGAATTTTATACATATTTGGTAGTATTTCAATAAATAAAAAGAACAGATTTATATTATCAGATATAATTAGTGTCTGAATCACAGACATTCAAGTTAAAACACTTAAAGTCTTGTGACACATTCTAAATTTTAATCCATTTATGAGAAATAAGCACTACTTTTCCCAATATAGCCTGCCACAAAAAAATCTATGAAAAAATTCATGAAAACATCTTAGTGCTAGATTAATAAAATACGAAGTTTATCACATTAACCATAAATAATTTGTTTTATAATTACAAAGAGAAGTAGCATGCTTAATGATTGCAGAGTTGAGAAAAGCGATGAAACAAAAGCTGATTTTATATTATGATGATTTCTAACTAATGGACAGTTTTTCTATGCAAACACAGCATATTTACATTAACTATATACAAATGCTGCAATATTGGAATACACAGCCAGCTTCACCACCAATTGATCATTGGCACAAATATTTGCTCCAAGTACTGGTGCAATTTTTTAAGCACCAAAAATGCACTAGTCTGGGGAAATAATGCAATCAAATTTTACTATTTACATCTATGAATAAATTATGCAAAGATAAAGTATTTTCACAGAAAATACTTATTTTTATAGAAAATTATTTTTGTACACTGGAAGAAAATAATGAAACTAGAATTAGTTTTTTTTTTTTTAATGAACAAATTTTTAACAAAATAATAATTTAATATTTTCATGATAAATTTTGTCTATTTTCAAAGGAATTATGTATTGCAACATTAACAATCATTATACTGCAATACAATCAAGTTCTATTAAAGCAAAATCTAATAAACAAATTTTCTATTATACAGCAATGTTTAGTATTCCCCAGTGTGTAATGAAATTCCATCATAGTAGATAGAATTTTTGGTACTTACATATTAAAGCCACCGCAGCAGAAATTGCACTAATTCGCCAATAAAGAGCAATTTTGTTGTTTGCATGCGTGCACAGTTATCTTTTGGATTCCTTGTTGTCTTGTTGCTTGCTGATTTTTGACTCAATTTGTTAGTGCTATGAAAATGCGTATTTGGGATTAAGGCCCCTGTCCTCGCTCGAGGAAGCGCTCGTGAGCTAATGCTATTCCTGTGGGGAAGCATTTTTCTAATAACTCTTTCGTATTTTGACATTTTTGAATATTTTTTTTTGCATTGGATAGCTGAGGTGCATGCCGACAGCACACCTTTTTTACATTTTCGATTTTGGTTGCAGATATTTTTTAAAAAATCACTTTTAGTTTTGAAACCGGTTTTGAAAGTGAAACTAACTTTGTAAAAAATATCTGCAACCAAAATTGAAAAAGTAAAAAAGGTGCACTGTCGGCATGCACCTCAGCTATCCAATGCAAAAAAAATTATTCAAAAATATCAAAATGCGAAAGAGTTATTAGAAAAATGCTTCCCCATAGGAATAGCATTAGCTCGCGAGCGTTTCCTTGAGCAAGGACGGGGGCTTTAACCAAAAAAGAGACTGTTTTGAATCTATGTTAAACTCTATATCAACCCATTTTCCACCAAGATCCGATTGACTACTTTATTTTTAAATAAAGTATTTTAAATTTTGAAAGTGTTTTAATTTTAGATAGTGTTTTATTGTATTGCAAAATTTTTAGGTGTAGATTGGCAGAACTTAAAAACTGCCATATCTGTAGCTGTGGTGACGTTAATATGTAAGTACCGAACTTTTTTTATCAAGTGGAATTCACTCTAATGGAACTCAACTATACACATAAATTCAGGTGCAATACATTTTGGCATTATCAAAACTCCCAACAAGAAAGAAAATTCAAACTTCTTTAAAGAGTTTTAAAACCAGGGTGTCTTAAAACTGACTGAACATTTTAAAATTCAGAAAACCAGGGTGTCTTAAAACTGACTGAACATTTTAAAATTCAGTAAAAAGTGTGACTGTTATTGAAGTTATTCTTGTAGGAGAGTAGTATGTGAAGTCTTGAGTAACTTTACTACATTTCTTATTTGAAGCTAAAATTGTACCTTTAGTTGGTGCTGCAATATTCCAAACTGTACATACAATAACCTTCCTATTTCAAAAAGCAGACAATCTTTTGGTCCTTCACCAGCTAAACAGAATGAAGGTTAAAAGATGAGTAAACTTTGATCCAATTTTATATGTTTAACTGATACAGTTCTGTGTCATCTATCATTGATATTCAGAGATAAATCAATGAAGTGTAATAAATTCTTGCCACATTAATCTCATGCAAGAATAACATGAATAACTGACACTGTTTGTTTGTGATTGAATTTTTAAATCATTCAGTACATTTGAAGACATGTTGTATAAATATTAATTAATCCAATGATAAGTATTGAGTTATTCCCATTTTTAAGGAAAAATATGCCATATATATTAACATTACATAACTTATCCATAGTACAACCAATAAATATACAGTAACATTTCTTATGATATATATATAAACAGAACAATTGTGTCTTCTAGTTACAAAACTGGCCAACTCCTCAAAATTAAAAAAAATGTGTTTTTTCTGTTTTAAAGTTTTAAGTAAACATTTTTACCACAAAACAATAAAAAATGACAAAGTATGTGAAATCTCTGTGTTATATGTGTTTGAAAATCACAGTGTACTGCACAACCAGCCAAGTCCTTCAATTAGTGAGTTTCAAAACCAGCTAAGTCCTTCAATCGGTGAGTTTCAAAACCAGCCATCTACATATCTACTAATAGACGCTTCTGCTCCTCCCCGCAGTAACCTCTCACTTATTGATTAGATTAACGTTGTCTTGTTTTCACTCTCATGTCCCTACTCTCCCTTGGTTCATAGTAAGTTTCTAATAATTAAGTTTTGTGTTTTCTTCAACTATGGAAAAGTTTGTGGAAGTAGTGTCTCCTAATCAATCATGGAAGAGATAAAGTGACTTTACGACATGGAAAAAGAACAAAGCAGGAATTTGAAGGTATCATACACCTTGTAATAACCAGGGTGAATTAACATGTTTTGATGCACTAGGCCTATACTTTTCTGAGCCCCCCCCCCTTTAATAAAACTGTAAATATTTTTTTTTTTTTTGAAAAATTTAAGATTTTTTTTTAATATAAATTTAATTAATAAACTATTCTTCCATTTATTTTTTTAATATAAATTTTAGTATTTTGAGGATTATAGATTAGGACTGAATGGGCTTTTGTTACACTTAAAGTATGAGAATTTTTTTTGGCATATTGAAAAATAGAAAAGACATTTTAAATGAAATTGCTACAAATGAATTTTTTATTTAACTCTTTTCACTAAAATTTTAAATTGTCCTTATTTCTTTAAATTTAACCCTTTAGGGTCTGGTGTACTATTAATGGTACGGGGAACTGGGGGACATTGATACAGCTTTTTTCAAAAAAAAATTTTGGTGTCAAGAAAGCAGAAATTTCAAGTTATTTTTCTATGTGATGTCAGCAAAACCTGTGTAGTGTGTTATAAAAATGTACAATCGTTGTTTTATATATTATTTTTGCATGTAATTAAAAAAAAAATAAAAAAAGTAATTTGTATCAATGTGCCCCATCCCCCGGGGAAGATTGATACACTTTGACACGTCTGGGAAAAATGGAGACAAAATAACACCAATGCATATTTTTCATAGAAAAAATGTTAGCAAATCGTTTTACATATATTTATAGACATTAAAATCACACACAATTTATTTGTAAACGATATTAAAGCAATCAAAATGAAATCTATAATGACCTGATGTTCTGACTGTTCCTTGTCTGTTTGTTGTCTGTGGTAACTTTGTCATATCTGGCACTTTAAGCCCAGAATTATCTTCTTCCTTAGGAAAGGTGAAAGAATTACCAGGTTTTCTGTTTATAAATTGGTTTACAAACAGAAAATAAAGGATAATTATATTAAAAATTATATTTATAATATAATTATCCTGTACTGTTCTGCAGCTTGTTTTTCTTACTTAACATTTCTCATGTTGATAATACATTTTTCTCTGAAGAATCGATATAAATTTGAAATTTGCCAGGCTGCCGTCCATTTCTTTTGTTAATTCTACTAGCACTAGATATTGTGTAAGTTTGTACGTCTTCTGTTTTCAAAAATTCTATAAAATGTTCTAGTATAAAGAAATTAGAGCTATTTCACTTCAATAAAAACTAATAGTAGAAATTTTTGACAAAAAATGCTAGAATTAAGGAGCATATGGTAAAAAAAATAAATAAAAGGTAATGAAAAAATGAACTAGAAAAGGATTTAGGTTGTATCAATGTGCCCCGACAAAGACTGTATTAATGTGCCCCATACAGACATTTTGAATAAAATAAGTCGCAAATCCAACACTTCATAATTTATCTAACAATAAAGAATGAGGAACTGATAAAGAGTAGCTTTACTTTCCAGGGTGGGTATTCTTTTTGGTTGAAAATACTGGAACAGTTGTATAATACCATATCAATTGTACAACTCAAATTTACTTTTGACCTACAAAAACAATTAATCACCCATCCCATTTCATCAAACTATTGAATCATTCCAAAACTTTCTGCATGTAGTTAATTTCACTAGTATCACCTTTTGGAGCTGTTGTGAAATTTCCTGTAATGACCCTGTGTGCTGTACAGGGGATGTATCAATGTGCCCCAGTTCTCCCTACATGTTTTTTTAATGAAGCATTATTTTGTTTTAAGAAATACTTTTGCTATTATTTCCATGTAATAATGTTAGTATATGTCTATGCATTTACTATATGACTTCATTTATGTATAGGCATTTAGTAATAATAATAATAACAATAAATTTCTTAATTCTCTTTGCTCTGTTTGTGATCCTTTTATATTAAACATACATTTCAAACTTTAAATTTAAAATTAAAGTTACTTTCCTGAAAGAATCTTATGAAATGAAGTGCAAAAGGTATTAAAAAGTTGTAACATAAATTAAATCTTGTTGTAGTACATTATTTTCTAAACATCTCCAAAAACTCTTCCTTAGCCTATTGTCTAATGAACATGAATTAAATAGTATACAAAACAACAACATTCGTTATGTTTCAGACAATAAAATATTCTTTAAACATTAATTAATGTATTTGGATAGCTAGTGTTAATATTCTTATCATAAAAGTAATTTTTAAAAAAATTCAGACCCGAAAGGGTTAAAAGAATTAAGTTCTTAATTGTGCTAACCAACCCAATGTACATCCCTAGGCTGCAGCCTAGCTTGGCTTGAGTAATCCACCCTTGGTGATAGCATGATAATTAATTGATATTTTAATAGCATCATAGTTAGCATATTTTGATTAATTAATCATCATGATGCACATCATAATATGTTATTAATGTAATAACATGCCTATGATGATTCAGCACACAATAGCGGCATGTTTATGAAAGATTGTTTACAACTCCAGTAATTTCACAACATTTTGAAGCTCCTGATTTGTGTCCTGATTAGTTGTGACCATTTGTGCTTGATTTTCATAATTTCTGGCATTATTTTTTTTTTGCAGGTATTGAGCTACTGGTGCTACTATCAAATGCTTCTTTTTGTGAAATAAAACGTTTTTGTGTATTTGCTGCCCTTAATATTCCAATGCTGCATTAAAGTTAGCAAAAATTAATTTTTGTTTTTTGCAAAAACGGCCAACTCCAAAGTAAGTTGCAAAGGAGACCAAATCCAAAGCAAAAACTTAAATAACCCGCATCCATCATGTGCCCCTGCAAACTTATTTGTGTTTTCAAATATACTGTCCTAATGACTATAAAACTAAATAGTGTAGATTCCACTCTAATTTTGACTAAGCATGGTAAAAAATCAGCTTTTTCTCAAAATTTTATTTTTTGAGATGGATGGTTCTGCAACTAGGCAACACAATTACAGATTTTTCTGATTTTTAAATACAAAATATATATATATATTAACATCAAACTTCTACACTTAAATTTAAATGCATATTCATCACAATCAGCTCTTCACACAAGTCATTAAAATACTTTTAGTAGGACAAATATATATGAAAATGATATTAAACATACAGAAAATAGATGAACTATTTACAAAATATTACATAACTTTATTTAGAAGATACATATTTTACATATAATATATGTATAATGAAATAATTTTTAATTGCATAAAATAATATTTTAATGAATATCGAATGGATAAGAGAAAAGACTTAGCATGTTGATATGTGCCACAAAATCTTGTTCAGTAAATCTTAATATTTTAAAAATATTACTGTATTGTAATATAAATGCTCAAAAGTAAAGTAGTAAATAAAGTAAATTAGGTTATAAAGAAAACAAAATGGAAAGTTTCCTACACATTTTGAACAGATAAAAAATTAGAGTGAATTTCAATCTTTTTGGAACACTCAGTATCACATGGTTAAGCATTCAAATTTTAAATATAATGGACTATAATAATAATAATAATGTTGAAATAAAAATAACAAATTCACTAAATACTTTACACAAAATGTTATAAAATCAAAAAATAAACAAACATTAAAATGAAATTAAAATAATCAGTAATTTAGTCCTCATCTTTGACCATCTCAGAAAAGAGTTGTCGCCTAGAAAACAACTAAGTTTTTTTCCTGAAGGTGATCATAGATAATGACTGAAACGTTGATTATTTTAATTTTAATGTTTGTTTAGTTTTTGAATTTACAAAATATGCATTAATATCATATTCATGTAAGAACTCATGTTTATGTATGGATTTTTACAGTATATCATGCATAACATGAAATAATTTATTTATCAGAAAAATATACATTTAAATTCTTGTAAAATAACATTTAACAAATAGTAATTTGGCTTTAAAAAAGAAATAAAGTATCTGCAGATTTTTACTTTAGTAAACAAAAATATCTAATTAAATACTTTAAATGTTCTATCAATATAACTTAATTTTAAGAATTCAGATTTGAAGAATAGGAACAAAAGTATTTATCTGTGAATAACAAATTCGCATACAGTGCTCAGCAAAAGTTTAGACATTGGTGTTTTTTAACCTTTAAATAAAAAATACGAACACGTGAGTTTTACAAATGGCTATACTTATTTTCAAATATATTTTATATAATGTAGAATAAAAATAATGGTTATAATATAAGATAATATTTAATTTAACTAAAAAAAGTTAAATCTGCATATTGCAAAAGTTTAGACACTTTTTTGATTTTTAGTCAACTGTTCATGGAAAAATGCAAATTTCCAAGTTATGATGGCACATGTCTGAAGTATTTAATTATACCTCGATATAGCATCAGTTAGTGAAGATGTCGCAAGCAAAAAATATTCAATTAGATGAGGTAATTGAAGTAGGAAAGCTCAAATGGAAAGGGAAGACTGTTGCAGAAATTTCAGCAGCATTGAATCGTCCAAAGCAGTCTGTCTATGAAGTATAGTCTAAGGATGAATCCTTCAAAACAAAACATAATCTGGAAGATCTTGTGTGACGAGAAAATGAGATGACAAAAGGATCCAGAAACTGACATTTACACAAGTAACGATTGCTAATCACATTAAAAATAAGTCTCAACTTTCTGTGTCGTCGGAAATGATTCGTAGATGAATTGAAGAAACAGGTAAATCAATTTATATGAAAATGATAAAACAATTAGCTTTAAAATATCGCTATAAATTGGCAAGAATTCAATTAACTTGCAAACATACGTCATATGGACCCAAATGGTACACTATGATATTCAGTAACGAAAAAAAAGTGCAATTTGAATGGCTCAAACAAGTGGGCATACTATTGGAATGACTTAAGTAAAGATCTTGGTTCTTAATTAAGTTGACAAAAAGAAGGTGACTTTTAAATAATTTGGTTCTCACTTAGCTTTAATGCTCGTGTATCTGTGGAGTTATTCATTGGTTGCCAAGCAACACAAGACTACATATATACGTTGGAGATTAATGTTTAGTCATTTGAGGAACTTTTGCTGACCTAAAGTATGGATTTTAGCATCTATTCATGTTGCATACAAAAGGAGAACTTTGTTTAACTCTGAAAATACTACTGATCTCAACTGGCCGGTGTGTAGTTCTGATCCGGACCCAATCGAAAACTTTTGTAACATCATATGTCGTGATGTTTATGCAAATTTTTGCTATTTTCTTTTAACGAGGTTCGAGCTGCTGTTGAACATGTTTGGTACGAAATAGACCCCCAAGTCACACAGCATTTAGTTTTTTCGATGAAAAATTACATTCTTCTGGTGCAACTCGATTTTAATTTGTAGTTATTTTTCTGTAACTACACAAATTGTGTATACTTTTGCCACAATGTTAATTTTATTGTTTTGTCATTATATTTTATGTAAAAGGTAAAATTCAAAATTTATTGTGTGTGAATAAAGGATAAGTCACAAGTAATATATGACAGAGGAATTACAAACATTCGGTACATACTTCTGAAAATAGAAGCGTAATCGATCATTGTCTAAACTTTTGCTGAGCACTGTAATAGAGCAGATCTACATATTGAGATAAAGGTTAAAAATATATTTCATGTCTACTCATATTTGCAGAGAAGTAAAGAAACAAATCAAAAGAAGCAAATATGTATTTCTAACTATTTTTCCAGTAGCATCATTTACCCCATTATTTCACTGATAAAGCATAAGATTTTCCATTAAAACAATATTTTTTCTTGTTCTTGCCTTTTGCTATTCTAAGAAGCTTACTTATGTTTACAACAAAAATTAAAAAAAAAAAAAGTGATGGATTTGAATGGAAAAGTTATGTTTTTCTGCATGCATGTTGTACACTGTGCATTTAGCTACAATATTTAATGCTCTTTTGGTGAAAATAAAATTGATACTGTTACTGTGTGATTTTTAAGGTATTACTGAATCATATATAGAAAATTTCAGAATTTCACATGATCCAAATAAATAAACAAATCTACTTTCTGGCTTGTTCTTTAGTTTGAAATATGGTTAAGTTCATGAAGTATTGCATCATATACAGGAAAACCTTTAAATACATAATATACAATTTAAGAATGTGTAAGTAGATTGAAGAGCAAATTGTATATGCATTATTTCCAAGGACTAGAGCAATGAGCAAACTTTATCAAGGTTAAATATGGTATATCACAGACAAAATGACTGATAATAGCTGTTTACTGCTTTTATCACACTTGCCAAAGCAACAAATGATTAGTGCTGTCATCACGACCGGCTGCTTCACCAAGACCAGAGTTTTGGAAGTCTTCGTAACCATCACCTCCACTTATAACCATAAGTTTAGAGATTGCTGAGGCACTAGTGGACGCCCTGCGACCACTTGTTCCTTCCTTATTTCGGAGTGAACGGAGGGCATATTTATTATATCCTGATGCATCTAATGATATACCTGGAGTCATTTCAACACAGGTAAGGAATCTTACATGTCCAGTGTGACCATATGGAAGTCCTAAAAGAAAAAAATATAAAACATAAATTAAAAATATAATAATTGGTTTATTTCGGAATATTATTAAAACCAGTGATTCAGTCTGCATTTATAATATACAGGATGGTAAGCATATAAGTTATGCAGCCAGCAGGGGTGCCCAGAGAGGGATTTGGTGATGCAAGATGTGTCATACAACTTAGTTTTAGGGGGGAATTTGAGAAAAAGTATTATTTGGGGGGGGGGATTTTTTAATTCTTAATATTTCCTTTTTTACTGTTGAAAAAAAATCTTGATTTTTTTTTAATATCACTTTTAAATTTTCTCAACATTTAATTTCCAGAAATGTTTCTTTGTTTTCTTTCTTTAAAGTCTAGATAAGGGCAATAAGAACTCATTCTGCTATACTCAACTCGCTATCTTTTATAAATCTTGATTCTTTTAATATCACTTTTAAATTTTTTCAACATTCAATTTTCAGAAATGTTCCTGTGTTTTCTTTCTTTAAATTCTAGATAAGGCAATAAGAACTCATTCCGCTATACTCAACTCGCTATATTTTGAATGTGCAGTAGATTATAAGTAGAATATATTTTACAATTGATATTCTGTTTAAGGGGGGGGGGGGGAATTGTCACCACTGGCAGCCAGATATTTATGAGTGGTTGTAACTACCATTATAAAAAGTAATTGCTACACATACAAAAATGAACATGCACTACACAGTGAGACCACTCCACTGACAGCACTTCTAGCAATAATATGTGAAACTTAGTGATGCTATGTTGAAATATATAGGAAAAGTCTGTCAAAAAAAAGGTTCAGTGTTGCTGATTTTTAAGAAGACAAACACTTCATGAACTTAATTACTTTAAACAAAGAGCAAAAATTGGGAATTTAATTTTTTGAGATTTCTATTAATACTACAATGTTGGCATCTTTACAGGGAAAAATAGTGTGAGAAAAAGTTATGTAAATTGCAATAAAACAATATGATTAAACCAGAAGAGACAGAACTTTATTGCCTACAGTCGAATTGTTTTTGGATAGCCATAAATTGTTTCCCAGGTATGGCAGTTAAGGCTGCTGCTCACTCAGCTTCTGAATTCCCCTTCATAGTGTTAAATCTATTGGCATTTCATGCGATCACATATTTTAAATATCTCTTCAGGAGTTTAATACTTTTAACTCATTTTTTCTGTGTACTCGTAAAGAATCTCTCTCTTTTTTTTCATAGTTCTCAAAATGTATGCTTAATTTTATATGCAATGTTAAAATTTTACTCGCAGTTCATCAGCTTTTAAAGCATAAGCTATTAATTAAGTATATATTTTGAAAACTAAGGAAAAAAAGAGACATTCTTTAAGAAAACACATACAAAAAAAAAAAAAAAAGAGTTAAAAATATTAATTTTTCGAGGAGATATTTAAATAGTCGATTGCATCAAACGCCTATAGACTTAATATTACAGAGGGTAATTCAGGAGCTGACTGACCAGCAGCCTTAACAATTCTTAATTTTATGAAGAGATGGCACAGGATACAAGGACTCGTTCGCAGGCTAACTTCTTATCTCATTTTGTAACTATGATACTAACTTTTAAAAAACCTTTTAAAACAATTTGAAATTAGCGTCATATTTTTTTTTTTTTTTTTTTTTTTTTTTTCTTTTCAGTATAAACATGTCGAGTTTCGATCCAAATGAAACCAAGTGCAGCATGTACTGCTTTTCTTATTCAATCAAAAGAAAAACACAAGTTAATATCGTCGTATTCTTGTGGAAAGTTGCAGGGATAATGTCCCAAAGAGAGAGTATTGTATGTAACCAACGAGCTTGGATTCCAAGCTCGTTGGTTACTCTGATATAGTACTGAAAAGGTTACACCTTTAAAAGAATGGGGTCGAGCCCTCTTTCCAATCACCATCAATTTGAGCTTGTGTGAACCAGCGGCATTAGCACATGCCAAAATTGTCAATCTTTCTTTAGAATCCTTGATGCCGGTAGCGGATTTTTCTGCTTGAGTAGCCAGTGTTTTTCGAGGCACATATCGCCAGAAGAGTGCGGTTTCATCCGCATTATAAATCTGCTCTAAAGTTAAATTTTCTTCTTCAATAATTTTTGTTAAATCATCAACAAAAAGATCTGCTGCTTCGTAATCCGCACTTATTTTTTCACCATAAATTCGAATTTGGCGTATACCATGACGCTTTTTAAATTTATCTAGCCTAGCCATCCAGTTGTTTATTCGCATGGCGTATTTAAACCCATTTCTTGATGGAATCTTTTAGCCTGCGCTATAATCATGGGTCTGGTCAGCGGCACATTTTCGCTCCTCCTCTGTTTAAACCAGTCAATCATAACTTTATCCAGATCGGGATTTTTTGCATTTTTCATCGTTTTACGTTTCGCCATTTCAATAGGCAAGTCACTGTCCGCAAAAAACGATAAAATTTCCTCCTTTTATTTTATGATGTCATACACTGTCGATTTTTCAATCGCATATTCGTCACATAAATTACGAACAGAAGTCCCTTGACTATGCTTTTTTAACAGTTCCACTTTTTCTGCAATCGATAGCGTGCAGTGTTTTCTTTTTTTCCCCTTCACGGGAATTAAGTTATCAATTCGCTGGTAATTCATGCTGGGTTTTTTTTTCCAAATATATCGGACTTTGATAACAGAACACTACGAATAACAATCAAAATGGCGCACTAACCCGCACACGGTAGAGTAAATGCAAAGCAATAAACTAATGTTGCCATACAAAAGATGTAAAAAAAAAGAATTAAAAGAGTGATGCCGAATATTTTTTCATAATTTGATCTTTATTCTAGCTATTTCTTTCAAAGGAAAGGAGTAATGTGATTGGCTGTTTTAATTTTTTTTGGAAACGTATTCGCATACTGTGGTGGCGCCATCTGTGATCAAAAAGGGAAAAAAATAGATTAAAAGTTCCGAAGTGTCCGGATTACAGAAGTTTCCGATTATAGATGTCCGGATTAAAGATGTTATACTGTATTACGATTTTTCTTAATCTTTTGGATGTGTGTATGTATATATAAATATTTCCAGAATGAATTTAGAGTAAGATAAGCATAAAAATTAATGTATTTTCATCTAAACATTTATGTACACAGTATAAAAAAATTCCATTAAATTTATGGCAAAAACTGCTGGCAGCAATGTTGCCAGCAGTCTTTGCCATAAAAATTGCAGTAAAATTAGATTAATTTTTTTATTACATCTAATTTTACTGCAATTTTTACGGCAAAAACCGCTGGCAACACTGCTGCCAACAGTTTTTCGCCGTAAATTTAGCGGATTTTTTTTACAGTGTAGCATTTCTAACCTCAGCAGAACTTTCTTAGTTTAACAATGAATTTTATTTGACTTATTTTCATATTTCATATTAAGGCTGTTTTCAAATCCAAAGGAACTATTTTCTGATACATTTACGAATTCGCCTATTTTTAGATACTATTGAACCGAGCAGATGTTCTTATTTAGATAGAAACTATGTAATTAAATGCCATTTTCCATATTTTGGTAAAAGTAGATCTTTCAGAAAGTACTGTCAAAGTTGATCCTTTATAACCAAAATTACTGGCTTGACACGGTGGAAAATGAGAAAAACCGGTTGTGTCGTGACAAAAATTGTTTATTACTAAATAAGTATTTTTTTTTTTTTTTTTTTTTTAAATAGAAAACACATTTGATATCACATCGCTTCAATACTGAAGCTCACTAATTTTATATATCTATTTTTAATTATATTTATGTATCTTATCTTTATTTATTATTTTTTTTAAGAGGAAAAAAAAGACATTCGATCTCACATCACTTCACTACTGAAGCTCACTAATTTTATATGTTATGTTTATTTATATTTATGTATCTTTATTTCTTTTTTCAAACAGAAAATACCATTCGATCTCACATCGCTTCAATACTGAAGCTCACTAATTTTATATACTATGTTTAATTATATTTATGTATCTTATCTTTATTTCTTTATTTTATATTTTTCAAATAGAAATTACTATTTGATCTCACATTGCTTCAATACCGAAGTTCACTAATTTTATATGTTATGTTTAAAAGTGAATCAGACAATGGGTGAGCAAGTTTCGTCTTGTTGAGCGGGAAGTTAATGCAATTCTGTTTTAATATTGGAGATTAAATGTACATAATTCCTATAATTTTTAGTTTTTTGTCTCTTATTATTTAGTGTAAGCATATCTTGGTACATTTTATGATAGAAAAAGAAAATTTGCTTTGTGCTAAAACACAAAAAATGTCTATAAATCCAGGCTCTTATTACATTACCGCATGGGCATATCGGAACTTTGCCCATGGCCCCTGGACCTTAAGGGGGCCCCAAATCCATACATTAAATCAGTGCTGTAGTTGGAAAAAAATATTTGTGGGAACTCACCTTTCCACAGGGTTGATGTTGATGCTATCGGATTTTCCTAAGGCAAAAACTAATTTAGAAGATTTAACTAAAAGTCCATTTTTTAAAGTTAACTATTATATGATTATTATATTCTAGTTTTTAAAAAAAAGTTTTGTGCTTATACAAAATATTTATTTATTTATTTATTTTTACACTAGCAAACCGAATATTTCTGGGAACGGAGTTCCCATGCGTTCCCACCCAATTACAGCACTGCATTAAATTATAAAATATTTACTTTCTTTTTCCAATTTCAACTCCTCCACATGTTGAAATTATTAAATCCATCTTAAAGTAATATAACACATTGCTAAAGTTATATTAAAAAGTTTTGTTCTGAACTAAAGAAAAAAAAGGGTCACTGTAAAAAAGCTGCAGCAGAGATTCCAGACAATGTCCGTAAAAAAACGGACTTTATTCGTATATGAACGGACTTTGCCATTACATTAATGGTTTTTGCTGTAAAACAAAAAAAAATTACGGGAGTTGACCGTTTATGTGAAAAAAGTAACATATTCCATAAATTCACTGGATAATTCACGATAAAGTACTGTAAATTTACAATTTTTTTACAGTGTACTTTTATTAATTATTTAATTTAGAATTGACGGAGCTAAAAATTTTCTTCTATTTATAACCAAAGTACAAAAATATGCTTATGCATTATACATACACATATGAGTAACCATAAGTTTTATTAGAATAGCGTTGCAATGATTCGAAAGGGGCCCCCTAATTTATCTTTGCCCAGGACCCCAATTAATCCATATGTTGGGCCATCGGGGCCTGTATAAACCCTAATGCCATATTTCTCCATTGCTGTATTTCAGAGAGTGAAGTGTTTTTCATAAAATGAATCATCGAAGGTTTCAGTGTGTATTTTGGTTGCAACTTTTTAACTCTCTACATTCAATAAAAAAAAGATGGGACAGACATGTATAGAAACTGCATACATATTTGCAATATCAAGCAATTGTTTATCAGTATCAAGAAATTATTTAAAGTTCGGATATAAACACATGATTTTAATTAATATCTGCAACTTCCAAGGAAATTTAACTAAATTATTAACAAACTATTAAAAAACTAAACTATTTTAAATTTGATAAATCATTAAAAATTTTAATTTGTAAAATGATAATGATTTTAAAAAATCAACAAATTATAGATAAACAAATTAATTATGAGTATGCAAATATTTCATTAAACAAAACACCGATATCTTACCAGATACATTAGAAATGTTATCAAGAGATGTAGTAGTAGACGTCAGATGTGGAAGAGGTAATGTTAGAATAACACCAGCACTTGTACCAATCCATAATAAATCTTTACAAGCTAATAATGCAGTCACTCTTAAACAAGCAGCTTTATGCTGCCTTATTATATCGTCACATCCTATAATAAAAAAGCAGATAATATAGGAAATTATTTTACAAGTAGTAAAATCCAAAATTAAAATCCATTAAAAGAACACACAATTAATTATAGTAAGAGTTGCAAAAAACCCACAGTTTTTGAGGGACGGGAATAAACTCAGGAATTTTGGGGAATAAACCCGGAATTTCGGGGAATATTGGAAATTTTGAAGAAGTTTTGAAAGTAAACAAAACCAGTCATTTTTCAACTTGAAATTTTCATTTTAAGACATTGCTCATTGTTCTGAGAAATTTAAATGGATTTTTTATTAATTAACGAGACTTATTATTTTAACACTTTGCAAAATTTTAAATTCCTAAAATTCAACAGCTTTACAACAATGGTGACTAAATTAATGAAGATTTCAATTATTCTCATAAAAATTAA
This sequence comes from Maratus speculifer, assembly GCA_964019185.1. Classification (NCBI taxonomy): domain Eukaryota; kingdom Metazoa; phylum Arthropoda; class Arachnida; order Araneae; family Salticidae; genus Maratus; species Maratus speculifer. The sequence goes on along the minus strand of OZ025293.1, from coordinate 196,234,840 downwards.
AATTGTTTACTTTCTATTACCTGGCATATCCAACGTATATTCTTTATTTAATTTTTCTGTTTATGTTGAATCTGAGAACAAGGGTGATGTTTACATTTATAAATAAATCTGTCATTTCCCTTTCTAACTTATTAATATTTTAATCTATTTAGTCTTCACTTAAACTCTACTGATTTAGTTTACGTTTCTTATTGTAAATATTTTTATGCATACAATCATTAAGTTTCATAATACACAAATAGTTGTAATGACAGATTTATTACATTTGATGCCTTGTCTTTTCAATATAAAATTGGACAGAATCAGGACGGAATCAAAGAAAACATGCTCTGATGTTGATTATCTTCGCTTGATCCGCTCAGAAGAAGAGTTGAGTTATTCTTGCAATTACACATTACAGTTAAGAATAAAACAATTGAAATCATTACAAAAATATTAAATAATAAATTAAATATTTCAATGTTTTAAACGTTCTAAAAACTCCCTGAAAGTTTCAAAATTTCCTTCCCAAAAGACCCGGTTTATTCCCGGGAATAAACCCGGTTTTTTCCAGCCTTTGCGGCTCTAGTTATAATATGGCAAAATCAAAAAAAAAAAAAAAAAAAAAAAAAAAAAAAAAAAAAAATGTTTATTATATAGGGGAAAGTTGGATAAAACGGGGTAGGTGGATAAAACCGGGAAGCGTATATCACATATGCACATTCATTTAGCGACCAGCCGAAATACTACCCTGTGATTGGTTGAAACAAACAGGGTAAAAGAGATTATAATCCAAATTTGGGTTGAAGGAATTTCGCTACTGCAAGCAAATGATTCTTCGTGTTATCTTTATGTTTGCGTTATGACAGAAATGAGAAATGATTTTATAAATCACGGCGGTGATGTTATAAATCTTTTGCCACCAATTTTCGACTTTAAAGTTACCGAAAGTGCGTTTGTTTTCGAAGAAAAATTCTCTTGTTTATTAAGAATAAAATTATCTGGTAAACAGAAGCACATAAAAAGGTTTTAAATTTTATACCTTATTAAAAAAAAAAAAAAAAAAAAAAAAAAAATCATATTATTACTTAAGATTTTACTCAGTAGCTATCAGAATTGCCAAATAAAATAAACTATCTTACAAAATAAGTTCAATATATACATTCAATAATATTTTAATTTATTTATTTATACATTTATTTTTATTGATCTACTATCGGTTAATAAAATATATTTTTAAATCATTTTCTGTTACTGAAACTAATCTTTTATTTTATTTATTTAAACAACTTTTTTTTTATTGATTTTTAATAGCTAATAAAATATGATTTTTAAACAAATTCTTGTTAATGAAACTAATTTTTGATATTTAATTTTATTTACTTAAACAATTATTGTTATTAATTTACTATCAATTAATAAAATATAATTTCTTTAATCAATTCCTGTTAATGAAACTTATTTTAAGTACTTAATTTTATTTATTTATACAATTATTTTTATTGATTTATTATTTAATTAGTTTTTAATATTTGTCATATTTATTTATATATTTATTCTTATTGAATTACTATCGTTAATAAAATATGATTTTTTTCAGTCAATTTTTGTTAATGAAACTAAATTTTAATATTTATTTTCATCTATTTTTACAGTAATTTTTATTACTTTACTAACCGTTAATAAAATATCAGTTTTAAATCAATTATTAATGAAATTAACTTTAATATCTCCCAAGGGTTAGTTTTAATAATCAAAATGAAAGATATTTTAAATAATCAATAATTACATCATTTAAAATTATAAAAGTATTTTTAAATTGTAATTTTATATATATATATAAAAAAAATAAATATATATATATATATATATTAATTTCTTGTCAGATAATATATTAACATAATTTTTTATATCTATTCTTTATGATGAAACTAAGTTTTAATGTTTAATATTATCTAAAAGCCGCATTTTAATTAAAAAAATAAACAATTGATATAATAATTCCAAAATAAAAATATTTTTATGCATTTTACCCGATGTTATTATTGCATTAAAATATATCTTTCATTTTAATTATTAAAATATAGACTTAGGTGACATTAAATATCAATATTTAGTTTAATTAAGAAGAACTGATTAAAAAAATATTTTATTAATTGAAAGTAAATTAATAAAAAAGAATTAAAAAATATATAAAATTAGCTTCATTAAAAAGAATCGATTTATTAAATACTATTTTATTAACTGACAATAAATCAATAAAAATAACTGTATAAATAAATAAAATTAAATATAAAAAATTAGTTTTATTAACAAGAATTGTTTAAAGAAATTATATTTTATTAATTGATAGTAAATTAATAAAATTTTTTTATATGTAAATGAAATTAAATATAAAAAATTCGTTTCATTAACAAGTATTTATTAAAATAATAATATATTATTAGCTGTTAGTAAATCAATAAAAAAAAGTTGTTTAAATAAATAAAATTAAAAACTAATTTCAGTAACAGAGATTTATTTAAAAATATATTTTATTAACCGATTGTAGATCAATAAAAATAAAATATTAAAAAGTAAATTTTATTAACAAAAATCGATTTTAAGAAACTTTAAGATAATTGAAAATAAATCATAAAAGATAGAAATAAAATTCTCAAAAAGTCTGACACGGGGACAGAACCCCCAAACTTGGGTTCACTAGAACGGTGCGCTAACCATTACACCATGTGCTTTTTTTCCAAACGACTCCGTTACATTAATTTCTCTTACAACAAATAATACGCCTTTACGTAGAACGATAAGTTTTCTGAAATTGTAGCCAAAGTTCAGGGGCTAGACGACTGTAAATAAAAAATTATATCTTAATTAGAAATTATGTCTTTGCATAACTATCTTTTTTACGTTTTTTTAGTTCAGATATTGGTATATTTAAACACAGTAGAAATTCTCCACGGAAGACTAAAGTAAACAGCCAATCAGGAATCAGAATTGGCGCTGGTCGCTATATGAATGTGCATATGTGAATTATGCAACCGGGAACCAGGTTTTACGGCTTTACTTGTGGCTGTATCTAGCGGAAACTTCTAGAATTACTGCTAGGCGAGCGGCATGCCAGCTCTCAGTAAGCAGAAGTCGTGTAAGCGATCTCATTTTGAAATGGTAATTTATTAAAGATTTCACGTGAAAAAATTAAAATTTTGACGTCTGCAATATTACACTACTAGGGATGTAGTGAAGGGTATACGGGGGTATACGCCGTATACCTTTTGAATTTTTTAAAGGAGTACCGTATACCCTCTGCTTCTCAAGAATGTTATAGTCTACACACTCTAGGGTATACTCTCTGCCTTGAGCGTATACCTTCTGCTTAGAGCGTATATCCTCAGTTATTTTTACGACTACATCCCTGTATACACCACCAATTCTAAATACCTAAGGATTTAGTTTAGGTACGTACAACGTATGACAGTTTATCATTTACTTGTTATTTTGACGTTTTGTGTTGATGTTTACGAATTATCTGAAAAATGCTAGTGCTGTGTAACATTTCATCAAAATGGCGTCGTCGGACAAAATTGGGATGCAGATGGTCGGACATGACCAGGAAGTTTCCGACTTTTCTACGTTTTCTCAAGGTCTGGGCAAAGATATAAAGCGTCCTTTTGCAGTCTCATCACACGATATAAAGCCTATTCTAGTACAAATGCATTCTAGGGCCATTCAGGAAATCTGACAAGGGGGGAGGAAAAACATCTATAATTACTTCAACCCCTTACAAATAAAAACTCGAACAAGAAGAAAAAGAAAGGATGTAAAAACAAAACAAGAAGAACTTAACCCTGAAGCGAAAACTTTTCATGATGACAGAAAAGAAAAATAGAAGAACTGATCTTAAAAAGAAGAATTAAAAAAAAAAAAACTATTGACATCAAACAAGGAGGAAGATTAAAGTGAAGCATGCATTTGCAATGGCTTATATGAACAATCTAAACATAAGGAGAGTTAGATACAGTGCCTTCACGGCAGAGGATGGGCGCATGAAACATGCAGCAAAAGAAATGAAAAAGATCGAACTTTCATTTGAGATTTTTTGCCTAACAATTTCAACTCTTAAAGCATAGCTTAACTCATTGTTATTTTATGTAGATTTGATATAGATTCGCATACTATAAATATAATATGTCAATTTTCCTTTAATAAATAGTATTATTGCAAAGTTACAATGTGCTTTTAATTATTTTTTTTTTCAATTTCCGGTTTTGTCCGACTAGGTCGGACGTTGCACACTTCTAAAAAAAAGTGTTATTATGATCTCAATGCTATTGTTCGCGACTGAATGAATACCTTTTTTCTTTCGCAAGGAATCAATTTATCGTTTTAATACAAATTTTGACTGTTTTGTTCACATAGTGTACAATAATAAAAAGAAAAACTATAGGGTCCCGGTTTTATCCGACTTTCCCCTACTAAATACATAAATACGCAAGCTGATTGATAAATTTTGAAATTTGATGCAATTGAAAAAAAAAAGTGATTAATGAATTACTCAATGTCAGGCAATTCAATAATTTCAGATTAATTTTTTTTTTTTAAATGAAAATGACCACATTTGTATGATGTTCATTCAGAATGAATAATATTAATGTATACTGACATATAGAAACGTTGAAAATCTCTGAAAGCTGTAAAATATATTAAATATAAGTAAAAATTCAATGTTATAATCAAGATATTAAAAGAAGAAATAAATATCAAAGTAAATCCACTTGTTTTTCCAGCAAAAATTTCATGATTTATTTTTTTTGTTTTTATTCTTCATAAATTAACTAAAATAGTCCTTCCGCCAGTACCGGGAGGAAGCCAGTACCGGGGGTACTTTCATATACCTTATTTATTTACTTTAAATTAAGTTATATTATTCAAAAATACAAAGCTCAAATTCGTGGAACCAGATGATATAAGACTGAATACTACTATTTTTTCAATACTGAATATTAATGGGAATTTTTAAAAATTAGTCATCTTTTATTCAAGCTGGTTTTATTTTAAGCGATTTATAAGGTCGCCAAACTGACATTTGCATGACATTTAAAAACAACATGATGATAAAACAAACGAATGAGCTTGGTCGAAATCTTAATTCACTTGCACATGCACACTCACATCGAAATCGATAAATATATATGAGTGCTGTCGAGGGCAGATTAATATTAAAAAAAAAAAATGTCATCCACATTAGAAATGCAAACTAATATCTCAGGCATCTTTTAAAATAAAGACAAAACAAAAAATACTCCGAATTCATGTATTAAGATAACACTTCAGAAAGAACCTTTTTACAATTTCTAATTTTTTGTTTGTAAGTCATTATACATTTAAAAGATTTTTGACAAATTTAAATGACCGCCATTTTTAAACAAGATGGTGGATGAAGTTGGCCAATGAACTCGGTTAAGACACTGTTATGTACCATGTACACACGGAGTTATATCCAAATCGGTTTATAAATTATGCGTATTATTGCGTGACAAAATTCAGACTGCTTAAAAATGTCAACCATACTAGAAACTGAAAGTGCTACAACTCAGCCATTTTTTAAGATATAGATGAAATAAAAAATACTCTGGAATTTTTTTATATCAAGGTCAAACACACAAAAGAAAAATCTTCTTCAATTTCTTACTTTTTTGTACCTAATTTTAAAATTTAAATAAAAAAAATAATATTCCGCCATATTGAAAAAAAGACGGCGGATGGAAATAGCCAATGAACTGAGTCCAGGCATCGGTATGTACTATATATACACCAAGTTACATCTAAATTAGTTTATAAATACGTGTGTTATCCCGTGACAAATATCAGATCGTTTCAAAATGTCAGCCACACTAGAAATTGAAAGTGCTATAACTCTGTCATTTTTTAAGATATAGACGAAATTAAAAGTGCTCTAGAATTGTTGTTTTAAGTTCTAACACATAAAAGGAAAATATTTTTAAACTTTTAATTTTTCGCACTTAATTTTAAATTTTAGTTAAAAAAATTAAATGGGTGCCATTTTGAAACAAGATGGCGGATGATGCTGGCCAACGAACTCGGTCGAAACATTTGTATGTACTATGTACACACCAAGTTTCATTCAAATCTGTTCATAAATACGATAGTTACAGCATGACAAAGATTATATATATACAGGGTGATTCCAATTTTTTTTACAATAAAAGAGGGGTGATAGTACACATCAAGACAAACAATATTAACACTAGAATTACCGAGGCGGGTCATCTGCGACCCAAGACGTGGTTTTTCGCTCATATCATGGTTGCTTTTCAAAGTAAAATTTTGAAATTGATTGACTTTTCCTAAATATGTAGTACAATACCTAAGCACGAATTTAGTTGCAATCGAACGAAAACTTTTTTTGTATACACATCTTTATACCTAGAATTACCAAGCTGGATCATCGCTGACCCAAACAAAATAATTGCAATTTTTCATTTATTTCAACAGAAATTTTAACTCTATAATTTTCAATAACATAAGAATAGTGTAAATATATGTTTCGCCACTTCTTTTTCAGAAAAGAGAGAAAGGAATGTGCATGCGTACAGGTGTGCGTGTGCGCGTGTGTGTGTGTGGGGGGGGGGGGGGGCACGATCACATATCTGTTATGCATTTGAAAATCAAATGTGCGTGTTTTTATCGTATTTCAAGCTATTTTTAGAATGTTGTAGAAAGTTGTTGTTTAGATTACTTCTTAGAAAGTAGCTTAAAAGGATATTTTTCCTCTCATAAACGACACAGGAAAAAAATATATTGTTTGTGGCATTCCAGTTTCGCACATTCTAATAATGGCGTCTGGCGTCACAACATAGGTTTTTCAAATGGGAAGATTTTAAAATTGTAAAGCGAATTGTCTTTAAATGATTTTAGTGATAAAATTTAGTGACGAAGTCAAAATTGTCATCATATGATAATCCTCACAATCTTGGTGTGTATATCGAAACAATTTTTCTTAAAAATGGCTATAAAATTTCATCATTCGAATCCAGTAAAAATAGTAGTAAGATGAATGAAAATAGCCAAGTAGTTGCTGTGGAGAATGTCATAAAAATTAAATAAATCATAAGTATTTTGAAGAAAATTAAAAAAAAGAAATACTTTTAAAAAATGAGAAAAATACAAAATAAATCACTCTTCTAAGTGATTTGGAACATCGAACTATGTGGAAGGTAGAGCAGCAGTATTTAATATTTTCTGATCTATGCAAAACCTTGTGATTCAAGATTTAATGGTCAGAAATGTTTGGGCTGTTTTCAAAGATACAACTGATTATGATATAAACAGTAGAGTTTTCTTTCTATATAACTTTCTATAAAACTATACATAAATACATTGAAAAAGAACGTGTAGATATCCGTCCAAGGACCAGCACAGAAGTTTCAAACAAACGAAAAATGTTCCCAAATAAAGCAATGCTAAGACAATAAGACTAATACTCTTTGTGGAGTCTGTTTATAACTTGTGTGTGCAGTATGTACAGAAAAAAAAACCATGGCATATTGTGTGAATTGAGTGTATAGTAAATTGTAAAAAAAAGTTTTAAAAAATCACGGACATGTATATATAATAAAGCATATTCTGTTTGAATGTCTATTTAACACTAGAACGCCCGGAAATTCTACTCAAGTTTGAAAATAATATTTCTCACCAGAATTTTTATTCAAAATTATTTAATTGATTTATTTAACGTAAATTTGCGTGGATTAGATTTAAATTATTTCAAGAAAATTTTTCTGGTTCGAATTGAAATTTAGTTACATGATTGGAGTCGAATCGACTCCATCCGGGCGTTCTAGGGTTAATCTGTAGGAACATTATTACACAATTTAAATATATAAATCATGTGTATATAGATTATTTAAAGAAGATATCAAGACTTCAAATCATTTATTCTGAAATTAAAAATAAAAAAAAATTCTTTGTGGTATCTGTTCTCAAAATTTCATATTATGTAACAACCTAAAAGCTAAATTGTATTTATTATTAATTAAAAAATCATTACATTCCTCGTGAAAACTTACTGCGTATCTTTATCTTCCATATAAATCAAGAGTAGCGTTTTTGAAAGCCAAGGGTCAAAGGTGACCCAGCCCGGTAGTTCTAGGTATATAATAAAAGCAGTAATTCTAGTGTTAAATAGGGGACCAAGGGTCCAAACGTTTTCCCTCAAAATTTAAGTTTAAGTCTAAGCGTACGAAAGCATTTATAAGATACAAAAAATAACGCCAAAAAAGAATTGTTCGTTACTCCAAAGTCTAAAGCGCCCTCTATCGGCATTTTTTGAAAATTATCTTTATAATTTATTTTTAAGAAAATACCGACACCCGTTTTTTATAATAATTTGAAATTTGAACCCTCTGAACACAATTCAGTTTGTGCTACTTAACCACTCCCACTTTCAGATTTTGAGCTCAAAATTTAAGTTTGAGTCTAAGCTTACGAAAACTTTTAATGGTATGCAAAAAATACCGGCAAAAATAGTTGTTCGTTACTCCAAAGTCTGAAGCGCCCTCTATCGGCATTTTTTGAAATTTATCTTTATTATTTAATTTCAAGAAAATGCCGACATAAAGAATAATTTTAGTGAAAACTGCAAATCAATCGACCGATTTTTCCGTTTTTTATGTTTATTTGAAATTTTGGACCCTAAACTTTAATGGCGGCTATCTCCTTTGGAAAACGCTTGGGACCCTTGGTCTCCTATTTAATATTGTTTGTCTTGGTGTGTACTATCACCCCTCTTTTATTGTAAAAAAAAATTATAATCACCCTGTATATACAGGGTGTTTCGCTACCAGACCGACAAACTTTGAGGGATGATAGTACACATGAAGACAAACATTATTAAATAGGAAACCATGGGGCGCAAACGTCTTCTGTAGGAGCTAGGGGCTATTAAAATTTAGGGTCCAAAACTTCAGACGATGATAGAAAACGGAAAAAAGGATCGATTCGTTTGCGGTTTTCACTAAAGTCATTCTTTATATTACGATTTCTTTAGAAAAAAATTTTAAAGGTTACTTTCAAAAATTATCGATAGAGGGCGCTTTAGACTTTAAAGTAACGAACAACTACTTTTTACCGTTATTTTCTGCATGGGGTTGAAAATTTTCCAAAGTTTAGACTTTAACTTAAATTTTAAGTCCAAAATCGAAAACATTGGGGTCGGGTAACTAGCGAAAATTGAACTGTGAACAGAGGGGGAGATTTTAAGCGCTCATAAAGATTGGACAAACTAATCGATTTTGTTGCGGTTTGCGTGAAAGTCATTTCCTTGGTAATTATTTTATTCAAAATGACGTACAGCTTTTGTGTCCTCATTTTTTGATAGAGGGCGCTTTCGACACATCTCCGACATTTCAATAGCATTACTCCTGGGTGTTTTGCTACCAGACCAACTTACTTCCAGGAAGTGTTAGGGACACAAAGATGACTCGGAATCATATAGGAATGTAACGTTGGAAATGCCTTTTTTGCGAGTTATGGTTAAAGGAAGCAGAGAAGATAGCAACAGAACCAGCTGAGAAAAAGCAACACGTTAATGTGACAGAAAACAGTTTATTTAAAGATTTTACTACAAAAGGTGTTCGAAATTACGACCAGAAATAGTCCGGCAAGTTTGACAGCAACGGTAGATAGCGCTGCGGTTTCCTTGCAGTAGATGGCGGTAATGCGTGTGAACAGCGATCAATTTGAAGTGATCATTCGCGAACCGGCACCAAAGGTAGCAGAATTAAGTATTTGAAAAATAAACAGCCCGATTGGGCTCCTCCACATTTTATCTATGCCATTTGCCGACACTTCAAAGTAACATCTGGCAAACGGTGGACAGGTCGTGGTGGCCTGCCATATCGCCGGACCTATCATGTATCGACTTCTTCTGCTGGTGTCAAATGAAAAGTTGGGTGTCTGAGACTCCCGTACCATCAGTTAAGAGCCCACAATAGTCACAGAAAAATTACTCAAAAGGACCCGGATGATCATGTAAAGTCTATGGGAGCGTTCTTTTCGAATATCTCGCTCCAATTTTAATATTTTTGCATGATTTTTTTGCACAAGATAGCTGAGGGCGATCCACAACCGGCCTAGTTTTTACTTTTTCGATTTTGGTTATATATTTTTTATATTACGATAGTTTCAGTTTCAGAACTGGTTTAAACCGGTTTCGAAAGTTAAAGTAATTTTTTAAAGAAAATCTAAAGCAAAAATTGAAAAAGTAAAAACTAGGCCGGTTGTGGATCGTCCTCAGCTATCTAGTACAAAAAAATCATGTAAAAATATTAAAATTTCAGCGAGATATTCGAAAAGAACGCTCCCATAGACTTTACATGATCATCCGGGTCTTTTTGTGTACTTTTTCTGTGACTATTGTGGGCTCTTAAGAGCGTACACTAGTCACGCGGTAAAAGCCGAACGCTAATGTAATGTCTATGGGAGCGTTCTTTTCAAATATCTCGTTCAAATTTTAATATTTTTTCTTGATTTTTTTTGCATAGGATAGTTGAGGACGATCCACAACCGGCCTAGTTTTTACTTTTTCGATTTTAGTTATATATTTTTTATAATATGATAGTTTCAGTTTCAGAAACGGTTTTGAAAATTAAAGTAATTTTTTTAAAAAAATCTAAAACCAAAATTGAAAAAATAAAAACTAGGCCGGTTGTGGATCGTCCTCAGCTATCCTATGCAAAAAAAGCATGTAAAAATATTAAAATTTGAGCGAAATATTTGAAAAGAACGCTCCCATAGACTTTACATTAGCGTTCGGCTTTTACCGCGTGACTAGTGTGTGCTCTTAAAGACCTCGCATCTGGAATTTCTGTAGCTTGCCAGAAAGCTATCAGAGATGCCAGGAATCTCTCAAAGCGTGAGGAATTCCATGCGACGCCACTGTCAAGCATGCCGAACTACTTCTGGCCGTAATTTCGAACCCTATTGCTGTAAAAAATTTAAATAAACGGCTTTCTGTCACAGTAACGTGTTGCTCCTTCTCTTCTGTTTCTGTTGCCTTTTTTCTCTGCTTCCTTTAACCGTAACTCGCAAAAAAGCATTTTCAACTAAACATGCCTATGTAATTCCGAATCGTCTTTGTACCCCTAGCACTTCCTGGAAGTATGTTGATCTGGTAGTAAAACACCCAGGACTTATGCCACTAAAATGTCGGAGATGTGTCAGAAGCGCCCCCTATCAAAAAATCAGGACACCAAACCTGTAGGTCGTTTTGAATAAATAATTACCAAGGGAATGATCTACGCGCAAACCGCAACAAAATTGATTAGTTTGTCCAATATTTATTTGCGCTTAAAATCTCCCCCTCTGTTCACAGTTCAATTTTCGTTAGTTACCCGACCCCAATGTTTTCGATTTTGGACTTAAAATTTAAGTTAAAGTCTAAACTTCGGAAAAATTTCAACCCCAAGAAGAAAATAATGGTAAAAAATAGTTGTTTGTTACTTTAAAGTCTAAAGCGCCCTCTATCGATAATTTTTGAAAGTAATCTTTAAAATTTTTTTCTAAAGAAATCGTAATATAAAGAATGATTTTAGTGAAAACCGCAAACGAATCGACCCTTTTTTCCGTTTTCTATCATCGGTTGAAGTTTTGGACCCTAAACTTTAATGGCCCCTAACTCCTACAGAAGACGTTTCGCCCCATGGTTTCCTATTTAATAATGTTTGTCTTTATGTGTACTGTCATTCCTTAAAGTTTGTCGGTCTGGTAGTGAAACACCCTGTATATATATATACACTGTTGTGCAAAATTTAAGGACGAAGGGATTTTCAAGCGATAATTTTCACGCGAATATTCAACAGGAAGTTATATAATTTGAATAATTACTATCCCTGCATAACAGCTAGTCCATATAACATCTCATTCAGGTCACACATGGTCACAAGAGTCACAGTCACTACGGCGAAACAAAAAAAAAAAAAAAAGGAAATTCCATGCGTCTCTTTTATGAGCCTCAAATGACTACTATATGTGACTCCACTGTCAGGTCACTGCGACTGCCTTTTGAATATTCGCGTGAAAATTATCGCTCGAAAATCCCTTGAAAATTGGCATTTGGGGACTCCGTCCTTAAATTTTGCACACCAGTGTATATACATATACATATATATATATATATATATATATATATATATATATATATATATATATATATATATATATATATATATATATATATATATATATATACAGGGTGTATCTAAACTACTAGACAAAACTTTAAGGGGTGATAGTACACATCAAGACAAACAATATTAAATGGGAAAGTAAGGGTCCCAAACGTCTTCCGAAGGAGATAGGCGCCATTAAAGTGTAGGGTCCAAAATTTCAAATAAAAAACACATAAAAAACGGAAAAATTGGTCGATTGATTTGCGGTTTTCACTAAAAGTATTCTTTATGTCAGTATTTTCATGAAAATAAATTATAAAGAGAAATTTCAAATAATGTCGATAGAGGGCGCTTTAGACTTTGGACTAACGAACAATTATTTTTTGCCGCTATTTTTTGCATCTCCTTAAATATTTTCGGAAGCTTAGACTTAAACTTAAATTTTGAGCTCAAAATTTGAATAGTTGGGAGTGGTTAAGTAGCGCAAACTGAACTGTGTTCAAAGGTTCAAATTTCAAATGTTTATAAAAAACGGAAAAATTGGTCGATTTATTTGCGGTTTTCACTAAAATTATTGTTTAAATAGTATTTTCTTAAAAATAAATTTTAAAGATAAATTTCAAAAAATGTCGATAGAGGGCGCTTTAAACTTAAGAATAACCAACAATTAAGTTTAACCGTTATTTTTTGTATCTAATTAAATGCTTGCAAAAGCTTACACTTAAATTTTGAGTTGAAATTCTGAATCGTTGGGAAGGGTTAAGAAGCGCAAATTGAACTGTGTTCAGGAGTGGAAATTTAACCCTCCCCCCGCCTCGAACACAGTTCAATTTTGCGCTACTTAATTAAGCCCAACGATTCAGATTTTAAACTCAACATTTAAATCTAAGCTTTTGCAAGCATTTAATGAGATTAAAAAATAACGGTTAAAAATAGTTGTACGTTACTCCAAAGTCTAAGGCGCCCTCTATCGGCAATTTTAAAATTTACCTTTAAAATTTATTTCCGAGAAAATACTGATTTAAAGAGTAGTTTTAGCGAAAACCGCAAACGAATCGACCAATTGTTCCGTTTTTTTTTATAATCAATTCAATTTTGAAGCTATTCCTTCCCCACTCTGAATACAGTTCAGTTTGCGCTACTTAATCACTTTAATCAATTCAGATTTTGAGCACAAAATTTAAGTATAAGTTTTTGCATGCATTTAATGAGGTTAAAAAAAATAACGGTTAAAAATAATTGTACGTTACTCCAAAGTCTAAGGCGCCCTCTATCGGCATTTTTTGAGATTTATCTTTAAAATTTATTTTCAAGAAAATACTGATTTAAACAATAGTTGTGGTGAAAACCGCAAATGAATCGAAAATTTTTCCGTTTTTTATAATCATTTGAAATTTGATTCTTTGAACACAGTTCAGTTTGCGCTACTTAACCACTCCCGATTATTTAGATTTTGAGCTCAAAATTTAAGTTTAAGTCTAAGCTTTAGAAAATATTTAATGAGATTCAAAAAATAGCGGCAAAAAATAATTGTTCGTTACTCCAAAGTCTAAAGCGCCCTCTATCGACATTTTTTGGAATTTATCTTTATAATTTATTTTCGTGAAAATACTGACATAAAGAATAGTTTTAGTGAAAACCGCAAATCAATCGACCAATTTTTCCGTTTTTTATGTTTATTTGAAATTTTGGACCCTAAACTTTAATTGCGCTTATCTCCTTCGGAAGACGTTTGGGACCCTTAGTTTCCCATTTAATATTGTTTGTCTTGATGTGTAATATCACCTCTTAAAGTTTTGCCCAATAGTTTAGATACCCCCTGTATATGTATATATACAGGGTGATTCAAAAAAGATGGGGAAAATTTTGAGGGGTAATAGTATACATCAAGCCAAACAATATTAAATAGGAAACCAAGGATCCCAAGCGTTTTCCAATGAGATAGCCGCCATTAAAGCTTGGGGCCCAAAATTTCAAATACACATAAAAGACGGAAAAAAGGGTCGATTGATTTGCGGTTTTCACTAAAACTATTCTTTATGTTGGTATTTTCATGAAAATAAATTATAAAGATAAATTCCGAAAAATGTCGGTCGAGGGCGCTTTAGACTTTGGAGTAACGAACATTTGTTTTTTTGCCGTTATTTTTTGCATCTCATTAAATGGTTTCGCAAGCTTAGACTTAAAGTTAAATTTTGAGCTCAAAATCTGAATAGTTTGGAGTGGTTAAGTAGCTCAAACTGAAATGCGTTCAGAGGGTTCAAATTTCAAATGATTATAAAAGACGGAAAAATTGGTCGATTGATTTGCGGTTTTCACTAAAACTATTCTTTATGTCGGTATTTTATAAAAAATAATTTATAAAGCTAAATTAAAAAAATGGCGATAGAGGGCGCTTTAGACTTTGGAGTAACGAAAACCTATTTTTTACCGTTATTATTTGCATCTCGTTAAATTATTTTGGAAGCTTAGACATAAATTTTGCGCAGAAAATCTGAATCATTGGGAGTGGATAAGTAACGCAAGCTGAATTGTGTTCAATGGGGGTGGGGAGTTTCAAATTTCAAATGATTATAAAAAACGGAAAAATTGGTCGATTTGTTTTCGGTTTTCGCTAAAACTGTACTTTATGTCACTATTTCCTTGAAAATAAGTTTTAAAGATAAATGTTTAAAAATTTCTTTTGAGGGTGCCCTTAACTTTAGAGTAACATACAACTATCAATAAACGTTATTTTTTCTATCTAATTAAATGCTTGCAAATACTTAGACTTAAATTTTGAGCTCAAATTCTGAATAGTTGGGAGGGGATAAGAAGGGCAAACTGAACTGTGTTCAAGTGTTGAAGTGTTATTCTCCCCACCCCTCAAACACAGTTCAATTTTGCGCTACATAATTACTCACAACGATTCAGATTTTGAGCTAAAAATTTAACTATAAGCTTTTACAAGCATTTATTAGATACAAAAAATACCAGTTAAAATTAGTTGTTGGTTACTCTAAAGTTTAAGGCGCCCTCTAACGGAATTTTTTGAAATTTATTTTTAAAATTTATTTTCAAGGAAATACTGGCATAAAGAATAGTTTTGGCGAAAACCATAAACGAATTTACCGTTTTTTTCGTTTTTTATGATAACTTGAAATTTGAACCTCCCCACTCCCATAGAACACAGTTCAGTTTGCTCTACTTAACCCATCCCAACGATTCAGATTTTTTGCGCAAAATTTAAGTTTATGTCTAAGCTTCTAAAAAAAATAACGAGATGCAAATAATAACGGTAAAAAATAGTTTTTCCTTACTTTAAAGTCTAAAGCGACCTCTATCGTCATTTTTTAAAATTTAGCTTTATAATTTATTTTTAATAAAATACCGACATGAAGAATAGTTTTAGTGAAAACCGCAAATCAATCGACCAATTTTTTCGTTTTTTATAATCATTTGAAATTTGAACCCTTTGAACACAGTTCAGTTTGAGCTACTTAACCACTCCCAACTATTCAGATTTTGAGCTCAAAATTTAAGTCTAAGCTTGCGAAACCATTTAATGAGATGCAAAAAATAACAAATGTTCGTTACTCCAAATTCTGAAGCGCCCTCTACCGACATTTTTCGGAATTTATCTTTATAATTTATTTTCATGAAAATACCAACATAAAGAATAGTTTTAGTGAAAACCGCAAATCAATCGACCCATTTTTCCGTTTTTTATGTGTATTTGAAATTTTGGGCCCCAAACTTTAATGGCGGCTATCTTCTTGGAAAACGCTTGGGATCCTTGGTTTCCTATTTAATGTTGTTTGGCTTGATGTATACTATTACCCCTTAAAATTTTTCCCATCTTTTTTTAATCACCCTGTATATACACTGCTC
This sequence comes from Maratus speculifer, assembly GCA_964019185.1. Lineage (NCBI taxonomy): Eukaryota > Metazoa > Arthropoda > Arachnida > Araneae > Salticidae > Maratus > Maratus speculifer. The sequence goes on along the minus strand of OZ025293.1, from coordinate 196,218,806 downwards.
GACATTGAAAATGCAACACCAAGAAGGAATGGTCAGAAATTTATGCAAATTTCAGAGTAGGCGCATGTCACTGAGTTATGCAAATGATGTGAAATGCGTAGGTCTCTGACGCACGTGATGTAAGATATAAGGGAAGGAGCTTGTAGAATGGGCAATATTCCTGTCGCTATTTCTGCCAGACGAATTATCGAAGAAATTTTCTTTTTGTCTCGGAGGATACGTGTATAGAAGAGAATGCCAGGCCGCCGTCACCAAGGCACTTCCAGCTGATGGACGATTTTACGAGAGGAATGGTGATGGGACTGAGAAGGGGGGGTTGATCTTTACGTCAAATCACAGCTGATACCCACATGGATGCGAGCACAGTGCATCGGCTATGGCGAACATGGTTGGAACAAGGAAATGTGGCAAGATTGAGAGGTGCAGGTGCAGCCAGAATGACGTCAACACGCGTGGATCGACGCATCCACCGACAAGCTGTGGCGGGCCCGCAAGTCACTTGTACCTCGATTCTGCAGCATGTACAAGATACCTTGGATGTTTCCGTGTTGACCAGAACCATTTCCCGTCGATTGGTTGAACATGGCCTGCACTCACGGCGTCTGTTAAGAAGACTGCCATTGACTCGACAGCATAGACGCCAACGTTTGGAATGGTGCCGGACTAGAGCGACTTGGATGACAGAATTTCGAAACTTCGCGTTCTCAGATGAGTCACACTTCTGTTTATCCAGTGACAGTCGTTACATTCGCGTGTGGCATCTACGTGGAGACAGATTAAATCCGGCAATAACTTTGGAACGCCCCACTGCGCGACAACGTTGAATAATGGTTTGGGACGCTATTGCGTATAATTGCATGTCACCTCTAGTTCGTATTTAGGGCACTATGACGGCCCAACGATTCTTGGATAATGTACTGCGGTCAGTGGCAATACCCTACCTTCAGGGGCAGCCTAATGCAATTTTTCAGCAGGATAACGACCGACCACACAGTGCTCGCATGTGCCAGCATGATATGCAAGGTATACAGATGCTTCCCTGGCCACCGTACTCTCCTGATCTGTCACCAATCGAACATGTGTGGGATGTGATTGGACGCCGTTTTGCGGACTCTGCCCCTGCCTCGTTCAGAAGATGAACTGTGGCAAATGGTTGAAAGGGAATGGAAAGCGATTCCTCAGGACACCATCCACGCTCTTATTGACTCTATGCCTAGACGTGTTTCTTCGTTCATCGCAGTTCGCGGTGGTCCTACATCCTACTGAACCGACGCCGTTCTCGTTCTGTATTCTGACTATCATTTTGAAATAAAGATCACTTAATGCTCCTTGCTGTTTCTATCTTTTCCCCAAATTTTATCACTTTCTGACCGCTCCTTCTTGGTGTTGCATTTTCAATGTCGAGCAGTGTATATACACAATATTGCCATTGATTATTGGACACTTGCAATTTTAGACATTTTACTAAATATCTAGAAAAATACATGAGGAATCATCTCGAAACTATATCGTCTACTACCATCGTCTATAGAAAAAGGACAAAATCCGTTGTTTCCAAAATGAAGCAAAAAAATGGAGGATTTTATCCAAATGTAATAGTACATCCCGTATTGTGTATTCTGTACTGACACTAATCAATGAATATATGGATACACCCCTCTTGTGTTTGCTTCATTTTGAGAATAACGGATTTTCAATTTATTCAATTAACGATTATTTTTAGAATTTTCAAGTTATGATTTTGTGACTTTCACAAAAGTTGCTCTATACATTTAGCTAACATAATATGCAAATGAAATTTTGATATCGTTGACGCATGCGCAGTAAAAAATTATTTAGTAAACCAACTCATTTTGTATACAATTTTCATTATTTTTTAATTCTGATTACAGGGTACTGTGTGCAATGTTGTTTGTCATATTTTCTGAAAAAAATATTATTTTATATTAAGAACTCTGAAAATTAAAAGGAAAAAACTTGGAAAAATTTGGGACCATTTTTATAAAAACCTTAATTACTCTGCGAGTATGCATGCTATTTGCATAAAAATGAACAAGGCGTATTACAATAAGGCATTCAATCATAATCTAGAGTGTGAACGCTTTTGCTACATTAGTTTTGACAGGGTTATTCAAAAGATATTCATTCTTTTTTAATTTGTTGACGGTCCCCTATGGAGTTTCGGGAAAAAATCTTCACGAAGATGTATGACTTATACTATTGTATTTATACACTAAGAGTTTCGAGATGATTCCTCATGTATTTTTCTAGATATTTAACAAAATGTCTAAAATCGCAAGTGTCCAATAATCAATGGCAATATAGTGTATATATATGTATATATATATATAATTCCCGTGTCGGTGGAGTATGAGGCCTTAACCACAAATGGCTACAAAAAACACTTAGATAATCAATTTTAATCTTAAAGAGCATCCAAAAATGGTATCTAAAAGTAATAAATGTTAGACTGGGAAAGAAAGTTATCGGGGGCAAAATAGCTTTAAGCTCCAGAATTAAAGTTAAAAATATTAATTGGAACTTTAACTTTTGAATTTTAATTTTAAGTTTAAAAAAGGGTTTAGTTTTTATCCTTTCATATATATATATGTCAACATTAGAACTGAGGGTGGTTTTGGGGTCTGGGGGGTATGATCGATGAAATTATACTAAAATTTTCCGGAAGTGCTTTCCTCCGGACGGCTGCAATAGCCATTGTAGCTTTTTACTTTTTGTAATGAAAGCTACTTAAAACGAAACATGGAATTCAATCAAACTGCATATTAGACCTGAGCAAGTTTTAGAGTACATCGCTCAATAGGTGATGCTGTTATGCTGGGCTTTTCATAATTTCTGCTATAACTGCATTAAAAAACTTACGAAATTTCATCAAAATTCATATTCTTTTATATCTGCGAATAAATGGATGCTGATAAAATTTGCTGCATAACACTTAACAGGTGGCAATATAATACCGTATTTTTCAGTCTTATTTGTGACATAGCTATGACATTTCCGGATTATTTGACGTCAAATAATCATATTTGATACATATATATTTTTAAATAAATGAAATAAAATCGAAATCAATGAGTACTATGTAAAGACAAGATAATTTTTAAAAAATAGATTTTTGGTTTAAAGTACGTTCATTTGATTAAAAAAAGGAAAAGTTGGTAGGTTTGCCGCTAGAGTTACAAGTTTCAAAAATTAATGCACGGAATGTCATCAAACTTCATGTTATATAATAAATAAAAACTTGTGTGGGGAACTAAATCACTAAAAATCAACGTTTAAACACATAATACATAAAACAAATTAAATATAAATAAATGTATACGTTTCGTGAAGGACTTGCATCATCGGTGTAAAAATCAATGTGTAAAATCAGAATAATTAAAGTACAATTTGTGAATGATTCTTCTCTTGCATTGAATTTTTGTCAAGAACTCGTTATTCAATGGTATATGTCACGAATTTTGAAGAATTCTGTATTTTAATAACTCTGAGATTTGCAGATATCGAGATGAATTTTTTTTTTTGTTTAATTCAGAAATGGATAAAGAAAAAATTTTTAATTGGAAATTTTATCCTACGATTAACGTATAAAAATTTAATTTTTGTATTTTCTCAAATATACTCCCCAAGGAGCTGCAAATTATCTCATCAAATTTTGCACCTTTTTATGAAACTTTCAATTGGAAGTACGTGCCTAGGTGCAATATTTAAAAACATAGCCTATTGTTTCGCTATTTATGAATCACTCTGTATATGGTCCAATAGGTTGTGCTTCTGGGCTGTATTTTTAAAATTCCGAGATATCTATATCACTGCATCTATTGGATAGAACTGCACGAATTGTTTTTACGCACGACGATTTTTCCTGAAAATTGATACTGGCTCGATTTCGGCTTTAATCACTCAATAGTGGGCGCTGTTATCCTACTATTTATGAAAGAGACTCTTAATCGGATCTACAGTTAATAAATGTTGTTCAGACAGTGTGGTTTGCATTATTATCAATTCCATTCGTGTAAGTTTCATACATTTTTAATCATATTATTGCTGAAACCCTTTATTTTTTACTATGATTTTTGATGTAATCCGATTTATGAAACATTAAGGCTCTCTAACCAAAGTATTTTATATTTTGTATCGAAAATGTTTTACGGCGTATTTTGTATCGAAAATATTATTTCGATGTATTTTTCCCACTTCTGTATCGACATTTCATCGGTATATAATAAAGAGATACAAAATCAATGTTTTCTCATTTTTCTGACTTGTGGAAAATTTTATTCGTTAATAGGGGCAATATTTTACGCATGCTCTAAATAGAATTGAAAGAAGACATTTTCAAAATTTTATGCTAAATTATTTCCAATACAGTACAATTTATTTGTACTTCAAATTATTTATTGCTAATTTTTATTCATTATTCAACACTTTCCAGTGTAGCTGCAAAGTGACTAAAAATTAGTTTTTTTTGGTCTGCTGTCTGTCCGTGCTCTGGGAAATGTGCCCGGATTGCCATGTAATTCTATTGATATACTTTATTGAGTTTTGCTGTGAAATGTTCTCTAATGAGAATGGAGTGCATAGTATTTTTAGTTCGTTTCCGATTGTACTCAAAAGAACCGTGTTACATTATGGTCTATAGGTATGGCTGTACACATGTTGGCCGTGTATATTGATGATGTATGATGATTGACTGCTTCAAGCAGAATAAAGATGATAGGCATTACTGAATGGCACTAAAATCTGCTTTCTATAGAAAATAGAGTGCAAAGCATTTATCATTCATTTACAGAGTCACACAAAAGAAACAGTACTGGTCTTTGAGTAATATGTGCTGGAAGTACGTTTTGAGTTTTGGTATGCGTTTTTAAGTTTAAATAAAATTTTGAATTTCTATCTGGTGTGAATAAATCCAGTAGATCATATACAGGGCGAAATAAAAAATTTGTAAGCATTACTGTGAATGAGAGTGAATTGCTTAAGGGTGTTTCTTCATTGAGTTTTGAATTTTTTCAGTTCAACTATGTGTAGTATACTAAGATATGCTTCTAGAATATAAATAAATTCATATACTAGGCTACACAAAGAACAGCAATCATTGTCAACAATGGATTATTACTTCTAAAAGGATGTTTTCAAATGTTACGCGTTTTTCAAATTATTACTTAGAATATCTTCTTTCATCTTATTAAACGATAAAGATTCGTTACAGTATTCAGGAAGTGTTGGAAAGTGTTTCATAATCTATACTTGAAGCATAATTTTTCCTACTTGTTTAAAATATTTGTAACTTACCAGAACTCTGCATACACTTTTTAAAAAAACAAAAATATCATACAATGATAATAATAGTTTAATTTGCACGAATATATATCATACCAGCAAGCATTTTTGTTACAGCTGGAGCTACATTTAGATCATAAAGACATTCATAACTAGTTGCATGGAAGAGTCTTAAAATAGCACTGTGATGTGATGTTATCCAAACTCCAAGACCTGATGTTGCCATACAGTTTACTGTGCGTGTATTGTCACTACTTACAGCAAAGGAGTGCTATAAAGGAAAACAAAATGTAATATTTAAGAAAGATCGTAAAATGTTATTATATGCTTTTGACAAGTACATGTACAGTAAATATGAAATACCTCAACTTGAAGCGTTCCAGTATTTAAAATATAAACTGTGTTCTGACAACCACACCAAAGTTTTCCAGCAACAGCTAACATTCGAGTGACTGGAGAAGAAGAACTGCCAAGTGTTACTTTTTGGGATTCAGTTGTACACCAACCCCCATCTGAAAAAAAAAAAAAAAAAAAAAGATGATATTCCTTTTAAAAGAGAGAAAAAAACTTAAAATATTTACTAAAAAAGTGAAAAAAAAAAAAAAAAAAAGCTTTTGTCTAAAGTTTCCAAAATGAATTTCGAAATAACATTTCAGTATGAAGCTGTATCAATTTATGTACTAAAATGCAAAATTATTATTTTGGAAAATTTTGTGGAATGTAAAGAAAAGACAAATGAGAACTTACTTGGATCTTTTTTATATACGTGAATCTCTCCATTAGCCACAGAAACAAACACTCTGTTATCTAGATAACTGTAATAAAATAGAAGAATTTGATTCAAAATATTATATCATGAGAGAAATAATATTAAAAATAAAAGGTCTTCTATAAAATTACTTACATGATGCATAAAATAGCTGCAGTAAGTTGAATTTTGATTTTATTCTTCTTTGTGCGAATGTTATCATTGCAGTTATATACATGTATACTGAAATGAAATTATGTAAATATAATTTTATAAAAGGTAGCAAAATTTTAATATTACTACGAAATATGTTTTATATGTACAAAGATATATAAAATATATATTACATTTATGCCTGCCTCTCTTTTTACATGTTGTGATGTTTCATAGATTGTCATAAAATGTAAAAAACAGATCTAACATTTTACATCAATATAAAAATACATTTGACAGATACAGTAGGGCAATTATTCCCAACTTGGGGCATACGCCTTATCGAGGGGGAATTTGACTATTTGGGGGGGGGGATTCCAAATTTTTAACTCAACGATATGCTATCAGTTTTTTTAATGTTGTAGACTAAAAATAAATGGAATACAAGCAATTTTTCTTTTGTTTTCTTGAATTTTAGAAGTTCCTAATCAAAATTAATCAATACCATATGATATTTTACTACATGATAATTATACAATGTCTTTTACATTCAACATCTGTCTTTTATAATTAAAAATCTCTATACATTTTTTGTAACACTTTAAGGTGATATTCTATTTCTATTCGTCCTACTATATGTCAAACGAAGAAACATTTCAACGTGAAACTGCTTACAAGTGTATATAAATCTGAGTGTCTTGAAAATATTTAACACAAAAAATATTTGAAATACCTAAATAAAGTAATACCAAATTTATACAATGTATGAATCTTAAATATCATTAAAAAAGAAATGGTTAGTTAGTAAATATATATGGGTTTAAACGCAGGCAACTTACACGATAAATAAATTTACATCCTGGCATATAAATTTTAAATTTTAAAATTGATTAATACAGGCGTATGACCAGGGCCTGATTAACCTCTGAAGCTATGGGAAGCACGGTGTCATTTCAGGCCGCCCTTCATTCGAGAAGAGTTTTCTAAATTCAACATACCCGGAAACTTACTAGTGTTTACGAATATTATTCCAAAGAGTGGCTCAGTTGAATTCTTATATATTTCATTAAACATCTTTTTTTATGTTCCCCTTACGCCAAAATTGAATACAATCGAGAAAAACGTGGAAAAAGAATTTTGCATTATATGAGCGTAAAAATGTAAGTTTGGATAAAAAGGTTGAATTTAGAATTCATGCGAACATAAATATCAATATTTTGAAATACTTCTCTCAATTTTGGCAGTAAATTATCAATATTTTATGTTGCTCACATCCAAGCCAAATTCAATATTATTTAAACACAGTATACAAAATAAACATACATTTAAAATAATGAACTAAAATAATTGCGATCAGGTGGTTGAATTTGACCTAAAATTAATTTGTTATGAAATCTATTTTTATGAAACACATCTTAATATATATATATATATATATTATAAGATTGATAATTTGAAAAGAAATTAGGATTTTGGAATGGAATTAATTCAATATAAAATTTGGGGCCCCCTGTTTTTTCTTTTCCGGGCCCCTTCAAAATCTTCTAAGAGAAGCACCTGCTTCTCGTGCCTATTTGGTAATCAGAGCTTGTATGACGATATTGGGAAAGGGAAAACAGAGAAAATGTTTTGTGATAGAGAATAATGTTTCTTTAAAGTTTTTAAAAACTAGAATCTTGAAATACCTCTTGTATATTGTGTTCTCTCTCAAAAGAAAATTTTATGTCCAAAATTTCCACTAACTCTTAATAAGTTACAAAAATGAATTATACAATGAGTCAATGTTAAACGTGACAGTATCTTCAAGACATTTTTGTGAAGATAAATATGTAGGCTTTGTGACATTGTTTTAAAATTGATGAAAATTGAAAAATAATAATCTCTTTGTGCACTGATTGCATTTTTTAAAAAGCATATTAGTGACAGAATATTAATCTCTTTGATAAGCGTACACTTTCATCATGTGAATTGAGTTCCTTTTAAATATTAACGTTATTACATAGTCGATGTGAGGGGAGGGGCACCGTGATTTTACAGATGCTTTGGTGGAACGAGGCCAATAGAAAGTTGGGAACCACTGTATTAGGGAGTTTATAACCAACCAATTTCTCGTTACTGTTTGTAAAAACTGATGAAACATAATATCACAATTTCAGAAACTATGAATAAAAGCATTATGAAACTTCATGGTAGATTAAAATAAATAAACAATAATAAAATTCATCGAAACGGATTATTTGAATATTTTGAATATTGAACTCTATATTTTTACCTAAATCAGAGGTTTTCAAACTTTTAGATTTGTGTGCCTAGTTTTGCCGTACCACCACTTATACGAATAACTTTAACATAATGGTATTATTAAAACACCGAATTAATATCATCCCCCTCATTCATATTGAAATATTGATAGTGACATTGATGATGTAAATAATTATAATTATATTTAAATACAAGATTCATTTTGTGTGTAATTAGAGAAACTGTATAAAAAAAAATTTACATGATAAAGCGCAGAAAAATTGTTGGAAATATTTAATTATTATTTATTAACGATAGTTTTTGAAAAAATTCATTGTAGCTATAATTTATTGGCATACATTGACTTACTGAACCGACAGTTAGGCGTCTCTAAATTTAAAATAGGGCTTTAAAATAGGTTTTAGTTCTATAATAATTATTTGTATGACCTTTTTCATCAATATCTGTAATTTCCCGTAGAGGGTGGCGAGTGTTTAGATAAAAACACAGTCAATATAGATGATAAATGCCAGTATTTTGTTAAAGATTAATTCAGTTTATATAATCTTTTTATATTATTTGAAGTATTTTCTGTAAGAAATTACTGGTAGTTTTCTCTTTTCTTGACTGTGTTTTTCCCGGTTTTCCCTGACCACTCGCCACCTTGTCGTATAATGTTGCCAGGTCCAATGTCACAAAAAAGCAGAACAAAGAAACGAAAAAAAAAGTGACAGCGGTTTAAATATACACACAAAAATGCAGAAAATCATGTAAAAACAAAACCTGAAATTATACCTGTGAAGATGAAAACCAGTTTAAAGAGGAATTTTCCCCTGTCACTTGCAGTTTCGTCTTAGCACATTTTATTAACAGAAACAACATTTATGAAACATCATTTTAACAGGTATATAATTGTACAGTATTCCTACCATACACTGTTAAAAATAAATCTGTGAATTCCAGGTGAAACTACCGGCAGCAATGTAGCCGAACTTTTACCGTTCCGTTAGTAGATTTTCCGTTGTGGGAAATACAAGAAGGGAAAACTCCGGTGTAAGAATCAGTAACTTTCCGTTACAAAGTTTGATTTATAATAGTAATAATTTAATATAATTTTTAAAAATGATTTACCGATTAATCTTCAAAGAATTCGAAATCACCGAGGGATTTTAAGCTGCTATTTTATTTTACTTAATTGTTATTTTGGATAATTTAGTTCACGCCGTCCTCAGGACCGAACTCGGGACCTTCAGATTGCGGAACAAATACTTACGAACTGAGCCAAAGTTGTTGATGCTAAACGGTACAAAGTATGTCTTTTATGAGTTAGTGGGAAAATCTGTTGTGCATTTTAAAGATTTCCTTTCAAATATATTCCTTAGAATGTTTGTAAACGGTTTATTTTAGACTGATGCATGATACTTATTATTTTTTAAAATCATTTTTAATTTTTTAAATAGTTTAAATTAAAAAAAATCACTGTTTGAAACCACTGTTTTTTTTTTTAATAAAAATTTTTTTATTAATATTTTTTTTTACAATATATATATATATAGAGAGAGAGAGAGACCTTTTTTTTTTATTTGAAATTAAAAATCGTACACTATTTATTTCTTTCTTTATTTATTTTTCGGCTAATAAATTAAAAGATTTTTAAAAAGAAAAAAAGTGGAAAATAAAATTTAAAAGGAATTTTTATGTTCCATTACTCCATGGCGCCAATGGGACTCGAACCCACAATCTGCGCTCGCAGGCGATTAGCGGTGTGGTGCCTTGACCGCTCGGCCATAGATGTCCCCACACAACGGAGTGTCTCCGTTTTTTGTTTTTATTTCCATCCGTTTCGTTTTTTTCAGGAAATATGATGGAACTTTGTGATTTGTAACGGAAAATATCCTTTAGTTGTTAAAAGGGAGCTTTTCTGTGAAATTCAGGAAAAAAATGTTCGTGAATTTCAGAATTTTTTTTAACAGTGTAATTACAGTGAAATATTTTACTTTTAAAACAGAATTTCGTTATAAACAGGGGGATTCCCACGAGATTTGATGATGAAAGTATAGTGAAATTCGCAAAATCAGACTTTCTGGAAGCTACAAAAAATTCTGTTCTAAATAATAGTTCATTTTTGCAAGTATATTTAGTTTTATTCCTTTGGACGAAACTGTAAAAACATTCCGTTATACATAGGAACATAGGTTCTGGCTTCCCAGATTTTACAGTATTAAGTTCCATTCTAACTAACAAATAACAGGATACTAAAAGAAATTTAAACGAATTTCAACGCATCGTGAAAAGTCGGCACTTTTGGCGTCCCACCCAGTGGTAAAGTGGGACAGGTCTTGGAGTCATTGAAAATTGGTATATCCTGCACTGTTAAAAAATATTCTGTGAAATTACAGGGAATCGACGAATAATTCATTATCTTAAGTCTTATGTAAAATTACAGAGATTAGAAAAACTGAGATTTTTGTTAAATAACAGAGAAGTTATTTGGTAAATTTACAATAGTCTCTGTAAATTAACATCGTTAAAAATACTCAAGACTCTGTAAATTTATTTTTAATGATAATAATTTAATTTATTTTTTTAAATTAATGAATCACTCAAACTGCTTCAAAGTATCAGAATCTTTCGAGTAATTTTGATTTACTGTTTTGAATTGCTGTAATTTTTTAACAATTTGTTTCTAACCGTCTTGGGGGTTGAGACAAGACCTCGTGACTCTGGAAGAGCTCCTTACTGACAGAACTCTAGAAGCCGTTGACTATGAGTACAAAATATGTCTTTTATAATTTATCAAAGAGAAATTTATTGTACTTGTGCTATTCAAAAATTACGCTTCAAATATATTCTTTTAAAAATCGCAAATGATTTATTTTATTTTATTTTAGAACGATACATAATACTATTATTTCTTTTAATAAATTTAAATCTTTTAAACTAATTTATGTAAAAATTCAATGAATTTTTTTTTAATGTAAAAATTTGAATCTAATTCATTCTTTGCAACAACAATATTTTAGATAATTTTTCGAAATTCTCACCCACTATTTATTTTTTATGCGCTAATATTTTGAAAAGATTTTTTAAGTAAGAAATACGAGAAAAACAAACAGAAAAAATATAATTTATTATTTAAAAGTAAGTTTTTGCGTTTTCCATATTTTATTCGTTTTGAGTAATATGTTTTTAGAAGTTTAATATTTTTTATAGCGCATTTACCAATGAAAAAATATTAATAATAATAGCATTGTAATAATAATAACTGCTTCGAAATAATACGACGTAATTTACTCTAAAACATTTAATTTTTTTACAATTAGCTCTAGCCGTCCTGGGGTTTGAACCTGAGACCTCTGGACTCTGGAAGAACATCACAATATTACCAAGCTCTTAACATATGAAGAAAGCAAGTGCAAAACGATTCTTGATAAAATTATTGGGACGAGGAGATGATTTTTCCTTTTCAAAATTATCCTAAATTAAAAAAGAAAAAAAAAACTAATTTTTTTTAAACACTTAACTGATCAATATTTGAAGTAAACTTTCAAATAATGCTTATTTTTTTTTCATGTCTTCTACATTTTTAATGTTTTATCACCGGATTTTCAAAACAGAAATTTTTGCTTAATTGAATCAGAAAAATACTCGGATTAAATAATGCAGAATTTACAATAAAAATTTCCTGGTGATAGTAGTAAATTATGATTGGAATATGGATGCACGTCCATAATACGGATAAATCATGATTGGCAAAAACACATTGCCCGTATGACGTACGTGAAAATCAGGGAAGAGGTTAATATTTCAAGAAAAAATTGAAAAATAATTTTATAAGTGTGTTTTTTGAATTACATGTTTTACAAAATAAAAAAAAAATCTTTAAATAAAGACATGAAAATTACTACAGGGAATTGGATGTAAGATAAGGGAAATATCTGTAAAATGATGAACGAGAAACTCAGTAGAATGCATTTAACCGAGAATTAGTGTAACTTTACAGTCACGATTTTTTCTATGTTTTTACAAAAAATTTTAACAGCGTGCATAAACTGGGATATCTGGCAACGCTATTGTCGTACACGAAGTGATACGCGTACGTTTGGTAAATCTTGCCAAAGATGATAGAGTTATGCAATAATCTAAAGAGTGTTTTTAATGTTGTGTTCATGCGTTTATTTGTAACGAAACCTGGTTGACAAATGCAACTAAGCTTCTATTCTAACATTAGGTGATATTAACTTTGCCACTCTATTTACTCTAGAAGTTTTCTTACTCTATATAGTAAAACAGTAAGTACATTTTTTGAATTTAAATTTTGTCAAATGTATAGATATATTTAATTTATGGAATTAAACAACTTTTTTCAACAGATTGGAAAAAAATTATATTGTAAAGATTTTTTTTTTTAAATTCATAATTGTTTTTAAATTTACATATCATGAAAATTTCAAAAAGATATTGAAATGAAAAGTAAAACAAGAATGAAATATTAATCAAACCGGAAAAAAATGAACTTTGTGCCAAAGAAAAAACTTATTTAGTGTGATTTAAAACAATGCCTTAAATTATTTTTGCTACATAAAAATATACAGCGTGGTGCAAAATGAAAGGGACGACACAAAAACAAAAAAATATGCTCGCGTTTGCCATGCAAATACACAAATCTCTGTTGTGTTAAAATTAATATACTCTTTGTTGTAAAATTAAATATACGATATTCCAATTAATTTAAATCAAACGTTTAAAAAAAAACACAAATATATAGACAGTCGAGTCTCTATATAACGAAATCCATTATTCAGTCAAAAAATTCGTTATATAGAAAAATTCGTTGGATAGAGAACGGCGAAAAAATTTCATTTAATGTTTAAATTTCGAAAAAGAATTGTTTTTGAGCTGTTTAATTAAGTTTTCGAAATATTTAACGGAATTTTGCCAGAATCTCAAGCATTTTCGCCACTTCCCTTTTTTTCCAGTGTCTTATTGATTATTTTCAAAATTATTACCTTATCAGAGAGAGTTATGCTTATCTAGAAGCAATTTTATAAAAATACAATAGAAGATCACTCCAGCATAGATGATATTTAGTAACAATTCTTCATTCAAACTATCGCTTACAACAAAAATTGCGCCGAGTCGCCACATACAACAAACATCCACTCAAAACTCTAAAAGTAAAAAGTGTTCGTTTAGTTAGATAAAAATCTGCTGAAAAAGACGAACTTTTCTACTACTGACCCCTTATCTCTGCCTCAATATCCAACCTAAGAAACAAAGATCATTCTCAAGATGACAATGGAATAGTTATCTTTTACACTGTAAAAACAATCCATTAAATTGACGGCTAAAAATGCAGGCAGCAATGTTGCTAGCAGTTTTTGCAAATAAAAATTATAGTAAAATTAGATGTAAATTTTTTTATTACATCTAATTTTACTGCAATTTGAAGCGTGCAAATAATTTGAAGCGTTTTTCTGAACATATGAAAGAACATTTTTGAAAAAAATCGTTAAATGAGCTATATGGAGATTATTTTTAATGTCATTATGAAAAAATTGACCGTTCCTACAAAAAATTCGTTAAATAGAGAAATTCGCTGGATGGAGTTTCGTTATAGAGAGACTCAACTGTATTTAAATATTGTATATTTTTTAATTTAAGCCAAAACAAAATGATAAGAATGCCGATAATATTTCGAAGCTGCAGCTCTTGATTGATGAATATTTTCGAATATCATTTAATAAAGCCTTCAAAAGATTTTGCTGAGTGTAATGGTTTAGTTTGCAAAATTACTTGACAATGGGATAAGGAAAAATGGCTATTTAACTTTAGAAGATACCAGATTGCAGTTTAAAAAACACCGGGATGTTACTTCAAAGAATTGCTTATAAAATTAAACATTCAAAGATTTTCATTTTTAATATTTTACAGAACTCAGCTACTTATGGTACTGAAAAACCGATGGGAAGGCTTAATTTCTTTTTCTAAACGACCTGAAAGTTAGATTGTTCGTACAGACGTAAGTAAAAGAATGAGAAAAAAATACATTGGACAAAACTATACATTGATTTTTTTTATAGCGCACGCTGATGCTGGTATCAGTATTCACCATTAGAAAATCAATGCATAGAGATAGGGGATTCTTAAATATGTAAAACCACATTGGTATCCGGGTTTAACACCTGCCCCCCCTCCTCCCCCCCAAAAACGCATTTAGTCTGAAGCACTTAATGAACGGATCTAAAATTATTTTCAGATGATGAAAATACATTTTATTTTAGTGGTTTGGAGGATATTAAGTCATACTGGTGAAGAAAAAGAATTGCAGTTAGACGGCGCTACGCGCTATGCAATTTCTTTAACTTCAACTTCCACTTTTAGAACGCTCTGGTGTTTGTAAACAGAATGCAGCCGATTTTTCGTTTTGATTCGAATGTTTTGATTTCGAGAAAAGATGTAACAATTAATTTGAGAATAGGTATGAAATGGAGCATTGTGTCTCCAGATGATTTAAAGTTGTGTAAATATGTACAAAGAACTGTAAATACTTATTTTTTTCTCATTAAATAATTAGTTAAAGAAACGTTCGAAGAAGATTTTTTCAGTTTCGATTTTCACGTATGATATACATTGTAGATTAATACGATAGATTATTCCTTTGAATTCAGAATGTTTTTATAGATTTTATGATTACATATTTACATATGATTTACTCGACCTTGATTTTCGAAAGAGAAACCTCGATTTGAAGATAACAGATACATTTTTTTACACTGGCATAACTGCATTTTTCAACAAAATAATGCCTCAATAAACTCTGTAAAAGACACAAATAAGTGGATTAAAGAGAATAAGATTTCCACACTTCATTGGTCGGCTATAGTCCGGACTTAAATCCCATAGTATGTATTAAAATACACAAAATTTATCGACAAAAGGGAGGGTCAAATAGTCCAATATAACTCAAAACCAGAATTAAGATTTACCATTTTTGAGACATGACATGTTTTGTCACCTCGGCAATTTCAAAATCTTGTAGATTTTCTATGCGATAACGTTACATTAAAATTATTAAACATAAAGGAAGCACAACTGATATGTAATATTTCTATAATTTAGAAAAATCCATTCCATATTTATTATTTTGCTCCTATTGCATATTCAGTGAAAATGGAATTTATTGTAATAACGATTTAGCTTGATAAAATAAATTTATATGGTTTATAGATTGTTGGTTTATAGATGTCATTATATTTATTATTTAGTCAATTAAATTATCGTTCCTATCATTTTGTAACCCGATGCATAAAATTAAAAATGTCGTCTCCACCCCAGTTGGAGATGATGCTAAACAAAAAGAGAGTGGGGGATCATAATTAAAAAAAAGGAAATCTAAAACAGCACACTTAATTTTATAAAAATACACATTAATATTTGAATAAATACTTCATTAAAAGTGTTCTCCCGTGTGATGAAAAAAAAAGATTTTTTTTTCTTTTTTCATAAATTAATTCTTTAACATGGCTAGAATACGATGATCAAATAATTTTCCAAAATTTGAATGTCCTATAAAGATAAAGTATTATAAAGATAAGCTTACGGTGAGCTCGAACAATTCCATCACGACAAGCCACATTTATTACCAAAAGTCCAAGAAGTTATAAAACCTGTTTATGAAAATTTGTCAAGAGATGAATTGTTGAACCGTTGTTTAGGTGCGGAAATGCAAAACAATAACGAATCCCTAAATTTCTTGATTTAGATATTCGTTCTTAAAATCTGCACTATGGCGCCAAAATCATTGAGATTGTAACGTATACTGCTTTTATTTATTCATCGAATGTTTCCAAAGAGTATTAAAAATAATGACAGTCAATGGAATGCCCCAAAAGCCGCAAAGCGCATACATATGTACAAAACCGTTGTAAGACTTCAGTCCTCGTTCGAAGTTATGTAGCCGCAAGACACCGGCGACTTCAATAAACGCACTCCATCACTGACGTGCGACAGGTTGAAACAGTGGATAAAGGTGCGACCCACTCGAAGTCACCGTGGAAGAAAGGAAGATGCTCAATCACGTTTCATCACTGACGTGTGACGGTTCGAAGGAGGTTGATGATGGAAAGAACCCCCAGGGATTTGTTTGATGTTTCCGAAAGGCGAGCACCTGGAGGAAGGTTCTCACGGGCCCTGCAAACAGAGTGTACCGGGCGCAAAAAATCAGGGCGGAACCAATGACGACCCGTTAAAGGGCGGAATAGAAAAGAATATAAAAAATTTTCTCCTGAATGGCTAAGAGAAGAGGTGCTTTGTTATATCAGAAATTAAGGAGAGAAATACGGGATGTGAAAAGAGAAAAAGGAGAGTTTTTGGGGAGTAATGGAGGAGAATAGCTAAGACTCACTTGGAGCTGAGTCTCTCCCTATAAACCTTTTTGACCGGACGGGGTCGGTGATATTGGAGGTGCCCAAGGTCTCCATAGCAGTTAAAACATACGTAATGTGGGTAGTGCCAGGTTGACCCTTGCAGAAAGCAAACTTTCCCCTTCCACTTCTTATACACTCATATATTCATATATGTTGAGTGGCGATCAATGTGAACTCTTTGCGCAAAAAACGCTGAAAAATGCATGAATTTCAACGCTTATAATTTATAGCTGCCACCTGCGGTTGTTACTATTTTGCACAGGACTTTTCTAATTTTATGATTGTTGTGCATATGTACCATTTTGAATATTTAGTCCAGAATCAAATTAGTTGTCTTATAAGATAATAAATTTCATATTATTTGAAGATTACAATATCCTTAATGTTCACACCTTCGAAGTCAAACTACCGCTCCTACTACAACTATTCACACGAGGCAGCACACTGTGATGAAGCGCTCCGAACGCGGAGTGGGCAGGGCCGTAGCCAGGTGGGGGCCAGGTCGGGCAATGCCCGACCTGGGAGAATATTTGCCCGACCTAGCACAACTGACTGGCAATTTGATCGACAACTGACTGGTGCATTTAATTTCTAAACTTTTTTTAATAACTTTTTTAGAATAAGGAAAGGGCAGCTGACGTCACTGTGGACGAATTACTGTGGATAAGGGAGAAAACCAGTCCGTTCTTTAACGACTGACACTGTACGGATGAACTCCGGGAATTTGATTGGTCTAAGTTTGCCATTGCATAAGTAAGTATGATATGATTGGGCTACGTCATCAAGATGATTCCTACAATGATCGCTATGACAAAAA
The DNA here is from genome assembly GCA_964019185.1 of Maratus speculifer. NCBI lineage: Eukaryota > Metazoa > Arthropoda > Arachnida > Araneae > Salticidae > Maratus > Maratus speculifer. Next base: position 196,201,117 of record OZ025293.1, on the reverse strand, counting down.
ATGTAGCGGTAGATTGGTTGACAGAAGTGTTTGTTTGTAAACATGCCCTTTCCTTATAGACAGTAATCTAAACAGACACTCATCCCTAAAACTTTTCAATTCAGACAGTTACGAAAAATTCATTCGTTAAAAACATTTTTTTTCATCTTATTTCAGGAGCTGTAGAAAATTTCCCCTTTTGTTGCTTTGTAGAAATTTACCGTACCGCCTCTCCAAAGAGTCAAACTGCGGATTTCAGAAAATAATAGGGTTTAGAGATTATCCTCTTTTTCTTAAACTGATCCTAATGTCCGTAAAAATCGCTTTCTTGTAAATCTGTCATACAGAAAATTTATTAAAATCAGGTAAGGAGAAAAGCAAAGGCTTGGAGTTTCTGTTGCAATTGGCTACCTATTTTGGCTTGACATAACAGGTTCTACAAAACAGGCAACTATCATCTGTTACAATAAGATGGTTTTGTCATTGTTAACCTCAGTATATTGCTCTTGAGGGCTTTTTAATAACTTTGGAAAATGTGTTTTGCCCTTTTTATTTGACACTGTTGCAAATTATAAAACCTTGTAACATCATTATCATACAGAATTGCAATATCTAGATAAGGTGAGAAAGGGGAAATTAATGTATGGTTATGAAGCGGAAATGTAAATTGAAAAACTATCAAAAGTACCAAACGAAAATTAAAATTTTCAGGTAATGAAATATTTATTTTTATTTTTACATTTTCTTTATTCATAGTTACAGTTTACAAACAATATTTTTTTACGGTTGTTTATAAATATTTTTGTTCACTTGACTTTTCGAAATTTTTAATGCATTCGCGGACTTATTTTTAAATGCAAAGGCATGACATTCGCAGACAATATTATTGAAGTAGTTTAGATTCGAAGAACATTCTTCATTATTTTACAAATGCATTGAAACTTGAGCTTTAAACGATAGTGTCTCAGATTACCTTTCCTAGTTTCAAAAATTCATAACACTTAGCTTCTTATTTACTTTGTTTTTTTCCTGTAATATCCTTTGTATTTATACGGGCGGGGGGGGGGGGCGTTATTTGTTATCATGGGGTCAGAATAAAAATAATTGTAATTTTATGGCATTATGAACATAAAAATATTTTCGTGATTGTGTTAGAGAATAGAGAATTAAAATAGATACCATAATAGTGCATTATATTGCCGTACATTTTCACGATAGATTTTAATTGGTGTGATACTTGCTGGCCAACCCGGCGTCGCCAGTGATGTGATGATATTAACCTTAAATTTATTTTAGTTTATATCGTTAATTCGATTTTTAAAAAATTGATATTTTAAAACAAAAATATTTGCTAACAAACTTCGTGTCGGAGGTCCCGCAATATTTATACCGAATGCGACATTTTAAAGTGAAATGTACACTTTTTAAAATATCTTTATATTTTTCCATATTTCAACAACAAAAAATAATGGCAAACTCAGAATTAAAAAAAAAAAGGAATATTTTTTAAATATTTTATTACACTGTAATATATACAGGGTGATTCATAAAAGATGGGCAGAACTTTAAGGGGTTATAGTACACTTAAAGACAAATAATATTAAATAGGAGACTAAGGGTCCCAGACGTATTCCCAAGGAGATAGGGGGCATTAAAGTTTAGGGTCCGAAATTTCAAATGATTATAAAAAATGGAAAAATTGGTCGATTCGTTTACGGTTTTTGCAAAAAATTTTCTTTATGCCAGTATTTTCTTGAAATAAAATTTTAAAGTTCAATTTCAAAAAATGCCGATAGGGGGCGCTTTAGACTTTGGAGTAACAAACAACTATTTTTTAACGTTATTTTTTGTATTTCTTTAAATGATTTCGAAAGCTTAGACTTAAACTTAAATTTTGATCTAAAAATCTGAGTCCTAACGAGTAGTTAAGTAGCGTAAACTGAAATTTGAAATTTGAAACCCTTCTCCCCCCAGAACAAAAATCAGTTATTCCCGACTTTGTGTCGTAGATTAGGCTCTAACTACTGCCGCGTTTTGCTAAAATTATTCTTTATGTCAGTATTTTCTTGAAAATAAATTTTAAAGAAAATTTTCAAAAAATTCCGATAGAGGGCGCTTTAGACTTTGGAGTAACGAACAACTATTTTATACCGTTATTTTTTGTGTCTCATTAAATGCTTTCTAAAGCTTAGACTTAAACTTAAATTTTCAACTCAAAATCTGAATCGCTGAGCGTGGTTCAGTAGCGAGGGGAGGGGGTTCAAATTTCAACTTCTGAACATAGTTCAGTTTGCACTACTTAACCATGCCCAACGATTCTGTGCTGTGATACGAGGCAAAAATACAACTTTCGTCAAGGACTGCATAGTCGGAATTCACTCATAAAGGCACTGGCACAGTTGGAAACGTCGCTCATGCAAACGTTAAAGCTCCATTCCTGACGCTAGTCACCGGGTGAAGAAGGAGACAGAAAGTATGCAAATGTCAAATGGGGAAGAAGAAGAACACGTATGCAAAATTTCGACATGATTCAGGCATAAAAACCACTGAACGGTGAGTCAAGTGTAAGTCGCTGTAGTAATGAATCGGAAGATGGTGCCCTTCACGAATAAGGAAAAGGCTGAGATGCATTTAATTTACGGAGCGGCAGATGGAAATGGTGCAGAGGCACAACGAATGTACGGAGAGCGATTTCCCAACAGGCGGTTGCCTAACCGCAAAACTTTCGAGCGCTTGCACAGACAGTTGTGTGAGACGGGATCATTTCTCGCTTCCCGGTCGAATGCAGGTCGTGCAAAAAAGGACGAATCAGTAGTTGTTGCAGAAGCCATTCTGGATGTAGTAGCGGCGCAGCCAAGTACAAGTACACGAACAGTGGCTAGACAGGTGGATACCTCACAGTCCATGACTTGGAGGGTACTGAAGGATGAACATTTGCTCCCGTTTCATGTGCAACGAGTCCAGAAACTGTCTCCAGGGGATTATCCGAATCGTATTGAATTCGCCCGCTGGTTTCTGCAGCAGAACGCGCTAAATCCACATTTTGGACGAACTGTGCTTTTTACCGATGAATGTACCTTCACACGTGAAGGTACATTTAACACACACAATGCACATGTATGGGCGGATGTCAATCCACATGCTACGTATCCACATGCTCATCAGAGACGCTTTTCCATCAATGTTTGGGCAGGAATCCTCGGAGACCACCTAATCGGACCCTACCTTCTTCCTGAACGCCTCAACGGTAAAACATACCTCACATTTCTGCAACATGTGCTGCCAGACCTGTTAAACGTTGTTCCTCCACGCATCCGGCGGGTCATGTGGTTCCAGCACGATGGAGCACCAGCCCATTACGTACGAGACGTCCGCAACTATCTGGACATCACATTTCCGAACAGATGGATTGGTCGAGGTGGTCCTGTTGCTTGGCCTGCTCGCTCGCCAGATCTTTCACCCCTCGATTTCTTTTTTTGGGGACAATTGAAGGCTCTTATGTATGAGACACCCATTGAATCCCCCGAGGAACTGGTCGCCAGACTTTCCGCCGCTGTAGGGAAAGTGCTCGAAAAGCCTGATGTTTTCGCGAATGTTCGCCGTTCCATTCTTCGCCGTTGTTCTGCGTGCATAACCTCTGGTGGTCACAATTTTGAACATTTATTGTAATTACATGTTAATAAATATGCTTTGGTAACATAATCCTAATTTGAGTCTTTTTACCTCGTATCACAGCACACAATGTGTGGACATGGTAAACTGAACTGTGCTCAGGAGTAGAAATTTCAAACCCCTCTCCCCAGAAACTTAACCACATCTAACGATTCAGATTTTTGGATGAAAATTTAAGTCTAAGCTTTAGAAAGCATTTAATGAGACACAAAAAATAACGGTATAAAATAGTTGTTCGTTACTCCAAAGTCTAAAGCGCCCTCTATCGGAATTTTTTGAAAATTTTCTTTAAAATTTATTTTTAAGAAAATACTGACATAAAGAATAATTTTAGCAAAACGCGGCAGTAGTTAGAGCCTAATCTACGACACAAAGATCGGGAATAACTGATTTTTGTTCTGGGGGGAGAAGGGTTTCAAATTTCAAATTTCAGTTTACGCTACTTAACTACTCGTTAGGACTCAGATTTTTAGATCAAAATTTAAGTTTAAGTCTAAGCTTTCGAAATCATTTAAAGAAATACAAAAAATAACGTTAAAAAATAGTTGTTTGTTACTCCAAAGTCTAAAGCGCCCCCTATCGGCATTTTTTGAAATTGAACTTTAAAATTTTATTTCAAGAAAATACTGGCATAAAGAAAATTTTTTGCAAAAACCGCAAACGAATCGACCAATTTTTCCATTTTTTATAATCATTTGAAATTTCGGACCCTAAACTTTAATGCTCCTATCTCCTTGGGAATACGTCTGGGACCCTTAGTCTCCTATTTAATATTATTTGTCTTTAAGTGTACTATAACCCCTTAAAGTTCTGCCCATCTTTTATGAATCACCCTGTATATATATATATATATATATATATATACAGGGTGTATCTAAACTACTGGGCAAAACTTTAAGGGGTGATAGTACACATAAAGACAAATAATATTAAATGGGAAACTAAGGGTCCTAAACGTCTTCCAAAGGAGATAGGCGCCATCAAAGTTTAGGGTCCAAAATTTGAAATGATTATAAAAAACGGAAAAATTGGTCGATTCGTTTGCGGTTTTCACGAAAACTATTCTTTATGTCAGTATTGTCTTGAAAATAAATTATAAAGATAAATCTCAAAAAATGCCGATAGAGGGCGATTTAGAGTTTGGAGTAACGAACAACTATTTTTTACCGTTTTTTTTTGCATCTCATTAATTTTTTTTAGAAGTTTAGACATAAACTTATATTTTAAGCTCAAAATCTGTGGTTAAGTAGCGCAAACTGAACTGTGTTTAATGGGAGTGGATAGGTTCAAATTTCAAATGATTATAAAAAACAGAAAAATTGGTCAATTGATTTGCGGTTTTTACTAAAATTATTCTTTATGTCAGTATTCTCTTGAAAATAAATTATACAGATAAATTTCAGAAAATGTCGATAGAGGGCGCTTTATACTTTGGAGTAACGTACAACTATTTTTTACCGTTATTTTTTGCATCTCATTAAATTTTTTTGAAGCTTAGACATAAACATAAATTATGTGCTGAAAATCTAAATCGTTGGAGAGTGGTTAAGTAGCGCTAACTGAACTGTGTTCAATGGGGTTGGGAAGGTTCAAATTTTAAATGATTACACAAAACGGAAAAATTGGTCGATTCGTTTGCGGTTTTCTCTAAAACCATTCTTTATGTCAGCTTTTCCTTGAAAATAAAATTTAAAGATAAATTTCAAAAAATTCCGCTAGAGGGCGCCTTAAACTTTAGAGTAACCAACAACAATTTTTAACTATTATTTTTTTTTATCTAATTAAATGCTTGCAAAAGCTTAGACTTAAATTTTGAGCTCAAATTCTAAATCGTTGGGAGGGGTTAAGAAGTGCAAACTGAACTGTGTTCAGGTGTTGAAATGTTACCCAGCCCACCGTACGAACACAGTTTAATTTTTCGCTATTTAATTACTCACAACGATTCAGATTTTGAGCTCAAAATTTAAGTCTAAGCTTTTAAAACATTTATTTAGATTAAAAAAAAAAAATAACGGTTAAAAAAAGTTGTTGGTTACTGTAAAGTTTAAGACTCCCTCTAACGTAATTTTTTGAAATTTATCTTTAAAATTTATTTTCAAGGAAATACTGAGATAAAGAATGGTTTTAGAGGAAACCGCAAACGAATCGACCAAATTTTCCGTTTTTTATAACCATTTGAAATTTGAACCTCCCCACCCCCATTGAACACAGTTCAGTTTGCGCTACTTAACCAGTCTCAACGATTCAGATTTTCAGCTCAAAATTTAAGTTATGTCTAAGCTTCTAAAAAAATTTAATGAGATGCAAAAAATAACGGTAAAAAATAGTTGTACGTTACTCCAAAGTCTAAAGCGCCCTCTATCGACATTTTCTGAAATTTATCTGTATAATTTATTTTCAAGAGAATACTGACATAAAGAATAATTTTAGTAAAAACCGCAAATCAATTGACCAATTTTTGTTTTTTATAATCATTTGAAATTTGAACCTATCCACTCCCATTGAACACAGTTCAGTTTGCGCTACTTAACCATAGATTTTGAGCTTAAAATTTAAGTTTATTGGTAAACTTCTAAAAAAAATTAATGAGATGCAAAAAATAACGGTAAAAAATAGTTGTTCGTTACTCCAAAGTCTAAAACGCCCTCTATCGGCATTTTTTGAGATTTATCTTTATAATTTATTTTCAAGACAATACTGACATAAAGAATAGTTTTCGTGAAAACCGCAAACGAATCGACCAATTTTTCCGTTTTTTATAATCATTTCAAAATTTGGACCCTAAACTTTGATGGCGCCTATCTCCTTCGGAAGACGTTTGGGACCCTTAGTTTCCCATTTAATATTATTTGTCTTGATGTATACTATCACCCCTTAAAGTTTTGCCCAGTTGTTTAGATACACCCTGTATTTATATATATATATATATATATATATATGTGTATGTATGTATGTGAAGTTATTAAATTTTTTCTAGAAGACTGGGATTCCTAAAATTTTTCACTTAACGGTCACAACAAAAATTCCTGTAACCGATTCTCTTACATGAATTTTTGCTGTTATAGTTATAAAAAAGTTCTCGGAATCTGTTTCCATGAAAAAGTTTAATAACTTTACAGTTTTTTTTTTTTTTTTTTTTTTTTTTTTTTTTTTTTTTCAGTGCAGACATTTAATATTTAAAAGAAAATAGTTCTAATTGTCTCAACTCTTTGAAATTTTTATAAGTCATAAATACAGTGGTTTCAAAGCCTGTACACAAGATTCGTGGAAACTATTGATATTTAACCGGAAAGAAGCTTGAAAAAATATTTTAAGGCACATTTCGTAAGAAATACTACTTATTACATTTTCCCTATGATGGAAAAATTTCGCAGATATACGCAGACCGTGGCCCCCAGAACTTAACAGCCCCCCTCTCCCCCAGCTGAAAATTTGATCTATCTATCTCCTACATATCACTTTTTTATAGACACGATAACTTCATAATTCTGTTCAAATCTCTTCCAAATGGAACAAAAGGGGTAGAGATGAAAGAAGGTTTTGCAAAAACAGGAAAAATAATAATATCTTAATTATGATGCCTATTGAATCCGTTTAATATTATTTTTAATTCTAGGAAAGAAGCCGAAAGCTTACATATAACAGATTTTTGATATCATTAAAAAATGGTTTGAAGGGGAGAAAAAAATAGTTTTAAAAAGAAAAAAATCCTAACTTCGTCAGTTCACAAGATATGAAATCAACATAAATTTATCAAAAATCTTCTTATGATTATCAAAAACATTTATATTGGCAATTTTTTGTTAAGACCAACTTCTAGAGCAAAACAAGTAAGAAAAATTATGCGTTAAGCATAGATCATGAAACACTTTCCAACATTTCCTGAAATCTTTAACAAAACTTCGTTATTTAGGGAAATAAGTTGTTACCGTCTAGACAAAATATTTATTCCAATACTTTTGAATAGCCTTGTATTTGGACTGTAAGCTGACATAGATACTATATAATGTGAAAATTTAGTTTAGCAAGAAAACGCCTAACAGGTTGAAATTTCTCTTTCAGCAATTTACACTAATAGATGTAAACTAAACATACTTGAATACTTTTGTTCAGTCCTGCAGTTTACCTATTACCTTTATAACACGCGCACGCCAGTATTTAGCTATCATTTAATTCAAACTAAAATACACTTGAAACTACTGAAATCATATTTTCAAAAATTATCATTCATTCACGGTCATGTATCCATTACTTTGTCTGGTCCTGTATATTCTTTTATCTATATTCTACAAACATTTATTAGTAAACTAATGCATAACTCTTTTAAAACCTCTATTAAGTAATTTATGCTTATACTCAGTAACTTTTACGAATACTTTTATGTAGTCCTGTATATCAACTGTAGCATTTATATACACCATATACCATACATACATACAGTTAAAATTAAAAGCGCATATCACAATTAAAAATTCATCTCCTGTCATCATTTCTAATAACAGTACTTTGGATAGAATATACTATTTGAAATCTTTTCTTTGTCCCTATAAATACTATGCACTTTGTATTATACATAAAATAATTTATATCAAACCTCAGTGACGTATATCAATTTCATTATACACGATATAGCTTAATATAATTAAAATATGTCGAAAACAATCCCCCTGTACCTTTATATAATGAAATTCTTTTGTGTAACCCTGTAAATGAATAACTGTTCTTTGCACCGCATATTCTATAGAATATGTGTTTTAGTGTACTTCGTAAATGCATATCAATTTTGTTATGATTTTAAAGGAAATAACAACTTTAAAATTCATTTGAAATTATTTTTTTCCATTGATTGCAATGCAACGGAAAACTTTTTTCTTCATTTGAAATAGGGTTCGTTCTGGGGTAATCGTCAATAACTTCTAAAAAATTTCAAGGCAATCTTAGAATATTTATGAGAGTTAGAGCGCAGACAGACGGACAGACCAACCGAAGTCATAAACACTTTTTAACTTTGTTCGAAAGTTTAAAAGTAGGGATAAAAAAATTATCAGCTTTGTCAATTCACAAGGTATCAAAACCCGCTTAAATTTATTATGAATCTTCTTAGTACTATTTACAACTTTTGTATTGACATATGTGTTTTATAGAACCACCTTTTACACATACACAAAAAAAAAACATAAATATAATAATAAAATAAGGGGAGGGGTTGTAGTTGTAGAAGAAAAAATATCACATCTCCGGTAATAAAAGCATCTCCGTTTTTAAGTCAATATAAAAAGTATCACTGGTGTGGTGAAAATTTTTGACAATACTTAGAGGTGTTGTATATACAGTTGCATCATTCAACGTGCACGCACCCCTATGAAAATAATTTAAAATACAGCGTGTAGTTCATTTAATGAAACAGTCGCCACACGTTTTGAATTTATTGCATAAATATTATTATTATTATCTATAACTTTTGTGGTAACAAGTTTCTGATACGAGGAATTCTACTAGTACATGATATAAAACACAAGAGATGAAAAAATAGGGTTTGAAGAAAAAAATACCGTATTAACACGATTCTGATAAAATCAACTCTTGCAGAAAAATTAAATTAAAGTATCCGAAAACGTTCGGAGCAATTTTTTCCATAAAAGCGATTAAATTACTTTTTAAACTTGTTTTTACTAAAAAGTAAAAAATATTTTATTCATTGATAAAATTTTGATAAATGGAGGAATTTATCGCAAAATTTAGTGATATTTGACCCAAAACGCTCTAAAGGAAATTCTACTGTATGTATCATAATTTCCTATTTACACTTCATATTTATGACATTGGCGACGGGAATGAACTAAAATCTAGGAGATGCTTTAAGTATTTCAAAACTTATAGCGTATCGTACCTGTTTACATGTTAATTTTCATAACATTCATCGATGTCATTCCACAAAAACATCCATAAAACAAAAAATATTTATTCTAAATTTAAATCTTTAGTTCATTCCCTTTACAATAGTGTAAATAACATATATTTCAAATTTCATGGTGATATTCCTATAACTTTTTGAGAAATCGTGTTTTGCGTTTGGAATTTTCACTGAAAATTACATTTTCCAAAAAATGCAATTAAAGTGTCGATTTATGTTTTTCAAGAATTTACAGTACTGTGCATCTATAATGAACAAATTAGCCTCGACCCCCCCCCCCCCAAAAAAAAAAAATAAATAAAAAAATATTGTCCATGAAGCATATTATTTACATTTCTTATAATTATTTTTAAAAAAAACTACCAAAACCTCGAAATTTTTTCAAACACACGGCCTTTTAAACGGCACTTCCGGTATGAGTGACAGCTGTTGAGTAGTTTAATAATCGCTATTACTCCGGATCTAGTTATCGTACAATAAAAATAAACACAGTTTTGGAAAGGTAAAAAGTTGGTCTTTATAAAAATAAAATAAAAAAGTTTTGACAATTTTGGTCGAAAATTGCATTTTCAACGTGGTCGGATACCTTAAAGATTCATCAAAAGCGGCCAAATAATATTGTTATGCTGTGTTTATCTCTAATCTTGATTTAATTTTAATTGGTGTAATTAGAACTTCGAAATCTGTCTGTGCTTGCAGTCAGAGTCGACTGGGATTTCTTTTCTAATATCCAAACTGTTTGAAAATGTTATCAGTTATAAACACATATCATAGTTTTGAAGCATGTATAAAAAAATCATGAAAGTGTATTAATCTTTAGTTGGGATCTTGCCTGCTTAGTAAATAAATGACGTAACTATCAACGTAATTTCTTCTTTATATTAAATATTAAGTCATGTAAAATTCCATAAATACTGTAAAATCTGTAAATAGAGCCTGTCTATCACACAATTTTGTATTACATGAGAGCCCTTTTAAGGTCCTGTTGAAAGGAATACCATACAATAAATAATGAATTCAGGAGGTAATATGGGAGGAGAGTTCTCCCCTAATATTAAAATGTCACTCCCGGAAGCTTTGTAATTTTGTGCTTATTAAAGTTGTGTAAATGCAATTCCCACCCTAAATGTTCAATACTGTACTTCTCTTGGAGCATCATTAATCTTTTCTGTAAACAAAATGCCTAAATTCAACACTGCAGTTATACCTGATACAATGAAAACGTGTCTAAAACGGAATTTTTTATACCTTTTGCGATTTTATTTTTACAGATTTAACTGTGAGTTTCTTGTAATAATGAATTATTCGTTTATTTTTATTGAAACATAAAAATGCATGTGTGCAGATTTTTCAGCGGACGACAGGAGAAAGGGGAGGGGAGGTCCACAAAACTACAGGCTGGTGACGCAGATGTAGCAATCCTCAACAACATCTAACATTTTTATGGAAATGTATTATCTCAAACACATTTACAAAAATTAGTTTATTAATAAACAGCAAAATGAAAGAATATCACATACTTTATGAAGAGCTATAAACTTATACTGAATACATACTTTTAAAAGTCATAAAAATAAAAAATAGTAATTTTGCCCTTTCTGGAAAAACATTTGCCCGACCTGGAAGAATGGTCTAGCTACGGGCCTGGGAGTGGGATTGAAAAAAAAAAAAAAAATGACAGAATGGAAGTAAGAGCAGAGTAATCCTCATTGAAAAATTTCCAAGAGGAAGAGGGAGGAATGCTCTATGGACCAGTTTTCTCAGATTGATGGTAGGTTGAGATTTTCATCGTTTTAACTGTACTTGAAATTTTAAACGCGTTTTTTTTAACTTTGTTTTTCAAACTTTCCACAAACATAACTCGAGAACGGTTTGTCCAATTCACTTGTAATTTATTGAGTAGACTCAGCCCACAAAGATGCACGAAGTGAACTAGAATCATCTGAAAATTCAGTTTATTTCAATTTTTTCGTAAAGAAAAAGTAAACACATGATTTTTTTTTCAGAACTCTGCCAAAAACCCAATTTTCAATAATCTCAAATGATTCTATTTTATTCGATGCATTTAGGCTTATAGATTGAAACGACGTTTTTATTCATTCTTTTAGATAAGCCAATCAGCTGAAATTGGAGAGGAAGTGAACGTCCTGTTTTTGGAGGCAGGTGTCTTCAGAGTGGTGTAACTTACGTTTAATAAAGATTTTTGCTTGAAATTTGTTTTACATATTTTTGAAATAGCAATAAATGAACAGTAAAAAACCCAAAGTTGTTTTTGTTTCATTTGTCGTCAAATAATAATAATAATAATAAATCCCCCCAAAATGCTTAAAATACAGGCCGTTACACGGGGAAACCCCCTTAAGTAATGTAATCTCCCACCCTTTTCACACACACACACACACACACACACACACAAAAAAAAAAAAAAAAAAAAAAAAAAAAAAAAAATCTGTGAAATTACTAAACTTTTTCTAGGAAACAGGGATTCTTGGAACATTTTATATTACGGTAATAGCAAAAGTTCCTGCAGCAGAGTCTGTTAATTGAATTTTCTCTGTTACCGTTACATGAAAAGTTCTAGGAATTCCAGTTTCCTAGAAAACATTTAGTAACGTTACAGATTTTGTTTTACAGTGAACCTACCCACCAAATTAAATACAGGGTAAATCTTGTAATAGTTTAAAAAATCGAAAACAATATGTTTTTTTTGACGGATTTATACGTTTTAGATACCGGAGATTATGAAAAACATATTTTTAGAGAAAAAATAATTGCCGTCTGTCTGCACTGTAAAAAAAAAATCTGTAACGTTACTAAACTTTTTCTAGGAAAGTGGGATTTATAGAACATTTCATGTAACGGTGAAAGGAAAAATTCATGTAACCGACTCTTTTTCTTGAATTTTTGATTTTACCGTTACATGAAAAGTTCTTGGAATCCCAGATTTCTTGAAAATGTTTAGGAACTTTGCAATTTTTTTTTTCTTTAACAGTGTGTCTGTGGTCTGTCTCTTCATCTGAGTATCTGTAAACACTATTTCCCGAACAAATTGAGATAGAGACTTGAAATTTAGTGTTTACTTAGTATGTAATAATAGGAAGACGCCCATTGAATATAGGTAACCTCGATTATCCCGAACTATATTTTCCGACTCTTGAAATATTCGTTCTGATGAAAAGGGTATATAAAAGTTTTCGAAATTGTTTATTTTAAGGAAGTAATATAGAATAAATAAAATAAAATAAAAAACATAAATTTTGCATAAAGAATGAAGTCGATCGGATAATTAGTTGCTGAGATAATTGTAATTCTCATTTTTACACTCTTCGCTTTTTTCACGAGCCTGTATTTCATTCAAAATTCAGATCAAAGATATATTTTTAATGAGATGCTTAGTCCAGTGCAATAAACTGTTAGTTAATAGGATTAGTAATTTTAAAGTTATAGGATCGTTCTTCTGCACAATTTGGTATTAATTTATTATCCCGTCGACCAAAACACCATTACCAAACTATAAGATTAAATTCCAATACTGGATTGTCATAAATGCCACATCCAATTGCCATTAAACAAGTTACACGTGTTTGTTAGTCATCAAGTGATTTTTAATTATTTTTATTAATCTTTTACTAATTTATTTATTTTTTAGTTTTTAAAAATAAAAGTTAAGCCAATTTGTATAATTCATGAGTAGTTTGGCGATTTATATAATTTGTAGAAATTGGTCAACGGGATAATCAATTAGTACCCGCAGTCCCGTAATAGAATATTACTACACTGTAAAAAAAAAAAAAAACAAACAAACCTTAAGTTATTAAACTTTTTCTAGGAAACTGGGATTCCTAGAACTTTTTATGTAACGATAATAAGAAAAAATCATGTGACAGAATCGGTTACATGCATTTTTGCTGTTACCGTTACATGAAAAGTTCTAGAAATCCCAGTTTCCTAGAAAAAATTTAGTAGCTTTACAAATTTTTTTTTTTTTTTTTTTTTTTTTTTTTTTTTTTACAGAGTATGTATAAAAAATATTTAAATATACATTTAAATTTTATTTTGGAATTGCAATGCATTTTATAAATAGTTTACACATGTTTTATTTTTATATTTTATAATTTGCATAGATGATAAGTATTACGATGGCTTCCAACAACTAGTTTATTTCGATGATATCTTTATATATAAAAATCTTCTGTGCGTGTGTATGTAATTGAACTCCTCCTAAACGACTGGACCGATTTTGATGAAATTTTGTGTGTGCGTTCCAGTAGATTCGAGAATGGTTTTGATTCACATTTCGTCGAAATTGATTCAGTACTTTTTTAGTAATTAGGCAAAAACTAATAGTTAGTGATTTTTCGCTAATTAAAAGTGCTATATATATTAAAGAAAGTCAGGATTTCGTATTAATCATAGCACAAAAAATCTACCATACCAAAAATCTTGAAAATTGAGATAAAAATACTTCTTATAACATCGAGTGCCGCTAAAAATGGATTTTCGAAAATTCCACCCCTACGATGCGTAGAAAAAAGAGCGAATTTTTAAAAAATTTCTTAGAAATCGGCTTTGTAGTTATTTTTCATCTAATAGCATATTTTAGTGTATTTTTTCATGCTGAATTGAACGGTACTAAGCAAATTTGTCTAAGTCCAGTAGTTCGTGAGATAATTCACATTTTCCTAATTTGGCGATGTCTTCGGCGCAAAAACCTGAAATTTTCAATGTTCATCTTTATATATAAAAATCTTCTATGCGTGTGTATGTCACTGAACTCCTTCTAAACGACTGGACCGATTTTAATGAAATTTTGTGCGTGCGTTCCAGTAGATTCCAGAATGGTTTAGATTTCCATTTCGTCGAAATTGATTCAGTACTTTTTTAGTAATTAGGCAAAACCTAATAGTTAGTGATTTTTTGTTAATTAAAAGTGTTGAATAATTTCGATAAATAGAGTGCGGACGGAATGTCCGAGCGGTCAAAGGCGCCAGATTTAAGCTCAACTTCTCGAAGAAAGAGATCGCGTGTTCGAACCCCGCTCCTGTCAAAAGTGTATGCTTTACAGTAATATAGCCTGTATTATAATTTTGATTAACTGACTTCAGAAAATCGTTAACTTTTAACAAAAAAGAGAAAAATAAACTTTTCTATCAAAAATTGAACCGACTTCAAAAAATACTGAAGAGTGAAAAATAATTTCCTTACATAATTGTAATAAGAAATTAAATTAAGAGCGTAGTGTTTATCGTCCGTATCACTATATTTAAGTACATTTATTTGATTTTCTGGTGTCGGTGCCAGGAAGGACAACGTCTGTCGGGTCCGCTAGTTTTACAATAATATTTTGAATCAGTAAGTTCGTGCGATGAAGAAGACACAATATAAAAAACTTCCTTCATACATGTAAGTGCAATTAGCACATATCATTTAAAACTTCAGTAGACGATATTGCATATATTGGTTCTTGACTATATCACATTTATTAAAATAATTCAGATGATAATTAACAATTTAATTTTGTAGATCAACAAATAAAGTATAGAATGTTAATTAAAATAAGTATCTGAAATTTTAAAAATAAAACATATTAAGAATTTTTTAATCATGAAATACATACAACTTGCATGCATTTCAACATAACCTTATGCAAAAAACAGAATTTTTTTTTTTTTTTTTTAACTTTCGGGGACTAGTGAAGCATGTATGCATCGTCAAAAGTTCCATGTGGAATTTGTTTTTAGCACCATTAATGAATGATAGTAATACTTGTCTTTTATTAATTAGAGCAGTTTTCGTGTTTTCCAAGCAAAAGAAATTATAAAAAAAAAAAAAATTAAAAAAAAATTAAAAAAAAAGTGCTAACGGAATAAAATTTGTGTAAGGAATATCGTCTCGTAAGGGTTAAATTTAAAATTCAATAAGTTTTGGAAATCTTTTCAATCATGTGCATTTGTACCAAATCTATAAAAACTCGATATTTTATTACTTTTTTTTTTTTTTTAGAATTTTATTCATTCCGCAGTCAATTTTCTTCCGCCTTATATTAGGTATACACTGTAAAAAAAAATTCAAGTGGTTACTAAAAATTTTTTAGTAAATTTGTATTCCACAGAATTTTTTAGTAACCATTACAAACTTTTTTTTGCAAGTGAAACAAACATTTTTTTTTTTTTGTAAACTGAACAAAAGACTTTTTTGTATAAGTAACTTAAAACTTTTTAGTATGAGCCACCAAGCAAATTTTAGTAATAGCTCCAAAATTATTTTTAGTAACCATTGCGTGTACCCGAAGGCCAGGAGCTTCCTTCGAGCTGCATCCAGTGGGTAAAAAGACAGACTTCTGAAACGGAAGATTTTCGGTAAAGCCGAAGTAGATGGCAGCACTAAACGTTACTACCTGCTTTATTTTGACATGTTTCTAAAGGGAAGGGAAAGTCCAGAGATCATTACCCATGGTAACTGTTACAACAGGATTTTCATAATCCCTTTATTTAACGAGTACTTACATTGCATACATTCGGTGCATATTTGGTGGCGTCCAGCATCGAACCCGGGTGCTTTCAGTCTGGAGCTCGGTGCTATGACCACTAGGCTATCACGGCCACACCAAGTGAGTTTTAGTAATAGCTATAAAAAATGTAAAACTATTAACTCTATTCGTTGCTAGCTTTTTTCTAGTAATTCTTACAAATTCCTTGTAACCGATTAAGATTACTAAAAATTGTTTAGTAATTACAAGGATCACTAAAATTTTTTTAGTAGATCGAACTTTTTTTTTTTTTTTTTTTTTTTTTTTTTTTTAAACAGTGTATATAGAGAAGGATCAACATTTATTTTTTCAAAAAAGGCTGAATATGCACTTTATAAGGTGACATTGTTTTTAAGGAAGTTTAATTCATTTTAGTTTTTTAGTTTTATTAAAATTAAACTGAAAATTTTAATTTTAATAAATTAGACGAATTTTAAAGTTGCAGTTTATCTTTTGAAACTAATGGCAACATTCAATTATCTAAAGTATTTTATGTTTCGATAGTTATAATTATTATTGTTAAAATGTGTGATTTTATTTAGTCTTGCTTAATAGAAAAATGTGTATCTTGAAAAAATGACTATCGTAATAAATAGGTTTGAGCATACAACTAACACAAAATTCTAAATCAAAGCTCCGATCAAACTTTCTATCATGTATCAATTATTGTTCTCGATTATTTATAGTACATTAATAATATACAGATCATACAGATCAATGGATATAAATTACGTACCATCCATCTTCTGTCCCAAGCCACATAGTTGGCTGCTTGTTATCCATATCTTCTTGACACTCATCCTTTGGTAAGGAATTGCCTCGTTTTCTGTTTTCTTCTTTTGCTTTTTCATCATCTATGATTTACGAAAAAATGAATTCAATGAATACATTTAAAGAGAAAAAAAATCTCTGAGAATGAACAGTTGTCAAATTGAGGAATTAACATAATTACAGATGGTGTTGCAATTTTTATTAGAACGCAGCTGTAAAAAAAAAAAAAAAAATGTTTCGATTAAAGAAAATAAATAAAAATTTCAGTTTCACATTATCAAAAAATATAAATAAAAGTAAAATAAACAAATAAAAATAAAACAATAGTTGTTTTATAGGAATGTATAAATTACTTCTTGGAGGATGTTTAAATAATTAATTGTTGTGTTCAATAACTTGTGTAGTATCATACATTGAATTTCGAAACTAAAACAGAGAAAAAAAAGCTATTTTTTCTTTGCTTAAATTTTTACATCTCTGCTTTCCGTTTATAAAAACTGAAAATAGAGTAGATTTTCTCAAGTGTGTACAGCCTGGAAACTTATGAAGAATCTAGTTACCTAGGTATTTTGTTAAATTTTTTAGACAGTAATTTGAATGTAATATTATAATATATGTTGAATATCACAATGGATTCTAGCAATGATCTATAACAATATAGATGTATACAGATGTTTGTCTGCATGTGCTTAATATTCTAAAGAGATCATTGCACGTAGAGAAACAAGATTTTCCGGAAGGTACCTGCATGCATGTCTGAAGTTATGCACCTCGAAACCAGTTTTTGAATTTTTAGATTAGATTTTAAAATTAATCTTTTATGTAATTTTTTACAGTTTTTAACTTTTCGTGGCAATTTTTCTACATTTTAAAAGAAATCTAGGTCACTCAATCTTTTTGCTAAATATAGTCAATTATGTCCTCTTTTCAATAAAGTTTATTTGGAATTCGTAGAGATTTTTGAATTATTCGCGAATTTTTTTATATGATTTTTAGGGTTTCTTCGAGTTCAATGGTGATTTTTGGACAATCGTAAATAAAATTCTGTTTAACGTTTCAGCTTAATTCTTTTAGCTTCTTTGCAATTATTGAATTTTTAACGATTTTTAGCATTTTTTCTTGTTTTGCGGCGATTTTTTGAAAATCTTTGGAGAAATCCTGTTACAATCCAATTGGCCGACAATAGTAAATTTTGTTCTATGCAATTTTCAAATATTTAAAAAAATATTTTGCGATTGTTAACATTTTTGCGTTCTGTGCTGATATTTCCACATTAAGGAATTTCTGTTTCAGTCGTTTAGTCTAGTATAAAAAATTGTGTTCTATGCGTTTCTGTAATATTACCCACCTTTTAATGGGACTCAGTACATGTAATTTTGATAAGAAAATGACAAAAATGTCGAATTTCTGATTTTTATTTTAAAATGTGCCTTGGTATCCGTAAAACATTCTGTGTAAATTTTGGAAAGATTCGATAAATAATAAAGGAGATATGCTTAATTTCCCCAAGCGTCCCCATTCAATGCCCCTGTACGAACTCGCAATCCGCTCGCAATTTTTTATATCTTAAATTTAATCGAAATACTAAAGGCTTCTACATTGATTAAGTAAATTGTCTGAAAAATTTTAAAAAGTATGTTTTGATCCTGGATGTGAAAACTGAGTATCGGTTTTTTGATATGATTGTAACACACACACACATATAAAAGGTGAGTCATAAATATCGAAACAATAGGCTATCTCCTTAAATATTGCCTATAGACCCATACTTCCAATTGCAAAATTTCATGAAAAAAGGTGAAATTTCTGATAAGATAAGTTGCAACTCCATGGGGGGGGGGGTCTATTTGAAAAAATACGAAAATTAAATTTTTATACGGCCCCAGTAGAGCAAAATTCCCAATTAGGAGATTATTCCTTATTAAACAAAAAAGATTTCATCGCCGTATCCAAAAATCTGACAGAGATATTAAAATCCAAAATTCTCCAAAATTAGTGACTTACACCACTTTACCATGCCTGTAAAGAAGAATTTTTTACTTGTTTTCAAAGCAAATGAGGGATCGTCCACAAATTATCCGTATTAAATGTCGATTCAAGACCGTGCCAGTAGTACGCCACGCACTATGGTAGGCGGAAGTGACGTCACGAGGGGGCGGGGCTTAAACCGGAATTAGGGGGTAGGAAAGGGGGGAGGAAATGTCACGTGATGTATCGTATAGGATGAGGGGGAGGGAATGAATTTTTCAAGATGGCGTCAATGTTGTGTTGTTTCGATTTCTTCTGCTATAAGACGTTGTGTTACAGGGGGGGGTAGGAAAGGGGGTAGGAAATGTCACGTGATGTGTCGTATAGGATGAGGGGGGGGATGAATTTTTCAAGATGGCGTCAATGTTGAGTTGTTTTGATTTCGTCTGCTATAACGCGGGGGTTTTTGGTTTCGGTTTCCGTCTGCTACAAGACATTGGGTTAAAAGTTGAGTTGTTTTTTTTAAGGTTTCGTTTTTAAGAGTTTCTTTTTTTGAAAATGGCAACACGTTTAAGTTGGACTTGCAAAATTTTGGATAGTTTGTTAATCACGTGTTCCTATGACGTCATAGTAACATGTCAGAAAACGTACGTTCATGTTTGAACGATGAATCACGTGGTCAATGACGTCACGCATTCCTGTTTTAAACAGATTCATTCGTGTCAGCACTTGAATGCTGGCCCCACGTGATTATGACGTCATGCTTTCATGCAAGAACACAAGAAATTCCTTCGTTTTGTGAAGTTGAGTTGTTTTTTAAGTTCAAGATTACGTTTAACTGTAACCAAATGTAAAGTTGAGTTGTTTTGATCACGATTCAGTGTAACCGGTAATGATAAAGTTTCTGATAAAGAAATTGGCAACAACAGTATTGAATAATAATACCCCATTTTTCTTGCATTTTTTCTGCCTGCTCGTTTATTTTAGTCACAAGTGTGTTTGAAAATATATTTCTGATCATGGAAAATTCTAGGGTAAGTTTTAATGTTATTTTATTAATGAACTAATAATTAATAATTAATACTAATAATTAGTAAGTGATAAACTGTTTTGTTTTTTAAAATTTTAAAATTTTATTTACTTATCATAACATAAGATTGTTTTAAATTTCTTTTTAAAAAAATTTAAAATCTACTGATTTTTTTTCTAGTTATGTTTTACACGTGTTTTTACAATATGGTTTTATTATTTTAAATAATTTGATAATCTTCAAATAATTTGTTTTAGCCTTTGCTTAGTATTTATTATTATTAATTAGCGGGCCGCTAACTTCATCGGTGGCTCGAATTCATACGAAGAGTGTAAAAAAGGGGGGAATCTTTGGCACCATCTATCGGTGATTAAGATAAATAAAGAAAGTGTTGTTGGAAATTGTTAATAAAATGTATATATCTTATCAAACATAAATAAAATATAAGGAACATACTAAAACATGTGTTAAATGTGTAACAATGCTAATAAAATTTTGCAGTAAAAAACAATTTTTTTTTTTTTTTTTTTTTTTTTTTTTTTTGTACATTCCAGTTTTGTATGTTTTTTTCTTCAAAATATTTTGTGTTTTTTGAAATTCTAAGCTTATATTTGAAATATATTTTTAAATTCTACTATTTTTTCATTTATGTTTTACATGTGGTTTTCGAAATCAAATCTGTAATTTGTTATTGTGGATACCTTGAAATAATATATTAAAACTTTGACTATTTATTATTTTTAATGTACCTGATTTTTTTAAAAAAGATATTTTAATGTGCAAAATACAACTGTTTATTTTTTAACTTATTTTTAAAAGAGTGACTATGATTTTCATGTATAACTACGCTTTTTTTTTTTTCGAAGACATTTTCTAATATATATAATTTATATTTAAATTCTTAACTTTAACATGAGTAATTATTAGATAATATTTTTATAACTTGCAACTACACTTATAGTAAGTTTATTGTTTTACATAAAAAAAAAAAATCCTTCTTTTTTAGATTCTTTTTGAGGACTCAGATGAACCGTTTATTGATGATGATGATGTAAGACAATATAGGTTTTTTTTTTCCGTTTTAATTTAAGAAAAACAAAACGGATAAAAAATGTTTTTAATACTTTTTTATATTTTAGTGTATTGGTGAAACGTTACAAATGTTTTTGGACTATGATGACTCGGATATACCGTTTATTGATGATGATGTTGATGATGTAAGCGAAACTTCACAAATGTTTTTGAAAAATCCCTTACCTATGTTTTACCAGACTGGTTCAGGATTTGAAGTACGTATATTTTTTTAAATAAAATTTCTGTGTAACTTTAAGTATTATTTTAATATTTATTAATAACAATGTTGTTTTTAGAATCAACCCGGATCTTCTACGTGTGGACCAATTTATACTGAAGAATCTTCTACAGATCATACGGATGTTAGTGGTATTCTTAGCAATAGCAATGTAAATTTAAAATGATATAATTATGTTTTTTATTTGTGTTTATAATACTTTTTTATCAGTTGACAGATGCTATTATAATTGAGAAGTGTCGGCGGTGGAATAAAAAGTTTAAAACAGGTGAAATTTCATTTAGAGCTCGCATCGACATGGAACGCATTCCTGAAAGCCTTATAGAGCAGCCAATCATTGCCGCTGTAGAAGCTGTACGTCAGCTTTTTGTTTCTATATTAGAACGCTGTTCTTCGAATTTAGCGCCTAACGATTTAATAAGAATTGTTATACAAAGTGACGGTCTGGACAAACCAATATCTACGACCCTTATGAAGGTTTCAGAAATGACAGTACACTGTTAAAAATCTGCTGCATTTTGCTGCAATGCACTCCCCTGCTTGTATAGAAAACGGTTACTTGGCCGCGAAATGGAGCTTTCTCATTGGTTGGAATAGAGATATTATATACAAGCGGTGGAGTGCGTTGCAGCAAAATGCAGCAAATTTTTAACAGTGTAGAGAAAATTTTATCCATTTTGATGAAGTGTCTGCAGTCTAAAGAAGAAATCAAGTTAGATGCAGGATTTTTTATTGATATTATAACAATTCAGCAGGATTGCGGTGGTGCTAGATACAAGATATCCAACATCTCTTTAGATAGAATAAACAAAAAATCAGTCTTATCAATTCCGTTTGATGATTTAGGCCTGTGTTGCGCAAAAGCCATATTGTTTACTAAAGCTTACATGGAAAATGATCGAACAGCGATAAATGCCCTAAAAGATAAACGTCGACCTGCTGATAAAGAGAGCTAAACAACTTCACCAAGACGCCGAAGTTCCGATCGGACCATGTACATATGCAGAAATTGCAAAGTTTGAAGATTTTTTGGACTTACAAATAGCTGTTGTTGCAGCAGCAGAAAGTCAAAACGAGGTGAGTACTTTTTTTTTGTGTGTGTGTGATTGTAAAGTTTAAACGTTTGTCGTTTAATGTGATAATTACTTTTATTTAAACGCGTCTATATGTTTTTTTTTTTCTGAAAGGTTGTTTATAAGGGTCGTGAGAGAAAGGACAAAGATGGCTTTTTAAGACGGATCAATCTGTGGTATCATGAGAATCATTTCGATGGCATTACGAATATGAAAGCATTCTACGGAAGTAACCACTACTGCAACTTTTGCGATAAAGCATACGCCCGTCCAGAGGATCATCGATGTGAAAATGCATGTTACATATGCCTTGATCAACTTTGTAATGTGGATGAACCAGTTCGGTGCGTGGATTGTGACCGGCTTTGTCGGTCTGAAAACTGCTTTAAACGACACAAGCATATTGAAGGGAGATAAAAACTCTCTATTTGTGATCGTGTAAGTTCACTTTATCATCTGTTTTTTGTGTTTTAAATTATGTAGAATTTGACATTATATTTATTTATCTACAGGGTGATTCCAAATTTTTTTTTACAATAAAAGTGGGGTGATAGTACACATCAGGACAAACAATATTAAATAGGAGACCAAGGGTCCAAAACGTTTTCCAAAGGAGATAGCCGCCATTAAAATTTAGGGACTGAAATTTCAAATAAACATAAAAAATGGAAAAATCGTTCGATTGATTTGCGGTTTTCACTAAAATTAACCTTTATGTCGGCATTTTCTTGAAATTAAATTATAAAGATAAATTTCAAAAAATGTCGATAGAGGGCGCTTTAGACTTTGGAGTAACGAACAACTATTTTTTGCCGTTATTTTTTGCATCTCATTAAATGTTTTCGGAAGCTTAGACTTAAACTTAAATTTTGAGCTCAAAATCTGAATAGTAGGGAGTAGTTAAGTAGCACAAAATGATCTATGTTTAAGGGGGGGGGGGTGTTCAAATTTAAAATAATTTTAGAAAATAGGAAAATTTGTCGATTTGTTTGCGGTTTAAAATAAAACTATTCTTTAAGTCATTATCTTCTTGAAAATAAATTTTAAAGATAAATTTAAAAAAATTCCGATATAGGGCGCCTTAAACTTTAGAGTAACCAATAATTAATTTTAACCATTATTTTTTTGTTCTAATTAAATGTTTGCAAAAAATTATTAAATGTTTTCGGAAGCTTAGATTTAAACTTAAATTTTGAGCTCAAAATCTGAATAATTAGGAGTAATTAAGTAGCACAAATTGAAGTATCTTCAGGAGTTGAAATTTAAACCTCCCCCCTCCACGAACACAATTCAAATTTTTGCTATTAAACACACCCAACGATTCAGAATTTGAGCCTAAAATTTAATTTTATGCATTTGAAAGCATTTAATGAGATTAAAAAATAACAGTTAAAAATAGTTGTACCCTACTCCAAAGTCTAAGGCGCCCTCTATCGGCATTTTGTGAAATTTATCTTTAAAATTTATTTCCAAGAAAATGCTCATTTAAAAATTAGTTTTAGCGAAAACCGCAAACGAATCGACCAATTTTTCCGTTTTTTATAATCATTTGAAATTTGAACCCTCTGAACACAGTTCAGTTTGTCTATTTAACCAGTCCCAACTTTCCGGATTTTGAGCTCAAAATTTAAGTTTAAGTCTTAGCTTACGAAAGTATTTAATAAGATGCAAAAAATAACGCCAAAAAAGAGTTGTTCGTTACTTCAAAGTCTAAAGCGCCCTCTATCGGCATTTTTTGAAATTTATCATTATTATTTAATTTCAAGAAAATGCCGACATAAAGAATAGTTTTAGTGAAAACTGCAAATCAATGAACCAATTTTTCCGTTTTTTTTAATCATTTGAAATTTGAACCCTCTGAACACAGCTCAGTTTGTTCTACTTAACCACTCCCACTTTCAGATTTTGAGCTCAAAATTTAAGTTTGACTCTAAGCTTACGAAAACATTTAATGAGATGCAAAAAATACCGGCAAAAAATAGTTGTTCGTTACTCTAAAGTCTAAAGCGCCCTCTATCGGCATTTTTTGAAATTTATCATTATTATTTAATTTCAAGAAAATGCCGACATAAAGAATAATTTTAGTGAAAACCGCAAATCAATCGACCAATTTTTCCGTTTTTTATGTTTATTTGAAATTTTGGTCCCAAAACTTTAATGGCGGCTATCTCCTTTGGAAAACGTTTTGGACCCTTGGTCTCTTATTTATTATTGTTTGTCTTTATGTGTACTATCACCCCTCTTTTATTGTAAAAAAAATTTGGAATCACCCTGTATTTGTTGTTGTTCAGGTATACCAATGCAGAAAATGCACGAAAGTGATTAGACGAAGAGATTGTCCAAAAGAAAGGCATAGGTGTGGTATCACAAGATGTCCATCGTTCCACGAATTTGTGGATGCTATTGAACATCGGTGTTATTTACGTTTAGAACCTTCAAAAGATGCCTCTGAGCATCTAATTTTTTTTTATTTTGAAACCGATCAATCCTCCGGAGAACATCATGTAAATTTTGTAGTTGCACAGTACGCTGATGGGGGTGAAGCAGTTTTCAAAGGTTATAATGCCTGCAGCGAATTTTGCTCATGGCTGTTTTCATCCAAACATAAAGGATTTACAGTTATCGCACATAACATGAAAGGGTAAATATAAGTTTAATATCTAATTAACTGTTTCGAAAAATATTATAATATTATATATTTGTTTGTGTATTTTATCTACATTTATTATTTTTCAATTACTTTCAGGTTTGATGGGCAGTTTGTCCTTTCATGGCTAATTGCACAGGAGAATTCACCAGAAATAATTCCAAACAGATCCAAAGTTATGACAATAATTTTGAGCAGCTTAAATATCAAGATCATCGACTCTTTTAATTTTCTGCCCATGGGTTTATCGAGGTTACCAGCATGCTTTGGATTCAACGAATTAAAAAAAGGGTACTTCCTCCATTGGTTTAACACGAAGGAAAATCAAAAATATGTAGGGAATCTACCAGAACCAAACATGTATGGTCCAGACGATTTCTGCCCGTGAAACTTTTTTAAAATAGTATGAAGATCATAAGAATGACGTTTTTGATTTCCAAAAAGAGATGATAGAATATTGCAGGTAAATATGTTTTTAATAAAAAAAGTCTTTACTTTTTTTCCCACTTTATAATGTCATTAATTAATTAATTGATTTTTTTCCTCTAAGATCTGACGTGGACGTTCTACGGCGATGTTGTTTGGAGTTTCGCCAACAGTTTATAGATATTACAGAAGTGGATCCTTTTAGGTATTTTTCAGTTTTCTATTATTAAAAATAAAATTCAAAAACTTTTTTTTAGATAAGGTTTTTTTTTGAGACATTGTATATTTTATAGGTATATTACAATATCCTCAGCCTGCATGGCATTCTTTTGCTCAAAGCATATTCAAGAGAATACAATAGGAATGGTTCCTGTGCATGGATACCTGAACAGTACTAATTCCAGTCCAGACTGCATCAGATGGTTAGATTTTCTACAATTTTCGGAAGGAATAGTCATTAACCATGCTAAAAATGGAAATGGGGAAAAGAAAATCTCTGGTGTATCAGTAGATGGCTATCGTGAAGCTACAAACACAATATACCAATTTCATGTAAGTTTTTTAAAATAGAGAATTATGATCATACACTTTATTTTTATTATGTATGCAGATATATATGTGTGTCTTTTTTCCTTCCTAAAAAGAGATGTTTCTTCCACGTGTGCTCAAGATGCTTTGATGGTGAAGTAATAAATCAACTAAATGGATTTACCATGGCCACTTTAAACAGAAAAACTGAGGAAACGACGGAAAAATTTCGAAGTCTTGGGTACAATGTAATAGAAAAATGGGAGCATGAATTTGTATTGGATAAAAAACAAAACGGTGAACTTCGACAATTTCTTCTCACACATAATATCGAAGATCGGCTTGATCCTAGGGAAGCCTTTTTTGGTGGTAGAACAAACGCGCTTAAGTTACAACATCAAGGCAAAGCTAAGTATGTGGATTTCACATCACTATATCCATGGGTAAGATTTTTTTTCCTTTTTAACTGTTTTATATTTATTAATAAAAAAACAAAGTCTTATTAACATATTATTATTATTATTAGGTGAACAAATATTGTCGATATCTAGTTGGTCATCCAGATATAGTCACAGACAATTTTTCTGATATGGAAAATTATTTTGGAATTATTAAGTGTCGTGTGCTACCACCTACAGACTTATATTTACCTGTTTTTATTAAAAGATTTGTTTATTAAAGAGTGTTTATTAAAAGAGTTGTTCGTTACTTCAAAGTCTAAAGCGCCCTCTATCGGCATTTTTTGAAATTTATCATTATTATTTAATTTCAAGAAAATGCCGACATAAAGAATAGTTTTAGTGAAAACTGCAAATCAATGAACCAATTTTTCCGTTTTTTTTAATCATTTGAAATTTGAACCCTCTGAACACAGCTCAGTTTGTTCTACTTAACCACTCCCACTTTCAGATTTTGAGCTCAAAATTTAAGTTTGACTCTAAGCTTACGAAAACATTTAATGAGATGCAAAAAATACCAGTTCGGTAATACCAGTATTACCAGTTCGGCTGAATGGAAAACTTTTGTTCCCGTTATACTCAAAATGTGCTGCGACAATGCAGCAATCTGAATGCGAACATGATGATAAAGAGCGTTCAATTCTCGGTACATGGGTCACCGAAGAGGTAAAACTGGCCATCAGCAAAGGGTACAAAATTCTTGAAGTAAGCTATGTTTTTAAAAATAGCATAAAAAATTGGAAAATAAATAAATGTCATGCCTTTCTACCCTTTTTTTTCACTTATATATATTTGTACATGTATTATTTTTTCAGATATTTGAAGTTTACAATTTTCAAAAAAGTTATTTAAGCATTTATTTAAGCAGTATATCGACGTCCTAAAGATTAAGCAGGAAAGTAGCGGATGGCCAACTGATTGCCTAACGGATGAACAGAGAAAAGAGTACATTGCAAATTACGAGAAACAAGAAGGAGTTAAGCTGAATGTTACAGAAATAAAGAAGAATTCTGGTAGGCGTCAAGTAGCCAAATTAGCTCTTAATTGCTTTTGGGGAAGGTATTTATTATTATTTTACATTATTCATTGTCCATTGTTTATTGTTTATTTTATAATAATAACATGTTTATATATATGTTTATTTATTTGCTTGTAGGTGGGGGATGAATTGTAATAAAGCGCAAGTGCAATATGTAAACAACATAGCCTCTTTTAATAAAGTATTAGCAGATATAACCAAAAAGGTGAGAAGTTTAGTTTTATTATTTTATTCTTAATATATTGTTTTTTTCTTTTATTTATTTATATTTATTATTATTTAAAAGGTTAAAGATGTTTATCTAGCTTCACCTGAAGTAGCAGCCAGCCATTCATTAGAAGCAAAAAAAGGATTTTATAAAGCAGGATTCATGTACAAATGTATTTATTGCGGCATTTACAACTACTTGGGCCCGTATAAAATTATACAGAGAGATGGACAAACTGAAAGATGCTGTGTTATATTGTGACACTGATTCTATCATTTATGAATCGAACGGCGCAAATGACCCCCCCCCCCCCTATAGGAAATTACTTGGGAGAATTCACCGATGAGCTAGATGGAGACACAATAACATCGTTTATTTCAGGTAATTTATTATTATTTTTTTATTTTTTTAACGTAAAAAAAGAAAGGAAATTACTATACTATCAATTTATTTTATTCTTACTCATTTATTTAGGTGGGGCAAAGAATTATGCCTATATAACGAATAAAGGAAAAACACGTTGTAAAGTGAGAGGTTTCACACTTAACTACAGAAATACGCGACGTTTAAATTTTGACTCAATAAAACAGATAGTTAGTAGCATGGATCCAGGAATTACAATTGCAATTGAGAATCCGAGCAAGATAACACGTGATGGTAAAAGAAGGAAAGTAGTAAATAGATATGAAAAGAAATTGTACAAAATAGTCTACGATAAGCGAGTTCTAAAAGAAGATTATTCCACTGTGCCATACGGTTTTAAAACTATGTAAAGAAATATGTAGTAAAATAAAATGTATAATATGTAGTAAAATAAAATGTATTTATTTTTAAATAGTCTTTGTTTTAACTTTTAAAAATCACAAAGATATTTATATTTTCAGAAAAAAAATTTGTATTTCAAGAAACATATATTCAGTAAAGAAATAAAATACATGTATACAAATCAAATTATATATTTTTTATTTTGCTAAAAAAAAATACATCCAAGTTATAATTTTAACTTTTATTATACATTTTTAACCATGGTAAAGGTAAAGTAACTTGATAAGATAATTTTCTTCTTATTCTAGGTTCTGGTCTAGCATAAATAGTTTTGTGTTCAGTTTTTAAATGCTTGTTTTTTATAAATTCTCTGGGAAAGTTGATATTAGTTTAAAGTTGTTGAAACTGATCAAAAGCGGCAGGTCTTTGAATTCTATCCCTCAGCAAAAAATTTATTAGTTGGACATCTGATCCGATGATTACAGTATCGAGTATTTTCATTTCTTTATTTTCTG